>CM056720.1:124081335-124250009 GCA_029844215.1 Przewalskia tangutica
TTATGTATCGTAGTTTGGCTATCATATATGTCTCTGCTTTATATAGACTACTATGATTTCATTTACAACATTTTCTGGCCACATACTGGCAATTGGCCTGACCGACCTCCTTTTTCTGGGCTGCTCATGCCGCAGTAAGAGGAGACATCGGTTGCCGATCCTCGCTCATAGATCACAACAAACAGATTGGGAAGCTCCGCTTCCGAGGCTTATCTTTCGCATGCTTCCTGAGTCAGAGGTTCTGTACATCTGTGGGTAGGCGGGCCCCGTCCCGCCATAGCGGTTGTTACACTCTTAGAGGTCTGTAGTATCGCGCAAGTGTGGCCAAAGGATGTAATCGCTCAAATTTATATATACGCAAAAGGCAACCGCTTTGGTTAACTGCTTTTCTTATCTTGTTTCATATCTGTATGTTTTATTTCCACTGTTTTTCTCTCGATGTATCACCGTGGTGCCCGGTAAGTGTACTCAGCCGCGCCCGTGGTCGGGTCGTGACAAAAGTGGTATCAGAGCGCTAGTCTCTGAAAGGCGCTGCATCGTGTCTAGCATTAGTCTTGATTATCGCGCGCGCACCACATCTATAATCGCAGGCCGCAGGACATTTAGGATTGGTTTCTATTCTTCTCACTCGAGATCGCCTGTAGTCAGGTCGTAGCTGGACTCCTCCGACGTGATTCCTTTTGTACCGCTTATGCCTCACGCAAGCAACCGTGAGCCTAGGCGGCAAGGCGCCAGGCGGAGCCGCGAGTAGAGCACCTGAGGGTTACCGTGATGCAGGCCCGCTTTACCCGGCGTAGTGCTACGATGCATGGATTCTATGACGCCGCCACTTCAAAGAGTTTAGAGCGAAGCAGAGCTACCGAGGCCACGAGACCGCGCCTCCACCCCACACCGAGCAGGAGATGGGTTACGCGGAGACGCCCGCCATCAGCCGTGATCGTGCCGACACGGCGATAGCCGGACGCAGCAGCCCAAAGAGCACCCGCGTTCATCCTAGATCGGATAGCTCGAGACTACGAGATTTTTCTCCGAAGTCCCGCCAGAGTTCTACGGTCGAGGCCTCGGCGATGATCCGCAGAGTTCATCCGACAGCTACACGATCAGAGAGTGATCAAGGTCAAGACCGAAGCCTGGTGGTCTTAGTTCGCACGGTCGCGTGATACCGTTAATGATCGTTTGATTCGCGAGCTGTCCCGGGGCGCATGCACCCACCGTGGGATGCAGTTCTCGTGGGCATTTCTTGCACATTTCTTGCCTCCACAGAAGAGGGCTCGGGCCGACGATTTTTGACGCTGAGGCAACCCGCGACGGCTCGAGTACAGCAGAGTTTCACTCTTTAGCCTGATGTCCCCGCATTAGTGGCGCATACGGAGGATATGGTGCACCGATATGTCACAGGACTTGACGATTATTTAGCAGAGGTTGCACAGAGTAGAGCTTCACTGGCACGGACATTGCCCGATACGCACTTATGACATGGACGGAGGAACGTAGAGACCGACGTAGGGACCGTGATCGCATAAGAGGCCAAGACAAAGCAGGTCCTTAGTAACTTTCGAGGCGCAAACTCCGCAATGCATCGAATATATACCTCATCCGGGGTTCCAGAGTGGTCCTCCGCGCCTTCGTGACGCCGGAGTATTCGTGAGCGTGTCGTGGCCTGTGGGTTCGTTTTCGGGAGTAGTGGTGTTGCGATGAGGCCACTTTACCTCAAATGGCGCCAGTAAAATCCATAAGTGAGTGGTCATGCTAGTTTGGGAGTTTGCTTTACATGCCGACAAGAGGGCCATTACGCGAGAAACCGTCCGACCGGAGGTGGCACTCAGCGGATAGCATGATTACGGATCGGGCCATGGTTCTTCACCTTCAATAGCGAGGCAGATGTTCATATACGCAGCCACGACAGAGGTCGCGTGGAAGATCCCGCTTTTAGCATTCTTCAATCACTTATTTTGAATCTTTCGTATAACCTTAACCTCTGTAGTTTAGTATGCTTGATATGATTATCTTATTATCAGGTGTGTGCTATGTACGGATAGCGTTATGTTATTTGTGAGTTAGAAAACACGGTTAGTCGAAAGGATAAGTATGGGACAAAGGTGCGAACCTTAGAATATTACACGCCGAGACCTTAGATGTAAGGCCATCTGAGTAAAGGATTTTACGTTAACCCTTGTCGGAGTGCATAGTATACGTGGAGTTTTGTGTGATAATTCCATGGGTAGTGTGAGATGGAAGTGGTAGCTTTCATGACGTGAATTAATAAGATTGTTCCGGATCGGGAACAAGAGTTTACGCGATTGGTCGGGTTGGAAACCATTCGCGGTCAACCCGTGAGTCTGCACGCTGGGGTGGGTCACTTGAGGTGTTCCCGCCACGTGGTAGGGTCACGGGTGCTAGGCCTGTTTAGTAACCATCGATGAGTTCGTGGATATGTTCGACCGAATCGGACGTGAAGGCCGGAACGGCCTTAAAGGAATTTGAGGCTAGTAAGATGACTAAGTTTCGAGGTAGCCGACCCAAGGTTTTGGAGACCGGTGATGAAGGAAGTGTGGTAAGTGTACTAGAAAGAATTCGTGTACGGTATGGTACGACGAAAAGCAGCGATGTGAATGCGTGTTAAGAGGTCTGCTGATCTTTTTTGTGGTGAAGGCGCGAAGAGAGTATCCTTTGGACCGTGAGCGAGTTAGTGTTGTTTTTCATCTTAGAGGTGAATCCTCGCTGGCTTGGATTTGGGTTTTTCACGTGTGTTATATTATGGCCATTGGTGGCACAATTGGTTTCGTAAGTATAAGAGTTGAGACTATACCGCCGCACGACGGTTGGAGATTTAGAAGGAACATTCGACGAATGTTTCTGGCGGGAAGAATGTTATACCCCGTAGTTCCGTGGTATGTATGTGAGGACGCACGACGAGAATACGACCTTAAAATTGGAAAGGAAGAAAGACGTGATTTTTCGACTGAAAGTTCCGATTTTGTGAAGGAAAAGGTTCGTTAACGTGGAATTGGATTCCTGATTCAGATTCGACTTTTGGAATATTTGAGAATCATGAAATTTTATTTTCCGAATTGGTCACGTGGGCCTACGAGGAATTTACGATTGTGAGGCCCACTTTATTTTCGGATTTTTGGCATTACTGATATTTTCTAAGATGAAATATTTTGGACCATTAGAGGCGACATGGTCACCCTTTAGGTGGCACATGTTGACGAATTGTTGGACAAAGAAGGTTGCACGCTTTTTGGCATTTTAAAGGCCAAAAACATTTGGTCAAAGTCTTCAAGATATTTTGTGTAGTAGATAGATAAGTGGGACCCACACACACATGGCCAAATCTAGACTACACACATGCTTCAATCCTAGCCTCAATGTCCTATAAATACCCCTTAGTGCAAGACATAATTTCATCCACACTTAGAGATTTCAAGTCTTGAAATACTCCCTCCCTTTGTTATGGTTCTCGCTTTAAGCCCTCTCCCTTAACCAAACTTTGTCCAAAAATTTTAAACTCTTAAGTGTTCTTCCTTAGGTATTAGAAGATTATTAACCAAAAGTTAGAAAGATTTCACACCCTAGCCCCTAAATTACCCCTCGTCGAGAGTTTCCACACTTAGAGTTTGCCAAGTTTTCTTCACCTTTAGAGTTCAAGGTTAAGAGAAGTTGTTTAGAAACTTCTGGCGGTTGCTTGGAGCGTTGGAGCGTAGGAGTCGAGCAACGCTGCTCGTGATCGACATAAATCTTGGATAATTTTGGGCTTATCGAGGTAAGGATCTTTATCCCCTATTGTAATTGGATATTACATGTCAGAGTAATGTATAGTCGAGTATACTATATGTAGAATGAATATTGAAAAGGATTGAATCAGATTTACATCGACCGATTTACAGACTTGTGTAGTATATATGTGAAGTAGAATTGAACACGCCCGCTAGACGTAATCCCCGAGTTGATTGCCCGCAGCGCCCAGTAGAGGAGAGATTTATGTGGTTACGGGTGGGAGGTGCTGCCAATTTTCTCAGAGAATAAGGAATCTTGTATTTAGAATATTCTACGAAGAGATCTGAAGTTGATAGACGCTTATGGCCATTATAGTCAAGTACTACGAGTAGCGATTCTACTGGGTGGAAAAGGCCAGTGCGTTATAAGATTGGAGCGCTTGCTAATCGTCGATAACCGTCGCGAGGTATGTGAACCTCTTCCTATCTTTTCTAGCATGATTGTTGTGAACTATGTAGTACTTAGACGATACGTGTGCTAAAATGAATTTGGTTATTTAAAACATAAAGTGTTATAACTAGCTTTATGAGAAGTTTGCTATAACAACTTTATGAGGTAAAGAAATGGTTTGTAGTTTTTAAAAGATAAGAGACTTGACTTATAAATGACTTGATGTGAAATATTAAGGACTTGGTTTGTGTTAAACAAATAGAAACCGCTTATGAGAAATGGGTACTGGGTTTTAAAAGGAATAATATTATATTGATTTCGAAATGAGAATAAGTATTTAACAAACCATCAGCTGCTAATAAAGGAAAATGTATTGACTAATTAATTACTATTAAAACCAAAAGAGAAACCTATCCGCATGTAAGCCAAGATAAGACAAAATTGTATTACATTTCCTAGATCATGGTCGCTTTAATAAGAATCATTATAAACAAGCATTAATTTTCTTAAATTTCCAAAGTAAGGAACTTGATTTCTAAAAGAAAAGAGACTTGAGGAATCAAGAGTTTTGGTTTAAAAGAAAGACATGGTTTTGTCTTAAATTGTTTAAAACATAAAGTGTTATAACAACTTTATGGGAAGTTAGTTATAATAACTTTATGAAAACAAAAGAATGGTTTTATCATTAGTTTTAAAATGGTAACTTGACTTTAAAAGGAGAAGTGTTTTGGTCTAAAAAGGCATAATATTGTCTTAATTTGGTTTAAAAGGAAAGTATGGAAGTTGTTTTGGTTTACTTAAAATGTTAGTCACTCTATTTTGATAATACGCATCGGTGACCTTTGTAAAAGAAATGGATCTTTTAAAAGAATTTAACGACGTAGTACTTTGGGGTTAAAACTCGACTTCGCATAAAATGAAAGTACCTCGAGTCAGGTATAACTTTCCTATGTTTGCTGCGATAGCCTTGTCGTGCTAGTATTGTATTTCTATACCACCGCCTCTCGATGAGGGCCGCTGATTTGTTATGATCTTACTTCGACGCATCGGCAGCGATCGAGCATTCCACGCACGCTTCGTGATTATTATTCCACGGACTAGCTCTCCATGAGGTTTTACCGATTCGACTTGGTATCCGTAGTTGGCTCGATTTGCCCCGAGGTCGTGGCCGATTCGGCCAGTATCCGTAGTTAGCCTTCGCACTTGCCCTGCTCAGTTTTGTGACGGTCTCGTGATTCCGCCGTATCCGTAGTTAGTTCAGATTGCCTCGCCACCACGTGGCGCAGTGGTATCCAGTAGTCGGCTTTCGACGGCCCGGGTCGCCTTCGTGGTATGGTTATATAGATTTGTTGGTACGGCTTGGTATCCGTAGTTGGCTTCATACTTTCCCAGCCATTGACGACGCAGCCTTGGTATCCGTAGTTAGCTCAGACTTGCCTGCATAATTTTATGACATGCGCTGGACTCGTGTTCATGTGTACTCCTTGGTGTGGTTATCGTGAGATCGCTAGATGAGGAAGGTGTTCCACGCATGATTGATGCTGGGCACGAGACCCATAGTTATATTCGAGCGATGACTTTGAGGGCGCGAGTCCCCGACTGACGTGGATCGCCATATTATGTACTATAGTTTGGTTATCATATATGTCTCCGCTTTATATAGACTACTATGATTTCATTTACAATATTTTCGCCACATACTTGGTACCGGTCAGATCGACTTCCTTCGGGCCGCGCTCATGCCGCAGTAGAGGTACATCGGTTGTCGATCCTCGCCATGGATCTCGCTCAACAGATTGGGAAGCTCCGCTTTCTCCGAGGCTTATCTTGCATGCTTCCCGAGTCAGAGGTTCTGTACATTCGTGTATGGCGGCCCTGTCCGCCATAGTTGTTGTTACACTCTTAGGTCCGTAGTACAGATCAAGTGCGGGTTGTAAAGGATGTAACTGCTCAAATTTCAGATATATGCAAAAGGCAACCGCTTTGGTTAGCCTGCTTTTATCTTGCTTCATATCTCGTATGTTTTATTTCCGCTGTTTTTCTCTCGATGTTGTATCACCAGGGTGCCCGGTAAGACACCGGGCCGGACCATGGTCGGTCGTGACATCAAGGCTTCGAGACCGAGCCGCTGGTCTTAGGTTCGTGACGGCCGCGTGATACCGCATGATCGTTTGATTCGCGAAGCCGCCCCGGAGTGCATGCGCCCAACTGCTTGGGACGAAGTTCTTCCGAGGCATTTCGTCATTTCTTTCCGCCACGTATGAGGAGAGGACGGGCCGACAGATTTTTGATGCCGAGACAGAGGACGCACGCTCGAGTACAACGCTGAAGTTCGACTGTTGCTCGATATGTCCTCGCGCAGTGTAGCAGATATGGATGACGGTGGTGCACCGCTACGCCATCAAGCTCGATGATTATTTGGAAGAGGCTTGCTCGTGTAGCTTTTCACCTGCATGGACATTTCCGATACAAAGCTTATGCGTGGGACGGAGGAACGTAGAGACCGACGCGATCGATCAGCATAAGAGGGGCCAGACAGCAGGGTCCTTTGGTAACTTTCGAGGCGGACCGCCTCAGCAGCAGGCTAGTTATACACCTCCGCCAGTACAGAGTGGTCCTCCATAGTCTTCAGGGCATCCACAGATTCGTGAGCTGGTCGAGCTCCTGTGCGCCTTGCATTTTCGGGAGTAGGAGTACTCACGGACGAGGCTACCCGTATCTCAAAGGTATCCGCTGTGGTAAAGCCCATAGGGGAGTGTCGACTAGTTTGGGAGATTGCTATACTTGCGAAGCAGGCCATTTTGCGAAAGAGTGTCCGACTGCAGGTAGCGCAATGGAAAGTGAAGCAAAGAGTTACAGTATATCCTTAACCCTCTAGAGACTAGTATGTATTAATGTTATGATGAGGTGTTAAGTGTTATGTTCGGATAGCTTTGTGTTAAAATGTGATTTAGAAGCCTGTTTAGTGAAAAGGGTAAGTCTGGGGATGAGAAAATTTGTGAACCTTAGAAATTATGACAACCGAGACCTTAGATGTGCGCCGCCTCGAGTAAAAGATTTCGCGGGTGATCTTTGTCGAGCGCATAGTATACGTGGAGTATTTGTGTGATAATTCCATGGGTAGTCAGGATAGAAGTGGTAGCTTTCATGACGTGAATTAGTAAGATTGCTCCGGATCGGAACGAGGAGTTTCGCGATAACGGGTTGGGTTGAGGCTGGTCGCGGGTCAACCCGCAGCCCGAACGAGTGGGGTCAGTTTGAGGCGGTCCCGCCAGCGGTAGGGTCACGAGGGTGCTAGGCCCAAGTTTAGGTAACCATCAGATGAGTTCGTGGACGTGTTCGACCAGAACCTGAGCGCTGAGGCCGGGAATGGCCTTAAAGGAATTTGAGGCTAGTAAGATGACTGGGTTCGGGGCAGTGACTCGCAAGGTTTTGGAAATCAAGCGATGATCAAGCGCGGTACGTGTAATAAAAAGAGTTCGTGTTCGGCGGGTACGACGAGTAAGGGAAGAAGTGAACACGTGTTACAGGCGGAAATGATCTTTTGTGAAGTAACGAGCGAAGGAAGTATCCTTTAGACCATGAGTGGAAGCTTTAGTGTTCTTTATATACACGTTAGAGATGGTTCCTCGCCGCTTGATTCGAAGTTTTATGATGTGTTATATTATGGCCAGCGTGGCATAATTGGTTTTGTAAGTATAGAGGAAGCACTATACCCTGCGTGTATGTTTTGAGATTCTTGGATGAACATTCGGACGAATGTTTCTTAGGGGGGAAGAATGTTACACCCCATAGTTCCAGGGTATGTATGTGAGGACATACGTACGAGAATACGACAGTAATATTGGAAAGGAAGAAAGATGTGATTTTTCGACTAAAAGCTTCCGAACTTCAAGGAAAGAGGTTTATTATTGAGAATTGGATTCTCAACTTTGGTATTTAAGGCTTTAAGAATTTATAATAATTTTGGAATTTATATTTTAACGGATTTGGTCATGTGGGGCCCACCCGAGGAATTTTACGTTTTGTGGGACCCACGAGGGTTACGGAATTTTTATGAACGAATGAGAGGGCGACACCTGGCACCCCCTCATATGGTCTTGGACAATTTAATGCAAGGATAGGATGGACATTTGACCTCGTGGATGAAAGTCTTCAAGCTGGTGTATCGACTAAGTCAACTCATCCACTTGGCCATTATCCATGGATCTTCATCCTAGCCATACATTTCTTATAATCTTGACCTCCATTGTTTTATATATACACACTAGTGCAAGACTTGTCTTCCAACACTTAGAAAATTTTAGAGAAACTTGAGAGAGGCTTAGGTGCTCTCGACTTTAGTGAAAAATCCATACAAAAATTTTGTAATTTTGTTCCATTGTTCACAAGACTTAAACCCTAGGTTCCTAAGAGTGTTGTAAGGTTATCTCAATAGAAAGATCTCGAAAAAGTGGCGTTGTATTAGTCGCAAGGCGAAACTTAAGGAGTTCTTCAACTTTGAAGTTGGAACTTCAAGATGGGTTATTCATAGGCTTCTGGGAGTGCTTGGAGCGAACTGGAGCATAAGGAAAGGAGCTAAGAATTGCTAAGGAGCGACTTTGAATCTTGGAAATTTTAAGGGTGTAAAGGTATAATTCTTGTCGCTTTAGTAATTAAGATTACTACTTGTCAGAGCTTTAGATATTAGCAAGAATGAGGTATATTATGAAGTTTGATAAGTGAATTGACTATCGAACCCTAATCCAAAACTAGCATGTTTAGCCTTAAGATTGTAATTCAAATTCGTTACTAGTTTAGTCATATGTTATATAAAGAAGGAAATTGTAGTTGTGGAAGTTGTTTATGATTATATAACATGTTTGACCCAAGAACTTGAATTGATAAGAATTCATGTTGTTGTATCTCAAGTTGCCGAGTAGACATCAGATTTTGTGGACTAGTTTTGATGTCAATCGAGGGCGGAATTTTACACGCCTTGTATGACGGTAATCCCCTTTGTAATTGCTGAATTGATCGAGCCTTAAATGGGCGCTTGGTTATTGAATTTGGCCTTGAAAAAGGTGGCAAAGTATGTAGAAACAAAGGAAGTCTTTGCTTTCCGTAGAATTTAGTGACCTCAGACTTAGAATATTCTACGAAGAGAGCTGAGAGTAATAGACATTTTAACACCATTATAGGTTGAAGTACTACGAGTAGCGATTCTACTCAAGGGTGGAAAAGGCCAGCGCGGTATAGTACTGGAGCGCTTTGCTAATTGTCGATAATCGCCGCGAGGTATGTGAACCTCTTCCTATCTTTTCTAGCATGATTGTGTGAACTATGTAGACGGTAAACGACGCGTGCTAAACGAATTTGGTTGGTTTAAAACATAAAGCGGTTATAACGGCTTTGTGGGAAGTTTGTTATAACAACTTTACGAGGTAAAGAAATGGTTTGGGGTTTTAAAAAGATAAGAGAATTGACTTATAAATGACTTGACGTGAATTAGTAAGGACTTGGTTTGTGTTAAAAGTTGTGAAACCGCTTTTATGAGAATGGATAATCGGGTTTTAAAAGGAAATAGTATATTGATTTCAAAATGAGAAAAAGTATCGAACAAACCATCGCAGTTAATAAAGGAAAAGGTATTGACTAATAATTAATTATATTAAAACCAGTAGAAACCTCCATCCGTGATAAGCTAAGATAAGACAAAATTGTATTACATTTCCTAGATCATGGTCGCTTAATAAGATCATTAATAACAAGTATTGATTTTTCTTAAATTCCAAAGTAAGGAACTTGATTTCTAAAAGAAAGGAGATTCGAGGAACTAAAGTGTTTTGGTTTAAAAGAAAGACATGTTTTTGTCTTAAAATAGTTTATTTCAAAAGAAGGTATGGAAATTGTTTTGGCTTACTAAAAACGATAGTTACTCTATTTTGATACTACGAGTATCGTGTGACTTTTTGTGAAAGAAATGGATCTTTAAAGTGTTAAAATGCGTAGTACCTGGGGTTAAAATCTGAATTTGTTGTAATAAAATAAAAGTCTACGAGCACGCTGACTTGCCTATGCTTGTCAGGCTAGCCTTGTTGTGCAAGTGTTTTGATTCTACTACCGAGTCTCTCACTGAGGGCCTATTATCTTGTTATATCCTTGACCCATCGACACGCCAGGCCCACGTATGGTTCCATTAGGATTGTTGTTCCACGGACTAGCTCTGCGCAGGTTTTGCCGATCTCGCCAGTATCCGGTAGTCGCTCGCACTTGCCCGGCCGTGGTCGATTCGGCTTGTTCTCGTAGTTATCCTTCAGATTGCCTGCTCAGCTTTGTGGCGTAAGTCTCGTGACTTACTGCTGTGATATGGTGGTTAGCCCGTTACTTGCGCTCGCTACGCGACGGTGGATCCGTAGAGATTATCGCACTTGCCACGTGTCGCCTTCTCGCGCGGGGCATCGTGACTTACGGCCAGGATCGTGGTTAGCTCGTTACTTGCCCCGCTACCATGTGGCGCAGAGGATCCGTGAGGCTATCGCACTTGCCACGGTCGCCTTCGCGAGTCGGTGTTTGGACGGCCGTGACTTACGGCCGTGGATCTCGTGGTTAGCTCGTTACTTTCGCCGCCTACGTGGCGCACGGCGATCCGGTGAGGCTATCGCACTTGCCACGCGTGTCGCCTTCGTGATACGGTTGTTTAGTATTATTGGTACGGTAGGTTCCGTAGTCGCTTTCAGACTTGCCTCCGCCAATGATGATGCAGTCGATCGGTAGCTATGCTCGCATTGCCCCGCACGGCTTTGGCGACATGTGGGACTCGTGTTCATGTACTTCTCGTGTTATTATATCATAGATCGCCAGCCGGCGGGTATTCCACGCATGATTGATGTTGCGGCGTGAGACCCATAGTTATATTTGAGTGACGACTTTGGCGCGAGTCCCCGACTTGACATGATCGCTTATATGTCAGGTAATCGTAGTTTCGTTATCATACATGTCTCCCGCTTTATATAGACTATTATGATTTCATTTTTAGTATTTTCGCCACATACTGTACCGCATCGACCTCCTTCTGGCCGCGTCATGCCGCAGTGAGGTACACCGCTGTCGATCCTCGCTCATAGGATCGCTCAGTCGCTGGGAAGCTCCGCTTTCTCCGAGGCTTATCTTTTCGTATAGTCCCGCCACGTAGGTACTTGTACATTCGTGGTACGGCGGCCCGCCCGCCATAGTTGTTGTTACATTCTGAGGTTTGTAGTACCGCTGCAAGTGTGGTTTGTGAAGGATTGTAAATCGTCAGTGTATATATATATGCAAAAGGTAACTGCTTTGGTTAGCCTGCTTTATTTTATCTTGTTTCATGTTTAAGTTTTTATTTCCACGATTTTCTCCGATGTTGTATCACTAGGTGCCCGGTAAGGCACCAGTCATGGGCCCGAGGTCGGGTCGTGACACGCACCATGCGTAAAATTAGGGTTTTTAAGCCTCTCATTAACGCTACATAAATAATTGAGGTATTTTCATCCCCAATCCAAAATATGTCTACCCAACTTACAGCATATTCACAACCTCCTCCTTTCGAAGTTTGATTAGAAATCATATAAATAATGATAATTAGTGATCATTTAATTACCAAGCATTCAAAACAATTATTGGATAAATCTCAACAAGAAGAAGAATAACCATAACATGCATCAATTCATAACATAAGTTTCTAGTGAATTAACATGGAAAGCCCTATAAAAGAATTAGTTCCTAGTCATTGACATGACAAGAACTAATTCAAGGTTCATCATACAAAACTGAAATAAAAGAAAAGAAAGAGAAAGAAAGTTACTAAACTATGGTCTCCAATCTTCAAAGCAAGAATCCTTCAGTTGGCAAGAAAGTGAACCCTTAAAATCGCTTAGGGTTCTCCTTTTATAGGTCAAAACGCCTAACTTTTCCCCTTCGTGCCCGCCTGTAAATTGCCAATTAACCTGATGCTGCAGCCTGCGCGCTTAATCTCGCAGATTGGTGATTTGGCGCCACGCTCGATCTCGCTCGTAGCTGCGCGCTGGAACCTCTGCAGCCTCTCGATGATTAGCGCCGCGCCTCGCTGATCGGCAGGAGGCCGCGCTGGTCCAAGCCGCTTCGCCACTTTCTCGCCTTTTAAGCTGGAACCTCCTCTTTTAGCTCCTTTTCCGCCATTTGGCCATTTTAACCACTTTGACTCAAAAGAAAGAAAATCTATCCTAATACGACACTTATTTGTACAAAAAGGGACAAAAGACTAACTAAAAACGACTTGAAAAGTGAATATAAAATACACCGATCAAATACCCCCAAACTTAACCTTTGCTCGCCCTCGAGCAAAGATAGAAAGAAAGAAATAAAGGACTCAAGAAAACGAAAATAAAAGACTCACTGACATTGATCACTTTTGCTGCATTGGTGTTATCTAGAAAAACATGAAGGTTAGCAGAATAATATGCAGGAACATATAGCATGAAATTTTAGCACACTAAACACAGTAAGCTAGATATTTCGCAACCTCATTTTTATCATGCTTAATGGAAGTCAACATACCAAATCATGCTTGTAAAATAGAAAAATCCTATGGCATGTTTACTTGCTATTCTCCACTAATCCTGGATATGCATAAAAGAGATCTTCAAGACTTTAAGGGTTGTAATGTAGGCTTAGGTATAGGTAGGTAAAAATAGGCATTTTAGGCTCATTTTGTGTACCATAAGCTCTTTAGCTTTTCATTGTTTCCCTTTTCTTTTGGTTCTTTCCTTCACTTCAATTCAATCTTTCCCCTCTTTTGTTTTTGGAGAGTGAAGTGTATAATAATGACAAGCACCCTCAAACTTAGGTTTTTGCCTATTTCTTATTACTTTTTTATTGGGGTGCATCAAAGTTATTCACTCCTTTTGTCTCTTTTTTAACACAATTCATTCCACTATTTCACATTTTACCTATGGCACCATTTGTGGGAATATAGGGTGTCAAAGGTTAAGTTTCAATTTTTAGGCTCAATGGTCGACTAGTGATACTTTTAAAGTCCGGATAGAAAAAGTGGTAAGAATTGGCTATCAAAGAAATGCTCCGAGTCATCTCCCTAACACGATATCCTAACTATTTCGCCAAATAGCAAGCAATCATAACACATAGGTTTTCATCATTTAGCATGCATAATTCAAGCAAGAAACTCCAAACAGACAGACATGAAGTTTTGGCATATCTAACCTAGGTGTTTAGATAGTTGCTTCTAATTCCATTACATTATTCCACCTACTTCACTAGGTGTTTCTAGTAACTACAAAGATACATGATCATTTGATGCATAATTACGACTTAAAAGAAAAAAATTAGACTCAAAATACATAAAAACAACAAAACACAAATAAAACACAAATAAAACACAAATAAAACACCCCCAATCTTAAATCACACATTGTCCCCAATGTGTGTAGACTCAAAGACAATAAAAGAAGTAAGACACTTACGCACTCTAAAATGCTGGTGGTGGCGTGGCATGGGATAGTGCATGACCACTGATCGAACAAGGAACTCATCTCGCTGATTTGTTGCCTGCTTTCTGTCCTTGTATCATGCGTGGTCCAAACTCGTGATCATCCTCATTTGATTCTGGAGTAGTTGCTCCATCACGGGCATCAAGGTTCTAAATCATGGTTGGTGGTGGGCTCGCCGCATATCGAGCCTCTATTTCGTGCTCATTTTCGCTCACGGCGGCCTCACGCTGCGCCGCGTGCGGTCAGGTTTTCTCTCTTCTTCTTCGGGGCTTGGTCTGGGAAAGAGTGCACTATCCCATGGGACACAGCAATGGTTTCTCTCATTAGTATCACTGGTAGGATTGGGACCCCATTCATGGCATAAATCGTGATAAGTGAGCCATGTCCCAATCCACCGCTGTCACCAACCTCGCTGATTTCTCAATGCTCGCACTATCTCTTTCCCACATCAATCGCCATCCTCATAATTCCATATATCGCTTGATCCTATCTTCCGCACTCAGCGCGTGGATGGAATCACGCGCCGACGAAATATAGCCAACCCTTCGTCGCTTTAATTAGCACCGCCGCTGCTTTGACCAATTTCTCGCAATATCAAAAATGCAGCCCTGTAGCTCAACGTTCACGACGGTATTCCGCTGATGTTGTCGCGCTTCCTAGACCATGTTCTTAAATGGCTCCAATCACCAATTCCTGCTTTAACATCAACTGATTTTTGTGACATATTTATTGCTTCTGCCGTCGCAGGCTTATATATTCCCCTTACAAAGCATTCGTTGTCCACCCTATCCGAAAGTTGGTATAGAATTCACGCACTATTGTTGTGTTCATCGTGCTATCTTCTCCGATTTACAAATCTCCTCCACCCCATTATCTCAATCATTGCCCGAATGGGCTCATAAACATCCTCTTCCCAAATGACTTTTGATACCCATTCCTCTTCGTGGATTAAGGGCCTAGTACTAAGCTTTTTGTATCTTTGGAAGGCTTCGTAGCTCACAAAACCTAGTGATCATCGTAATGCTGGGTCGAGGTGGACGCGAGGCTCTTCTCTTTCTCGCGGACACGGTTAAAACACTTTCTGCACTTACAACTTATTGGCACAAATGTTCCCACACAATCAACAATTTAGCAAAATAAACACAAACACCCCCAAACTTCAACTCTACTACCCAATACCCACACCCTCCTTGTCTACTCCTTCTCTAAACTTCACACCCAATTTTTCAAAGACTCCAACTACTTCACAATGCAACACTTCTCCAAACTACTACCTTCTTTAACTACTGAAAGCTTTCAAGAAAAGATGAAGATTACCTTTTTATGGTGTTCTTCAAGGTGTTCTTACTTCTAATGGTGATATGAGGCAATGGGATGGAGTTTTTGTTGTTTTGAGATAGCTATGGTTTTAGGAATTTAAGAGTTTTGGTTGTTGTTGGGTTTGATTTGTGGAGGATTTGTGGGTAAATCGTGGATTTTCGTGGGTTTTGTGGAGAAGGGGTTAGGTTTTGGTTTTGAAATCGGGGAAATCTGATTCGGGCGCCTTTTAATTTCCGATTTCGCCGCGGCGCCTCGCTAGCCGCGCCAACGCTCCGCACTCTTCGAATTTCGCCGCGCCATACGGAAATACGCGCCAGACTTGACAATTTTTCGCATTTTTGCCGCGCCCCGCTTTCCAGCGCGCTTTAAACTTCAGGCCTCTTCGTTTCTTTTCGCCGCGCCGCTTCCCGCTCATGGCGCTAACCCATTTTTCTCAAAATCTCGTTGTTCTCGCTTTTCGCTTTCAATTTATCGCCTGCACTACAATCATCGACAAACACTACCTCCGAGACCGTTCTTAATAAAAACTATTAAAGTAAAATAAATTAAAATACTGGGTTGCCTCCCAAGTAGCGTGCTTTTAACGCCTTTTAGCCTGACGCAAGTTCCTTAGTTTAATAAACGGGGTGGATCAACCCCACAACTAATCCATTTTCTCCACATTTTTCGCTTTCTTTTCTTCTTCTCCTCTTAGCATTATCGTCGTTAAAGGAAGTTCATGAACACATACCGCTTCCGGAGGTTCGCAAACCATGCCCGCTGCTGGCTCATCTCCTTTGTTGACTTGTAACGCTCACAGGGGGTTGACGGTGCTGGACAGCAAAGCACCTACTCACGGTTGGTGCTCAATGACGTGTTTAAAAACTTTAAACACCATTTCTTCCTTCTCCACCCTCAATGTCAACTCTCCCTTTCTACATCGATCAAGGCTCTCCCGCCGCTAGGAATGGTCTCCCAATACGACAGGATTTACGATCCTCTTCCATGTCAAGAATGAGGAAGTCCGCAGGAAAAAGAATTTTCCTACTTTGACAATCACGCCCTCAATCTTCCTCTTCGATGAACCATCGCCCCATCGCCACCAAGCAGCATCGTGGTTGGTTCGCCTCACCTAACTCCAACCGCTTTAAACACCGATAGAGGCATCGCATTTATACTTGCTCTAAATCGCATTGCAGCCGCAGCATGTCACCCCGCCCACCGTGCGTAGTGCAAAGCTCCCCGGGTCTTTTAGTTTTGGTGGCAACTTCTTCCGCAAGATAGCACTACACTCCTCCGCTGCTACTATTTCAGATCAGCCGCTTTTTTTCTTCTTCTCAAGATCTCCTTCATGAACTTGAAATAGGAGGGCATCTCGCCCAAAGCCTCTATAAAAGATACGTTGATATGCAACTTCAATGTTCAAAAATTTGGAGAATTGTTTATCAACCGCTCCGCCGTAATCTCCGGGACGGGATCTTCTCTGATACTCCTTCTCCGAGTTTTCTACTACCGGGCAGATTCATCTACCTTCTCTTTTCTCTCTCGCCCTTTGCTCAATTATCGCCGAGGCGATCGCCGCTTCCAATCGCTACCACTTCAACCGCATCGGCATTGCTCCTCGATTCACCGTGTTGCTTGGCAATGCACTCGTGGCTCGTTTGCTTGCTTTGCTAGCTGACCCACTTGTGTTTCCAAGTTCCCCAACGAGGATCTAGCTTCGCCATGAATCGGGTTCGAAGGCGCGAAGTGCCAACAAAGCCGCCTCACTGCCCGCTTTTCTTTGAACCGTATCAATCGCTGACTAGGGGCCCGGTAAAGCGCCGACTCGTTCTGCTGGTTCGCACTAGCCCCTATATTGATTCTCGCTTCCCCGGTCTCCTCTCCATGAGAAATTTGGGTGATTCCTCCACCGGATTATACGTGTTTGAGCAGGGGTTGTTCGCGCCTCGATAATTACTCACTACCGACACTCGCCGCTTCCATTGGTATATTATTAGGATCACCAAGGACACCTATCGAACGATGGCCACCACATATCTCAGCTTTTAGGCATCTCGATCGCATTCATCGATATCAGATGTCGCTGCAATCGCTTTCGCAAAGGGCTACTTGGGCATTCAAGCAAAGAATGGCATCTATTTCGTGGACCCCACTATTCTCCTCCCACTCGCTGATCTCTCTTCCGTGATACGGTTGTTCGTGGTCATATCTTCTAATAACTCGCGAAAGGCGTCGTCAAGCTTTTTCCTCATGAATGCCCCACCGCCGCAGATCTATAATGGTTCCGTTGTACTCGCAAGTTATAGAAGATGTGGACCAAGTTCCATAACTCAATACAATGGTGCTGCACTTTCTCTCAGAATATTTGAACCTTTCCCAAGCTTCATATAAGGACTCTCCATCTGCTTGGTAGAAGTTATTCAACTCTCCTCTCAATTTTGCTGCTTTGCATGGGGGAAATAATTTGGCTAGAAATTTCTGGGCCAGCTCTTGCCATGTAAAAAACGAATCGGCTGGTACGGAATTTAACCATACTTTTGCTCTATCCTCGAGTGAGAAGCGGAAAGAGTTTCAACTGACGCAAGATCATCGAACGCCGTTATATTCAAAGTTGCACATAGCTCCAAGAAATTAGCTACGTGCATACGTGGATCCTCCGATGGCAGTCCTCCAAATTGCACTGCAGGTTGTACTCATGCTCGTAATCACGGCTTTATCTCAAAGTTGTTTGCTCCTATGGCAGGAGCCTAATACACGATGCTTCGCTCACTCTCTACAAAGACATAGTCTCCTGCTTCTTTCTCGCTCGACTTGAACTCTTTCCTCACATCCATAGGTACTTGCCGAGGTATTCCGGATTGGCTGATTTTCACCTAACCCTTCTCTCATCATGTTGTTGTTTCAACACCGCCCATCTCTATCAAGGCCGCAATCCGATTCTTTCTCGCTCGCTTATGTGTTTTCAATCTCTGATTGAAGGGAACAAGAGTGTCCGCCTCTTCTCCTTCGCATAAACCGATTTCAAATAGATCAAAATGCATAACAAATCACTGCACTCGATTTTTACCCAAAATAAAGAAAACGTAAAAATAAAATAAAATAAAAACCAAATTAGAAATTAAAAATAGATAAATTTGATATTGAACTATGCCTAATCAAGAACGGCGCTAAAAACTTGACGCGCGAAAGATGCACACTTTAACGCAAGTGCACGTTATCGTGACAAGTAATATAGTCTTGTAAGACCGAATATCGCCCACAAGGATTAGGTTCAATTACCAACTATCTATCTTTTGGTATCTATTTGGTAATCAATATTTGATTTTGTGGTTTATAACTAACAATTATAAAGCTAATTAACTATAAGTTTACTTACCAGGATGGGAATAGAGCTTCCATGCCTCCTCAACTATCCGCTTTATGTTATTTATTAATGCAATGAATTATGGTTTTCTTCTCTGAGCTAGCGGGTTTACGTAAATCGCTTTATATTCCCGTAATGATATATAAACACTAACCTCAAAGATTGTTCTTTCTACCTTTCTGATAAGGATGACTCTATAGGAGGATTAAGAACAAAACTTAGTTAACCGTCACGCACTACGCGTAAAATTAGGGTTTTTAAGCCTCTCATTAACGCTTACATAAATAATTGAGGTATTTTCATCCCCAATCCAAAATATGTCTACCCAACTTACAAAGATATTCACAACCTCCTCCTTTCAAGTTTGATTAGAAATCATATAAATAATGATAATTAGTGATCATTTAATTACCAAGCATTCAAAGCAATTATCGATAAATCTCAACAAGAAGAAGAATAACCATAACATGATCAATTCATAACATAAGTTTCTAGTGAATTAACATGGAAAACCTTATAAAAGAATTAGTTCCTAGCCATTGACATGACAAGAACTAATTCAAGGTTCATCATACAAAATCAAATAAAAGAAAAGAAAAGGAAAGAAAGTTACTAAACTATGGTCTCCAATCTTCAAAGCAAGAATCCTTGTGTTGTGCAAGAAAGGAACCCTTAAAATCGCCTAAGGTTCTCCTTTTATAGGCCGAAAACCGCCTCTAACTTTTTCCTTTAGGCCTGGCCTAAATTCGCCAATTAACTCGATTTTTCCGCGGCGCCACACTGCGTGCAGCGGCGCGAACCGCAGATTGGTGATTTGGCGCCGCGCCGATCTTCGCTGTTCGTGGCGCGCGCTGAACCTCAAGCCTCTTCGATGATTAGCGCCGCTGCCCGCTGACTACATGAGGCCGCGGCGCTGGTCCGGCCGCTGCTCGCCACTTTCTCGCTTAGCTCGAACCTCCTCTTTGCCCTCTTTAGCTCCTTTTCCGCCATTTGGCCATTTTAACCACTTTGACTCAAAAGAAAGAAAATCTATCCTAATACGACACTTATTTGTACAAAAAGGACAAAAGACTAACTAAAAACGACTAAAAGTGTATATAAAATACACTGATCAGTGTTCAACCTCAATTAATGGTATTACATAATCTAATGGCTTGCCAAGATTTATTATCGTTCGAGTATCTACTCGTCTTACATTTATTTTTCATTTCAAGTTGCCCTTGGGTCTCATACCTCCCCGTATTTTCCCTACTATCCTTCTCGTCAGTACAAATTTTTGCCACCTCTCACCGAGGTTTCCTTACTGCCCATCATTCACTAATGGTCTTTACACTAGTCCTGGTAACCATATCTCGTGCAACTTACATAACCATAGTTGCATTCTCTTTTATCATTCTGGTCATAACCCTTTCTTATGCTCATTATTAGTAAAATATTTCTATCTTGATTCTTGATCATACAGCTTCATTTATGCGTACTACCTGCATTTATATCCTTACGACACTTCTTCAACCATTTCCTAGTGTCGTCCTCAATTACCCCAACCCAATACTTTTCCCACAGTTATCTAAAACTGTAACCTATGGCATGACGACATCAAGACCTTACTACCTCATATCCTTCGCCAACAACACTGTACACATAACCCCATAATACGTAAACTATCCTTTTACGTAGGGAGAGAGCTTATCTCCCTTCCATAATCTTAATCATCAGCCACCTTATAATCATATAGATTCCAAAATCTACCAACTGTCTTCTGCTTCCCATAGGCGATCGCACTTATCTTATTCCCGCTCGTGCCTTTTCCGAAACCATTCAATGTCGTGGCCCCGATCGCCACACTAAACTAACTCCAAGTACCTCAAAGTGGCACTTAACATGAACTTTTCCAATGACCGCATTTTCATTTCCATCTCTAAACTCTTCAAATTCAATTATGTCATACTTTCTACATCAATTTACTCCCAATGAACAAGTCACACAGACTTACCAAAATCAAGTCACATAGACTTTTCAATTAATGATGTCAAAGAATGAAGGATAATTCACTCACAATCACTTCCTTCCTTTACACTCGATAACTTCGCCGAACCGAATCGAATCAATCTCTCTATAGTCACCATTGGCATACAAGAAGCCAACGTGTCCATACCCCTAATAAACTCAAAGTCCGTCATATCCAAATTTCTACCAGTTCAAGCTAGGGTCCACGATCGTGTCATCACCAGAAATTCTTATATACCCGCCAAATGACCACCCAAACACTAACGGGCGCAAATACCTTGAAAGGTTCTATGGATTCGTGCTTTATTCTTTCACACTTGGTTGTCTTTCATCGGGTCGCATTTTTCGCATTCCCAAACTTATTCTAGCATACGCACATAACCTCCATATCGATTTTGGCCTCCAATCTTTGGAGTTACTAAATCGAACAATATAAGGCCATTTCCGCCTTCACGACTGTTCCGGTGGAACGTGTTCACGATGTCACGACCAACCTCGCCCGTGATCGTGCCTTATCCCGCACCTAAGTAGCTATACATCCAGTAATCGAATATAAAACAAGACATGAATAAAGTGAAGTGAAAAAGCTTATTCGAGAAAACTTGCTCATATATATATATATATCAACTAGAACAGCTTATATCCCTTTTACAATTTCGCCACAACAAGATTTCATATACCTCTAAGAATGATACGACAACAATGACGGACAGGCCCCGCCATACTCCCGAATGTAGTACCTACTACGACGGACTATACCATCGATAAGCCTCCGAGGAACGGCTTTCCCAAGCGCTGAAACGCGATCCTAAGAACGGATCAACAGGAGTACCTCTACCTGGCATGAACGCATTTCAAGGAGGTCAAGACAACAGTACCAAGTATGTGAAACCGAAAATATCAGAAATGAAATCATAGTAATCTATATAACGCAGAGACATGTATGATAACCAAACTACAATTCACAATAAATAAGCAATATGTCAAGTCGTGGACTCACGCCTCAAAGTCATCACTCAATTATAACTACGGGTCTCACGCCCACAACATAAACGAGTGAAATAGATATACAGAATTGGTCTTTTCTAGGCCGCTAATGATCAAGCAAGGCCAATCACCCATAGTATCGATGCGGCCTAATCCGACTTCCCGCACTCGCATAGTCACACATGTAATTCGCGATAGTCGATAGACCGTGACGGTAGCTAACCCTGCACTCTCCTCGACTCCCGCAATCCGCATAGTCTCAATAGACCGATAGTCACATTGCATCGCATAGGCATCCCCGTGACGGATAAAACACCCTAATGATCAACCCGAGCATACCGCTGCTCCGCATAGTCACATAGACCACATAGCCGATAGACCCGCATCAAGGGTGGCAAGCCCTCAGATAACAAGTCAAGGGTAGGTGATATAATAACATAACAAATTATCGTTAAACAACATAAGCACAACAAGTGGAAACCCTTTACACAAACATCACCAGATACTAATACACGAGATCCTAACATGTTTACTTATCAAATCAACAAGAAAGTATTACAAGGCTAACACAAACCAACACAATCAAGTTATTCACACAAGGTACTTTCTACTTTATGTTAACCATTTCGGTTTTTATCCCCAAAGTACTTCATACATTAACTCTTTAAAAGATCCGCTTTCTTTCACAAAAGTCACACAATACGTAGTATTAAAATAGAGTGACTATCTTTTTAAACCAAAACGCTTCCTTTGTAAAATCAAGTGACAACATTACTTTCCAAACGCTCAAGTTTGCCTAATTTCAAATGCTCAAGTCTCTCCTTTTTGAAAGGTTTCGTAGTTCGTAGTCTTAATCACTTAATAATATAATTCTCTTTAAAACCATTTGAGAAACATACGCCTTATGCGCGAGTAGGTTATTCTTGTTTATAACAATATTATTAATGCAAATGCCATGATCTAGAAATGTAATATCATTTTGTCTCATCTTAGCTTCTATGCATTGGAGGTTTCATCGTTTTAATAATACTTTATTAGTCAATACATTTCTTATTAACGCTCGCAAGGTGTGTTCGATACTTATTCTCGATATCCAAATCAAGAAACATTATTCCTTTTAAAAATCAAGTACTCATTACTCACGAATGAGGTTTCACACAAAATTCATTTAAGTCAAGTCTCTTATCTTTTAAGATCAAGTCTCTTAACTTCTAAAATTTATAAACCATTCTTTTTATCTTCTTAAGCCGTTATACCTAACTTCCCATAAAGCTAGTATAACTCTTAAGCTTTTAAAACCAAGCATTACTCTTCTTAAAAATGATTCAAGATTCTTTGAAATGCTTCAAGATCCTTATTATTCAGGCTTAAGTCACAAGACATTGCCGTAAGTATTATTCAGGCTTAAGTCACAAGACATTGCCGTAATTATTATTCAGTTCACACACGTACGTCTACCGTACTATATATATATATATATATTTAAAATATCATGCTCAAGAGTATAGGAAGAATCACATACCTCGCGACGATTATCAACTATTAGCAAAACGCTTCACGGCTATAACCCGGCTAGCCTTGTCCACCTTCCAAGTAGAACATGCTACTCGCAGATCATTCAACCTATAAAGGTTATACAAGTCTATCAAAGCCTAGACTACTCTTGCAGAATATTCTTCTGATGTGATTCCAGTTCAAGTCTATTCTATAATATCCTTCTATTACGCTTCAATTCTCTTCTATGAATCTTATATTCATTTCTATACAACTACAAGATGTAATTTCCAATCACAAATAAGGATAGGATTATTTACTCCTCAGAAGCCCAAAATTATCCAAGTTTAACGTCGATCCCGAGCAACGCCTAGCTCCTACTCCGTGCTCCAACCCGCCCAAACAACCCTTAGAAGTTCTACTTAAAATTCTTCCTAATACTTCAACCAACTGTGAAGATTTTCCTGTGGTTTCATGAGTGATCAAGGGACGATAATAGTATTTCCGGCTTTTAGTATGTGTAACCTTCGAATACTACAAGGTATTTGGGCCAAGGTATTTTGAATAAGAATTATACATGGAGAGTATTTCCTACAAAGTGGGGGTAGTATTTACAGACCACTCAAGGTGGGTGTGCTACGGCTAGCATCACTAGAGAGCTGGTACCCTCGCCAAAGGCCTCAAAGTGGGGGTGCTCGGCTAAAGCCTCACAAGGGAGGACGAAACTATAGAGAGGGGAGAGGGATTTCAAGACTTAGAACAATTTTAGGACGAAGAAGTCTTCAAAGCGTGTGTATTCAGAGGTCAAGCAACGCCAACCAACGGCCAAGATCATGCCAAGTAGTAGGCAAGTGTAGGGTGAGGATTCATCCATGTGCACCTTATCCATCTACCACACAAATATCACAAAATATCCTACCTACTCCCACTCTCCATTTCGCCCAACTTGCCGCCCATAAGTCCACCAATTAGAGGTGCCAAGTGTCGCCTCTTGTTGGTCCAAAATATTTAGTCTCTTGGAAAATCCGCAAAATACTAAATGACATAGCCGGAATTTTCCTTCGCAGTTGTGTAAAACGCCTCGCCGAAAAACGATTCTAATCGGGGTCAGTGAACAAAATTCAACCTTGCCTAACTTTAAGGCTTAATTTTCCTACGACGCCCTCACGCATATACTGAAATACGTGGTATAATATTCTCCCATCCTTAGAAAAATACGTCCCGAATGTTCCTTCTCAAGAAGGATAACGATGAATTACCTCATAGATTAACAAGATTGAAAATGCCAAATATGGCCACAGAAAACACCCGCGCAATACTGACATCCAAGTCCACGAGGAATCACCTCTAACATCACAAAAACTCCCACCCAAGGGCTAAAAGCTACTCCCCTCGCACCTTCACTTTACAAAAGAAAAGATCACATCTATGTTCTTAACACATGCTAGCTTCTTCGATTACTCGTCGAACCCTTCTAATACACTCGAAATCTTTCTCATATCTTACCACATTCTCATATCGTCAGCTTCAAAACTCGGGTTACTACTCCACTTGGTCATCATTAATCGAGAATACTCGATGGATCTCCATACTCTTCCGAACATAGCAATATGAAAGATCGGACGATCGCTTCCTACGCTTGACGACAATGCTAACTATAGGCAACCCGCCTATTCTTCACATGATCCGAAAGGCCCAAAGCAACTCGCCACGCTTCCTCCGCTCAATCTCGCCACACCCTTCCGGTGGTACCTTCAAGAAGACCCACCGCCAACTCAACTCCAAACGCCGCCGATTATCCGCACAACTTCGCTGACTCGAGCCGCCAATAACCTCTTCCGGATAAGCTTCACCCTATCCACATCCCGTTGAACAAGTATGAACCAACTATCCGAACCTTGCCAACATCAACCAATCGAACGGCAACTTACATTTCCGCCTACAAGGCGTCATAAAGAGACATTCGAATACTGAAATGGTAGCTATTAAAACACTCCCTCAACAGGAGACAACAATCCTCATAGCTACCCCTGAAATCCACACACTGGCCCGAGGGCGAACGCGAGCATCGAGACTTACCGAAGTTCCTAACCCCGCTCGTAAAACTTCCGAAAAGAAACAACCATAACTTGGGCTTCACTGTCTGTCATAAGGTGAAGGTAGGCACCTCGTGCAGCCTTACAACCTTCCTGATATAACATCTCGCATAACCCTCTGCCGAGTAAACGATCTTGACTGTAAGACAATACGGGCTGACCTCATCGGCCCGACCATCGTCAACGATCCACTAACTCGCACGATGGTTAACTAAACTTGACCTAACACCTCGTGACCCTACCACCGGCGACCACCACAAACTGACCCCACCATAAAACAGTCGCTGGTTGACTCGCGCACGGCCTCAACCCGACCCACTCTCACAGAAACACTTGCTCCCGATCCCAACAATCTCACTAATCAAGTCACGAAAACCTAGCGGTCTTCTTAGCTCAACTACCCTCTTTCACTCCACACTACTCAGGGACTTATTATACAACAATATCTCACGTGCACTATGCACTCCGATAAGGGTCAAACATAAAAAAATATTAACCTTCTACTCGAGATGGCCTCGCCTCTAAGGTCTCCACGTGTAAAACTCTAAGGCTCACACTTTCCCTAACCCCAATCTTACCCTTATACCTAACCTTGATTTCTAATCACAATTAACATAACATTTAAGGTATACTCATCTTATCATACGCACTAATCTCTGTAGGTTAAGGATCTACCGTATACACGCCTTCACTCCTCTCGCTGTTCTAATTAATCTCGCCTGTTGGGCATACTGGGAAGATGATGAATCGTCACCGATCCCGAAGGTCGAGTCCTCCTACTTGCATCCTCCTACTAGGATACCCTTTTCGACACACGGCCTCGACGACCGTAGTAAAACAAGTACCAACTAAAAAGACGACATTCCCGACGACGCTCGCCACACCGTGAACACTGGGAAAATCAATCCGCTAGCCGAACCTACGATACCGCGAACCGTAAGCCCCGAGTTCTCACCAACTCTCGCATACTCCGAACGCCCCGAAGTATGCGGAGGACCACTATGCATGCGGACGCGCATATCTAATCGCCGAGGCGTTCGCCTAAAGTTACCAAAGGATCCCGCCGATCGGGCCCTCTTCTCATGCCCCCGATTAACTGCCGATCTCTACATTTCTCGCTCACGCACATAAGCTCAGACGCAGCCATGCTCAAGCTCGATCGACGAGCTATTCTTGCACAACCTCTCTTAGATAGTCATCATGACCGCGATAAATCGGTAGATAATATACTCTTGCTAAATCCATAGCTAGTAACAGGTTGTCTCTTTGAAATCTATATTCTCTGCTTCCTGGCCGCGAAGGTTCAACTATCATGGCCGCAGAGAATCACGCCACGCGCTAAACTCACGGTGGGCGATGTCGCAGAACTCCCGAACGAAGCACCATATCGTGATGATTGGGCCTGCGCCTCGTAACCATCTCAGATTAACTCGCAGCCTCGCCGCTTTGCCCTTCTCGCCCGGACGCTTTACGCGAGGCATAACGGTAAGGGAAAGAAATACGTTAGAGGGTCCAACTTATAACACGGCCAAGCACGATCTCGGGTGAGAAGAATGGAAACCAATCCTAAATATCCTATAGCCTCTCGACATCGGTGGCGCACAACACACCGATAATCAAGACTTACTAGATACGGTCAGAGACACTTTCCGAGGATTAATCGCTCGATACCACTTTGTCACGACTCCAAACCCGCCCGTGATCTGCCTTACCCCGCACCCAAGTAGCCATACATCGAGTAATCAATAATATAAAACAAGACATGAATAAAGTGAAGTGAAAAACAGCTTATCTCGAGGGAAAACTTGCCTTGCAGATATATATATATCAACTAGAATGCTTATATCCCTTTAAAATTCTGCCCACAACAAGATTACAAACCTCTAAGAATGATACGACAACAATGGTGGGACAGGCCCCGCCATACCCTCGAACGTAAGTACCTCATCGCGACAGGACTATACCACCGATAAGCCTCCGAGGAACTGAGCTTTCCCAAGCTACCAAACGGTGATCCTAAGAACGGATCAACAGAGGAGTACCTCTACCGCAGATGAACGCACTTCAAGGAGGTCAAGATAACAGTACCAAGTATGTGAAATCAAATATCAGAAATGAAATCATAGTAGTCTATATAACGCAGAGACATGTATGATAACCAAACTACATTCACAATAAATAAGCAACATGTCAAGTCGTGACTCACGCTCAAAGTCATCACTCAATTATAACTACGGGTCTCACTCCCACAACATAAAAGAGAGTGAAATAGATATATCAGAATCGGTCTTTTCTAGGCCGCTAATGATCGGCAAGGCTAATCGCCCATAAGACGTGATGCTGCGCCTAATCCTCGACTTCTCGCACTCGCATAGGTCGATAGACCAAGACGGTAGCTAAACCCCGCACTCTCCCGACTCCGCAATCCGCATAGTCTCAATAGACCGCATAGTCACAGACCGCATGTGGCATCCCCGTGACGGATAAAACACCGGAATGATCAATCTCGAGCATACCGTTGTTCCGCATAGTCACATAGACCGCATAGCCGTATAGACCCGCATCGGGTGGCAAGCCCTGTATAACAAGTCAAGGGGGTAGGTGATATAATAACATAACAACTTATCGTTAAACAACATAAGCACAACAAGGGAAACCCCTTTACACAAACATCACCAGATACTAACACACGTAGCATCCTAACATGTTTACTTATCAAATCAACAAGAAAGTATTACAAGGCTAACACAAACCAACACAATCAAGTTATTCACACAAGGTACTTTCTACTTTATGTTAACCATTTCGGTTTTTATCCCCAAAGTACTTCATACATTAACTCTTTAAAAGATCCGCTTTTTCACAAAAGTCACACAATACCCGTAGTATTAAAATAGAGTGACTATCTTTTAAACCAAAACGCTTCCTTTGTAAAATTAAGTGACAACATTACTTTCCAAATGTTCAAGTTTGCCTAATTTCAAATGCTCAAGTTTCTCCTTTTTGAAAGGTTTCAGTAGTTCGTAGTCTTAATCACTTAATAATATAATTCTCTTTTAAAACCATTTGAGAAACATATGCCTTATGTGTGAGTAGGTTATTCTTGTTTATAACAATATTATTAATGCAACCATGATCTAGGAAATGTAATATCATTTTGTCTCATCTTAGCCTATGCAGATGAAGGTTTCATCGGTTTTAATAATACTTTATTAGTCAATACATTTCCCTTATTAACGCTGCAGTGGTGTGTTCGATACTTATTCTGATTTCCGAAATCAGTAAAACATTATTCCTTTTAAAAACCAAGTACTCATTACTCACGAATGAGGTTTCACACAAAATTCATTTAAGTCAAGTCTCTTATCTTTTAAGATCAAGTCTCTTAACTTCTAAAATTTATAAACCATTCTTTTTATCTCTCTTAAGCCGTTATACCTAACTTCCCATAAAGCTAGTATAACTCTTAAGCTTTTAAAACCAAGCATTACTCTTAAAAATGATTCAAGATTCTTTGAAATGCTTCAAGATCCTTATTATTCGTGCTTAAGTCACAAGACATTGCCGTAAGTATTATTCGTGCTTAAGTCAAGACATTGCCGTAATTATTATTCAGTTCACACACGTACGTCTACCGTACTATATATATATTTAAAATATCATGCTCAAGAGTATAGGAAGAATCACATACCTCGCGACGATTATCGACTATTAGCAAAACGCTCCACGGCTATAACCCGGCTAGCCTTGTCCACCTTCCAAGTAGAACATGCTACTCGCAGATCATTCAACCTATAAAGGTTATACAAGTCTATCAAAGCCTAGACTACTCTTTGCGTAATATTCTTCACGTGATTCCAGCTCAAGTCTATTCTCAGAATATCCTTCATTACATTTCAATTCTCTTCTATGAATCTTATATTCATTTCTATACAACTACAATATGTAATTTCCAATCACAAATAGATGGATAGGATTATTTACCCTGTAGCCCAAAATTATCCAAGTTTAATGTCGATCCCGAGCAACGCCTAGCTCCTACTCCGGTGCTCCAACCCGCCCAAACAACCCTTAGAAGTTCTACGAAACTTCTTCCTAATACTTCAACCAATTGTAAGATTTTCCTTCTGTTTCATGAGCGATCAAGGGACGATAATAGTATTTCTGGTCTTTAGTATAAGTGTAACCTTGGAATACTACAAGGTATTTGGGCCAAGGTATTTTGGAATAGTAACTATACATGGAGAGTATTTCCTACAAAGTGGGTAGTATTTACGAGACCACTCAAGGTAGTGGGTGTGTGCTACGCTAGCATCACTAGGAGAGTGGGTACCCTGGCCAAAGGCCTCAAAGGGGGTGCTCTCACAAAGCCTCACAGCGGGAGGACGAAACTATAGAGGGGAGAGAGATTTCAAGACTTAGAACAATTTTAGGACGAAGAAGTCTTCAGCGTGGGTATTTATAGTCAAGCAATGGCCAACCAATGGCCAAGATCATGCCAAGTAGTAGCAGTGTAGGGTGAAGATTCATCCATGTGCACCTTATCCATCTACCACACAAATATCACAAAATATCCTACCTACTCCCACTCTCCATTTCGCCCAACTTGCCGCCCATAAGTCCACCAATTGAGGTGCCAAGTGTCGCCTCTTGTTGGTCCAAAATATTTCGCCTCTCTCGGAAAAATCCGCAAAAATACTAAATGACATAGCCGGAATTTTCCTTCGCAGTTGGTAAAACGCCTCGCCGAAAAACGATTCTAATCGGGGTTGTGAACAAAATTCAACCTTGCCTAACTTTAAGGCTTAAATTTTCCTACGACGCCCTCACGCACATACTGGAAATACTGGTATAACACACGAACCCATAAAATGATTAACTAGACTTGGGCCTTGCACTGCGTGACTCACACGAGCTTTAACTACTACCAATTGATCCCACTCCATTTCAAAGCATGGGTGACCCGCACAGATCCTCAACCCACCCACCGTCGCATTTAAATCTTACCCTTAGTCCAATTAAATCTTATTGCCGGTAGCGCCTTATATATCTAAGGTCTCGGCGTTATCAATATTCTTATGCTCGCAATTTCCACGCCCTAGCCTACCTTATCATCCTCGTGAAACGGTACAATAACTTCTCATAATACCATAATCGTGTTGTCTTGATCACAACAACCATTACTTACTCCATACTGATCTCATCCGCATTATTCTCTTAAGCATACTACGTAGCTTAATCCATTAACATAGTCTTCCTCAAGACCCTTAATCATAACTTCTTAAGGGTTCATTTCCTTCTCAGACAGCTCATCATCTCCTAATTTCTCAAATTAGCACATAAAACTTTGATGAGAATTCATTAAACTGTTTTATACCTTTCCGATATCTATTTAGTCCTTACCAATTCTTGGTAATCCAAAATCATTCTAGGCAACACGCGTCTGACCCTCATACATAACTCTGTATAGTTGTATGTCATAATACCAACTATACTACAATTATTACCAACCTGGATACGCAATCCACATAATCTTTCTGGTCATCACGCTTTGTCGTAGTCGCAATCAACATAACTTGTTAGGGAGAGACGACCCTAACAACACAACTCTATCGCACGATCAGAGTGAGAAGAATGGAAACCAATCCTAAATGTCCTGCAGCCTCCTGGTTATAGATGTGGTGCACAAGACACCGATAACCAAGACTCTACTAGACACGGTCTGTAGACACTTTTCGAGGACTAATCGCTTCGATACCACTTTGTCACGACCGACCCTGCTCGCGATCGTGCCCTACCGCACCCTTACCAGATACATCGTGAGACTAGTAGCGGAACATACATATAACTCAAAAGAAATAAATAACAAAGCAAGATAAGACCACCTTCCAAAAGTATACACATAACCCAAAAAGCGATTTTTTTTTTCTTTACAACCCAATCCACTAGATATGACTACGCACTTAAGAATAACAATCGTGACGACAGGCCCCGCCATACCCTGAATGTACAACAACCGACAATACCAGATCCGAACAAAAATAAGCCTCCGAGTAATGAAGCTTCAACACCGAACAATGATCCTAAGAGTGAGGATCAAGAACTGCATAACTCTACTCATGCATTTAACGCAGCCCCCGGGAGGTCAAGATAACAGTACAAGTATGTGGATCAAGTACTGTAATGAAATCATAACAGTCTAAAATAAAGCTGGGGACATGTATGATAACCACATTAACAGTACACTATGCCTTACTAACAACGAGAGTGGACAAGAATAAACATTGGCTTTAAAACAAAGCTCATGATTAACCTAGGCCATCCGCCTGTAGTATCATTCTCGCAATCCTACTCGACTATTTCACCCGCATAGGTCGATGGACCCGCATGAGGTAATTTTTCTCGCATGATCAGATTCGTCGCGATAGTCGATAGACGCATGAGGTAATCTCCTCGCATAGGACTGGTCCGCCTCGCATGGGACTATTTCACCCGCATGAGCCCTACAGACTCGCATGAGGTATTCCTCGCATCGTGGGGAGCAAATCCACGGAATATGCAAATGCAACAAGCCCGGGGAATGACCCCGTAATGAACAATACATAACTAGCACAACCGGCTATCATACATAACATAAGCACCACCGGCTTATCATATATAACATAAGCACCACCAGCTTATCATAATTATCATAAGCAATTTAAGACATCCCCTAACTTCTTATTAGCCTTAATTATCATGCACTCTCATTTTATTTAACTTAAGACACTAACATGTTATTAGAAATCCGGAAATTTAACCGAAAGTACTACTGTCACGACCCGACCCCGGGCCCGCGACTAGTGCCCTACCTGGGCACTCTTACAGGTAAACATCAGAGATAATCATCGGAACATACATGAAACTTATAAAATAAATCAACAAGAAATAAACGACAGGTTAGCCGATAAGACTACCTCCCTGGACACATATACATATACTTACCAAACGCAGTTACATCTTTCTTCTTTACAAACCGACCCACAAGATATGACTACAGACCTCTAAGAAGTACAACAGTGGCGGGACAGGGCCCCGCCATACCCCTGAATGTACGTAAATCTACAACATCAGGGAAACCGTACCCAAAAGATAAGCCTCCAGAGTGAATGGAGCTTCTTCCCAAAAACTGAACAGAGATCATAAGAGCAAGGATCGCCAACCTGTGTACCTAACACACGCGGGCATTTAACGCACCACCGGAGGGTCGCATAACATGTACCGAGTATGGAATGTAAATAAGGTATAGTAACCAAATCATAAATCGTATAAAAGAATGACAGGGCAAGTATAAAATGAAATATCGATCCTACCGTGCCATTTTAACTCCTCAAATCAATCGTACATTAACCGCTCTTTTTCCTTCTTTCACAGAGAATTAATTATCATATTCTTACATACATACTTAAGAATTCAATCAAGTTTTTCCACATAACTTACATATCTTTCATAACATAATTCGGCCCTTTATGGAGGGACTTCTTATTTGGGAGCTTACTTTGATTATTCATACGTGATAACTTAATCCGGCCCATTTGCGGGACACGGTGTACTGATGAATCATGTGGCATAATCCAGCCCGCTGGGGCTCTTGCATCGTAATCATGTAGATAATTCGCCCGCCCGGCTCGGTGTACTGGAATCATGTAGCATAATCCGCCCGTGGGGCTCGTGTCGTGGAATCATGTAGCATAATCCGCCCGCCCGCGTGGGGCATCGTGGAATCATGTAAGATAATTCGCCCGCCCGCGGGCTTGCATCGTGGAATCATGTAGCATAATCCGCCCGCCTGCTGCCTCGTGTATTATGTAATCATGTAGATAATCCGCCCGCTGGGGCTCTGTAAGATTTAAGTAACCCTACTTCATGTAGGCTCTGGGTAATATGGCGTAATCCGCCTACGCAGGCTCGGTGTATCTCATAACATAATCCGCCTATTTGTAGGCTAGGTGTATCACATAACATAATCCGCCTATTTGTAGGCTCTGTATCTCATAACATAATCCGCCTATTTGTAGGCTCCCCGATTTTCCTTACATAACATTTTTTTAAACCATCTTTTCACTTCTTCTTAAGTCGCCATAACAACTTCCCATAAAGCTATTATAACAACCTTTCATTTTAGAGAACTTAAGACACTTTTATTCTTGCAACATTAGGAAACTAAACCCAAAATACTACACATACATACTTAAAAGAATCATAAAACTCCTTTCTTTTAAAGCTCAAGTCACATACTCTTTTGAAACCATCTTCTTAACTTTTGAAATAAATTAAGCCATACTTTTAAAATTAAGTCATTTCCACTTATAAAATCAAGGCTTATAGTCTTAACACCTCGTGAGCATACACTCTTTAAAATCATGTCGCTTATACTTATAAGATCATGTCATCTATACTTTAGAAATCAAGTCCCATAACTTGAAAAATAAAGTTTCATAATCCTTTAAAGAAAATCAAAGTTCATAGTCTTAAAACTTCATAACATACATTCTTTAAAGTCCATTTACTTATACTTATAAAATCATGTCATCTATACTTTAGAAATCAAGTCCCATAACTTGAAAAATAAAGTTTCATACACTTCCAAAACCAAGTAGCTTATTCTCTTTAAAATCATATAACTTCCACTTTTAAAATCAATCCCCTTTTCACATATAAATTCAAGTCATTTTCAAAAATAAAATCAATTTACTTTCTTCAAATAAATCAAGGCATATAGCTTTAAATCAAACCTCATAACTTCCTAACACTTCTTACCAACATCCCCCATAAGACTTGGTAAGGACTTAGGATAACTTAGACATATCTTTAACCTAGAATCAACAACGTGGATACTTCTTAACTTCTAAGAGTAGAAGGAATCATGAAATAATATCACATGGCTATTTCATACGTAGGATCATGCCAAATAAAGAAGAGGTTCATATACCTCGCGACGATTATCGACAAGTAGCAAAATGCTCCAAAGTACTTCAACCTTGATAGCTATTCCATCCTTTAAGTAGAATACGCTACTCGTAGTACTTCAACCTATATTAATCATAACATGTCTATCAACTCCTCACTTTTTAATGTGGAATCATACTAAGGGTAAGGTCTCTTATTCTATGGAAAATCAGGCAGCACTTCCTTTGTTTCTACGTACTTTTTCACCTTTTTCAAGGCCCGAAAATCAATAACCAAACGCCACATTTAAGGCCCAACAATTCAGAAAATACAAAGGGGATTACACGCCTAATAGGACGTGTAAAATTCTACCCCACAATCAATATAAAATTGTCCATTCCTTAAGGCACATTCTCGGCAATAACACTATCCATAACAATATCAATTCTCTTTCAATTTCCTTTTCCAATCCAAGTTGTTATTCCAATATGTTATATACATAATAACAATTACAACAACTATAAATCCTTTCTTCCTTAACATGCGACGATTGTAACTATCGACCAAATTGATTACAACATTAATGGCTAACTTGTCAATTTTCGGTTTTAACACGTCGACATGATCCAAATCTTTTCAAACTTCAATATATATACCACATGCTCATTCCTTAACTACTATAACATGTATCTTAAATTACATTAGGAAGATGAAGATTTTACCTCAATAAGCCCTAATAATGTCCAAGCGTAAAAGTCAATCCTTAGCAACTTTTAGCTCCTCTTCTTATGTTCCAATCCGCTCCAAGCACTCCTTAGAAGCTCATGAAGAACTCCTCTTCAAGTTCCATCTTCAAAGTTGAAGAACTCCTCTTCAAGTTCCATCTTCAAAGTTGAAGAACACCTTAGGTTTTCGCCATGACTAACGTAAACGCTGCTTTCCGGATCTTTCTATTGAGATATCCTTAAAATACCCCTAGGAATCTTGGGTTAAAGTCTTGTGAATTATGGACAAAAATTGAATTTTTTTGTGTGGAAAGCTTCACAAAGCCAGAGCTTCCATATCTCCTCTAAGTTTTCTAGTTTTTTCTAAGTGTTAGAGACAAGTCTTGCTACATGAATGATTATATAAAACATCGGAGGTCTAGATTACAACACACATGTTAGGTTTGGATGAAAGAGATCGCTGCTGGCTCTTTGACTTAGTCAATAAACTCAAGCTCTAGCTTGCAAGACTTATTCATCTTAGCTTTGGTCAAATGACCATTCTATCCTTGGTCTAATTCGACCAAGACTATCCTAGGGGGAGGGTGACACGTGTCGCCCTCCCATTCGTCTATAAAATTTCGTAACCCTCGTGGGCCCCACAAAACGCAAAATATTTCAGATGGGCCCTACGTGACCAAATCTGTAAAATACATTTCCACAATGATAATAAATTCCATACTACTCAAATAATGTATTCTGGGAATCTAATTCTCATCAATGAAAATTTTTCCTTTCCGAAGTTCGGAAGATTTTTTTTTCTTCGGGAAAAACAATTCTTTCTTTCGTACCAATTTTCAAGTCTTGCGTTCTCGCATCTATTCTCTTATTCATGTCCTAGAATTACGGGGTGTAATATCCTTTCCCCCTTAGAAACATTTTTCCCCGAATGTTCTTTCGGAGTCCAATCTAATTAGATAGCGACACAGTCTCCTTTTACTACACTCTTCATACAAAATATGCCACCCATGACCATATAACAATACTCATACTAAAACGTCAACTTGAACTCCAAGTGTCGACGTCGGTTATCTGCATAAAGCTTCTGCTGACTCTGAGCTTACTAATAATCTCTTCCTGGATAAGCTTCGCCTTATCCACACTTCACGAATCAAGTCCGCCAATTATCTCAACTCGCCACGTGGAACCAGCCAATCGGCGATTCTACACTCTCTTACTGGTAGTATTCTTTCCGTACCTCCAACTTATCCTAGCATACTTACATAACCTCCATACCGATTCTGGCCTCCTGTCACGACCCAAACCGGGGCCCGTGACTGGTGCCTTACCCCGAGCACCCTAGTGATACAACATCAGAGAAAATCAGCAGAACATAAAGCATAAATATGAAACAAGAGACATGATAAATAAAAGCAAATAGGCCAACCAAAACGGTTGCCTCCCAACATATATATATAAAAATTTGAGCAAGCTATAATCCTTACACCCGCCCACAATAAAGCATGCACTTAAGATTTATACAACAACTATGACGGATGTGGCTCCGCCATACCCCAACGCATAAGAACTTACAGCACTCAGTGGTAACATACCAAAGATAAGCCTCCGACGAAACGAGCTTCCCAAAACGCTGAAATGCGATCCTAAACGCGGATCGACAAACATGTATTTCTACCGCGCAGATGAACGCAGCCCAAGGAGGTCAAGACAACAGTAAGTATGTGAAATCAGAAATATCAGAATGAAATCATAATAGTCTATACAAGGTGAGATGTGTATGATAACCAAACTACAAGATACACACATAATAGCTTATATCAATTCGTGGTCTCACGCCCACAACATCAATCCCGCCCGCGAGTACCTTCTCATCACCGCAGCCATGATATGATAACAACAAGACAGAATCCAAATGGGAGCATACCCGCGCGCTACGATCGTGTCGGTATGCCCAAAGGAACAAATAAGACAACATTCCAAATGGAAGCATACCCGCAGCGCTTACGATCGCGGTCGAGGGTCCAAAGGGAAACAATAAGACATCATTCCAAATGGAAGCATACCCGCGCGCTACGATCGTGTCGATGTCCAAAGGGAAACAATAAGACAACAAGGCAGAATCAAAGTGGAAGCATACCCGCGCCACGATCGTGTCGGTATGTCCAAAGCGACAACAAAAGTAACACTATCAACAGAACGCATCTGCGGAATTTATCCACACGGCCACGCCCAAGTATGATCTCAACAAGTCAACCGACTCCATCGAGACGCGTAGTATAGAAACACAATTCTTACACAACAAAGGCTATCACAACAAGCATAGGCAAGTTTCACAACAACAAGCATAGGCAAGTTTCACAACAACAAGCATAGGCAAGTTTCACAACAACAAGCATAGGCAAGTTTCACAACAACAAGCATAGGCAAGTTTCACAACAACAAGCATAGGCAAGTTTTTACACAACTCGAAGTACTTTCATTTTATGCCCAATTCCGGTTTTAACTCCTAAAGTACTACGTGACGTTAAATTCCTTTTAAAGAGATCTATTCCTTTATAAAAGTCACTGATACGTAGTATAAAAATAGAGTGACTTATATCTTTTAAGTAAACCAAAACAACTTCCATACTTTCCTTTTAAAACCAAATTAAGGCAACACCATGCCTTCTTTTTGACCAAAACACTTCTCTTTTAAAGTTAAGTTACCACATTAAAACCAATGATAAAACCTTTCTTTGTTTTCATAAGGTCGTTATAACCAACTTCCCATAAAGTCATTATAACACCTTATGTTTTAAACCATTTTAAGACAACACAATGCCTTTCTTTTCCCTAAAGTTCCAGTTTGCCTAATTTCAATTACACAAGTCTCTTTTTGAAAAGTTTCATAGTTCAATGTCTTAATCTCTTTAAAACAATTGAGTAACATATGCCATAAAGTAGCAGTTATTCTTGTTCATAATCAATCTTATTAAGCCATGATCTAGAAAATATAATATCATTTTGTCTCATCTTAGCTTCTATGCAGATGGAGTTTTCTACTGGTTTTAATAATACTTAATTATTCAATACATTTTCCATTATTAACGCTGCAGTGGTTTGTCGATACACATTCTGATTTCCGAAATCAGTAAAACATTATTCCTTTCAAAAACCAAGTACTCATTACTCACGAATGAGGTTTCACACAAACATCCATATTAAGTCAAGTCTCTTATCTTTTAAGAATAAGTCTCTTAACTTCTAAACCATTAAACCATTCTTTTTATCTCTCTTAAGACGTTACACCTAACTTCTCATAAAGCTGGTATAACTCTTATGTTTTCAAGCCAAGTATACACTTCTTTCAAAAAGGTTTCTTAATCTTTTAGAATACTTCAAGGTTCTTTATTATCACACATCAAGTCGGTTATAAGTCAAATCAGTTATCTTTTTTAAAAAAAATCACAAAGCATTTCTCATTTACATGAGTCGTTATAACTAACTTCCCATAAAGTCGTTATAACACTTTATGTTTAAAAACAATCAAATACATTTAACACATGTACGCTCACCGCATTTACATAGTTATACACATATCATTCTAGAACAGATAAGAAGAGGTTCACATACCTCGCGACGATTATCGACTAATAGCAAAACGCTCCCAGTACCTCAAACCGTCGGCTACACTCTAAGCCAAGCAGATCACTCCACACGTAGTACTACAACTGTTACACCCCGTAAGTTCAGGACATGTGTAAGTGAATGTACGTAAGGAACACCAGACTTGGAAATTAGTACGAAAGGAAGGATTGTTTTTCCGACGGAAAGTCTTCCGGACGTCGGAAAGGAAAAATGTTCGTTGTTGAGAATTGGATTCTCAAAATGTATTATTTGTAAAGTATAGAACTTATTAACACTATGAAAATTATTTTTACGGATTTGGTCACGTGGGGCCCACCCGGGGAATTTTACATTTTTGTGGGGCCCACGAGGGTTACGAAATTTTATGGACGAATGAGAGGGCGACACGTGGCACTCCCACATGGGGTGTTGGACGAAATTAGTAAGGGTTGGATGGTCATTTGACCTATGTAGTGATAAGTCTTCTAAGCTTGATAATGTTGACCAAGGTCAACTTGCCCACATGGGCTTGATCCTAGTGAAACACATCCAAGCCACACATTTGTTGTAATCTAAGCCCTCCAATGTGTTATATAAGCATAGCTAGTGCAAGACAAGGTCTTCCCATACTTAGAAAAATCACAACATTTCTTGTCCAAGAAAGTGAGCTCTCGGCTAGTGCAAATTTCCCACACAAAATATTTGTAGTTTTGATCCATTAGCCACAAGACTTTAACCCAATGTCCCCAAGGGTATTGTAAGGTTATCTCAATAGAAAGATTTCGGAAAAAACGTATTTTTACGTTAGTCGCAAGGCGGAAACTAAGGGAGTTCTTAAACTTTGAAGTTGGAACTTGAAGAAGGGTTCTTCATAGGCCTCTAAGGAATGCTTGGAGCGGATTGGAACTTAAGGAAAGGAGCTAAGAATTTCTAAGGCGCGACTTTGGATCTTGGAAATTTTAAGGGCTTGGAAAGGTATAAATTTTGTCGTTTTATTAGTTAAGGCTTACTTATGATTGTAGCTATGGTTATTAGCAAGCATGAGATATATAGTATGAATTTTGATAAGGATATTGGTTATTGGAACCCTAATCCGAAAACTAGCATGTTAGCCTTAAGACTACAATTCAAGTGAATATTCGCTTTAAGCCGCATGTTGTATAAAGAAGGAAATTGTAGTTATTGAAGTTGTTTAGACTATATAACATGTTAGACCTAAGAACTTGGAATTTGAAAAAAGGTTGGAAAAGACTTAGTGTTGTTGGTTGTAAGTTGGCCGAGAATGGCTTTAATTGTGGAACTACTTTGGTATGAATTGTGGGGCGGAATATTACACGTATTGTAAGGCGTGTAATCCCCTTTGTTTGGTGGTTGTTTGGAGCCTTAAATGTGGCTTGTTGGTTATTGTATTCGGCCTTGAAAAAGGTGGCAAAGTGAGTAGAAACAAAGGAAGTCTTGCCCGATTTTCCGTAGAATTAGAGACTAAATACTTAGTATTATTCTACATGTAGACTAGAAGTTGATAGCCTTGTTGTGACCATTATAGGTTGACACTTCTACGCACGTGTATTCGGCTTAGCTTGTGGATTTAGCCAAAAGGTATGTGAACTATCTCCTCTTCTAGCATGATTCCTTAGAATAAAGAAAGTAAGTTCTACTCCTGAATGATCCATTCCTTGCTTGTATTTGGATTGCCTAAAATATAATTTGTTCTATGTACTTCCTCGAGTGTACTTTGATGTTTAAATTGTAAGTAGTATAATCCATTTCCTTAGAAGTTTGGATTCTTAAAAGTGAAGGTATTTTTCTTAAAGTACATAGAAACTTGAAAAGGAAGTGATTTCTAAATCTTTTGGCTAGTGCCTTAGTTCTAAAACCTAAAGGTCATTATAATGACTTTAGGGGAGTCAAAGGAGTGATTTACTTATTTGATTTAAAAGAGGAGAAATGACATGATTTAAGAGAAGTAACTTCAAGGGTGAAGTTACTTGAGGTTTAAAAAGTAGAAGAAAACTTGTTTTCTAACTATTAAGAGACTTGAAGTATTTTTGAAAGTTAAGAACTTGATTGTAAGTATGTGATACTTGGTTTTAATTGTATAAGTCTCTTGGTTATTGAAGGAATGGGTACGTCTAAAACCATAAAGGGTTATAACGGCTTTATGGGAAGTTGGTTATAACGGCTTTATGGAAGGTTTAGAAAGTTGTCTATTTTGATTAAATCGGCATAAGTTGCCTAGATTGTGAAAATTTGGAGTTACTTGATTTCAAGCCTTGAAATGAGTTTTCTAAAAGTGTAGTAACTTACTTTGAAAAATAGACACGCCTTGATACTACGTGTTAGTATCTTGGGGCTTTACATAGAAAGGAGTCTTTTATAAAAGAATGTACGTACGTAGTACTTTGGCTTGATAAATTGAGAATTTGTCTAAGTGTGCCTTGATAAGTACTTTGACTTGTTAAAAGAGAATTATTCTATGTATGCCTTGAGTAGTACTTTGGCTTGATAAATTGAGAATTTGTCTAAGTGTGCCTTGATAAGTACTTTGACTTGTTAAAAGAGAATTATTCTATGTATGCCTTGATTAGTACTTTGGCTTGATAAATTGAGAATTTGTCTAAGTGTGCCTTGATAAGTACTTTGACTTGTTAAAAGAGAATTATTCTATGTATGCCTTGATTAGTACTTTGGCTTGATAAATTGAGAATTTGTCTATGTGTGCCTTGATAAGTACTTTGGCTTGTTAAATGAGAATTTATTCTATTTTGTGCCCGAATAAGTACTTTGGCTTGTTAAATGAGAATTTATTCTATTTGTGCCCGGATAAGTACTTTGGCTTGTTAAATGAGAATTTATTCTATTTGTGCCCGGATAAGTACTTTGGCTTGTTAAATAAGAATTATCCTATGTGTGCCTTGATAAGTACTTTGGCTTGGTTAATTGAGAACTTGCCTATATGTACGGGTAATAGCCTTTGAGTGCAAGTATTATGTTTTATTAAGTTGCCGCGACTCTCAAGCGGTCACTGTCTTGTTGTAAGTTCTCGACGACGCACGACGTGATGGGATTCCACGTATGCTTCCATTACTTGTAGTACTGGGTTAAATTCGGATTTTTATGAAGATACGGTAGTGCTTATGTCTTGTTTGATGGTCGGTCGAGGTAGGTAAGAGTATAAGTGAGGTAAACCCCAAGATGCTATACCACCTGCTTTACCATCTTCTCCAGTAGAGTATATGTGAGGTAAACCCCAAGATGCTATACCACCGCTTTACCATCTTCTCCGAGTAGAGTATATGTGAGGTAAACCCCAAGATGATATACCACCTGCTTTACCATCTTCTCAGGTAGAGTATATGGAGGGTAAACCCCAAGATGCTATACCACCTGCTTTACCATCTTCTCCGTAGAGTATGCAGAGGGTAAACCCCAAGATGCTATACCACCTGTTTACCACCTTCTCCAGTGCAGAGTATATGTGAGGGTAAACCCCAAGATGCTATACCACCGCTTACCACCTTCTCCAGGTAAGAGTATAAGTGAGGTAAACCCCAAGATGCTATACCACCGGTGGGACTTGGTGTTCATGTATGCCTATTGGTGTTGTACTATATCATGGATCACGGTGAGGAAGGATTCCACGGGCATGATTGATATTATGGGCGAGACCCATAGTTATATTTGAGTAGTGACTTTGAGGCGCTGCGCCCCCGACTTGATATGACCGCTATGTATTGTATCGTAGGTTGGCTATCATACATGTCTCTTGCTTTGTTTAGACTGTTATGATTTCATTCAAGATTTCATCGCTCACATACTTGGTACATTCTTCCATCGACCTCTTTCGGGCCGCTCACGCCGCAGTTTAGGTACGCTGCTTGGTGATCGGCAGTGTAGGATCCTGCCGTGGTTTTGGATAGCTCCTTCCGCTTGGGAGTTTATCGCTTTGGTATAGGTTCTGCGATGTGCTTTTGTACGCATGGGTACGCGGGCCTTGTCCCGTCATAGTTCGATTTAACTCCTAGGTCGTATTCATATGTAGGATTGGACTCGTATGCGGTGTAGTGTCTTTTGTTTATGTATATACGGCAGCCTGGCTTTGCCCTTGCACGCACGCTTATTTTTAAAGAAAAAATGAGTGTTATTAATTTCCGCAATGTACTTAGTTGTTAAGGTAGAGGTGCCTGTGTAGGCACCACCACGCCCGAGTTCGGGGTGTGACAACAACCTATAGGCCATGGCGCTATTAATATCTTTAGATCCCGATGTAGAATATTCTACAAAAATTCGAAGACCTTCCCGCAATGTAATTCTTCTTCTACCGAGGCGGCTACCAAGCCAACCAGAGGGGTTTACACGTTTAACCGGACGTGTACCATTCGACGTCACACTAATGGTATACAAGTCTACTGTAAAACAGTCCTAAGTAATTACAGTTCAGTTATCTTCTTAAAGTTCATTCTTAAGTCGCAAGACATTGCCGTATGTATTATTCAGGCTTAAGTCAAAAGACATTGCCGCACAACTATGTTCAATTCTATATATAGTATACCTTAACTATATATTCCAACAACATGTAATTTCCAATTACAAATGTAGGTTAAGAGTGTTTACCTCGATAAGCCCAAAATTATCCAAGTTATAAGTCGATCCCGAGCAAGGTTTAGCTCCTACTCCGTGCTCCAACCCACTCCAAACAACCCTTAGAAGTTCTTACCAACTCTACATAACACTTCAACCGACTATGAAGGTTTTCCTTAGGGTTTCGCTTAGTGGCTAAAGGAAGTATAATAGTATTTGGGCTTTTGTATAAGTGTAACCTCGGGAATACTACAAGGTATTTGGGCTAAGGTATTTGGGCATTATAACAATACTTGGAGAGTATTTCTATACCACAAAAAGGGGTATTTATACGAGACAACTAGGCTAGTGGGTACCCTCGCCAAGGCTTCACAAGTGTGTGGTGGCTCTCGCCAAGCTCAACTAGGAGGGGGAGAGGGACGAAAGCTCACACTAAGAGGGAGGATTTTTAACACCTAGAACAATTTAGGATGAAGAAGTTCATCAACTTAGAGTGGTATTTATAGTCAAGCCATGGACAACCAACGCCAAGATCACTCCAAGTGTTAGGCAAGTGTAGGGCTAGGATTAAGCCATGTGCACCTTATCCATCTACCACACAACTTGCACAAAATATCCTACCTAACCATGCCACCTATTCGCCAAGCATTACCGCCACACTCATCCAATGTGAGGGTGACACATGTCACCCTCCCGCTGGTCCAACATGTTTCGCCTCTAAAAATCCGCAAAAATTAGAAATGACATAGCCGGAATTTTCCTTCGCAAGTTTAGTAAAACGTCATTTAAAAACGACTTCTTTCTGCACTTGTGCCCAAATTTCGAAACTTGTCAATTTAAGGCAAAATTTAATACGCACGCCTCACGCATATACTGCGGAAATACGGTATAACATTCTCCTCTCCTTAGAAACATTCGTCCGAATGTTCCTTCTCAAGGTGGATTACGAAGAAGATCTTCTAACAAGTTGCCAACGCCACGCCGCCACGAACTAACACACGTTCTCTTCTTCCTTACTCGCCGTGCCCTCTCCTAACACTTGAACTCTGCTAGTATACGCACCATACTTCAGTCATTGCTTCAGTTTCCAATACTTTGGAGTCACAACCTCCAAACTTGGTCATCTTACTAGCTTTACTTTCCTCTAAGGCCATTCCCGGCCTTCACGAACCGATTCTGGTCGAACAGATCCACAAAATCATACGATGGTCATCTAAACTGGGCCTAGCACCTCGTGACCCTACCACCAAGTGACCACCCTGCAGTCGACCCCACCTCGAAGGCCGCGGTTGGCCTCAACACGGCCCCAACCCAACCCACTTAACGCATCACGCCTGCTCCCGATCCGGAACAATCTTACCTCTACATGTCATGAAAGCTACCACTTCCATTGCACACTACCTAGGGACTTTATCACACAAAACGTTCTAGGCAAAAAAAAATGCACTCCGACAAGGATCACTTGCAAAATCTGGTACTCAAGACGGCCTTACATCTAAGGTCTCAATCAGAATATTCTAAGGTTCATCATTTTCTCACCTCAAGCTTACCCTTCTCACTAACTGTGTTCTACATCACGCTTTAGCACAAAGCTATCCGAACATAACACTAAACACATCATCACAACATCAATACATACAAAACTCTGTAGGTTAAGGATATACTTAAAATAGGCGATTCTGAGGACCGCTAAAATCGAACTTCCACCGCGACTTACCGTGGCCCGCTGTATGAACATCCCGCTCGGCTATGGAAGGTGAAGAACCCGCAATCGATCCCGTGGTGCAGGCTATCCTACCAGCTACCCTGGTCTGACAATTTCTCCCAAATGGCCCTGTCGCATGTAAAACAAATTCCTGACTAGCACGACACTCCCATCGCGAGTCTACCACAGCCGTCACAACGAGGTAGGGTGGCTTCACCGTTAACACCGCTTCTCCAAAATCAACCTCGAGCCCCGACCGCCTCGAAAACTCGACGCTCAAGATTGTAGAGGACCACTCAGATCGGGCGAGGCGCATAACTAGTCTCGCCGAGGCGGTCGCTCGAAAATCACCAGGACCTCGCAGCTCGCCTCTTCTCACGACTTTGGTCATTCCGCCGATCTCTCCGCCTCACCTCCAAGTGCATAAGCTCGCATGCTGGCAATGTCCATGCCCGGCCAAGAGCTACACCAACAACTCGCTAGGTAATCATCGAGCCTCAGAACATATCGGTGGACTCGATCCTCCATACTAGCTACTAATGCGGGACGCACTGTGCCAATGAGTCGAACTCCACATTGTACTCCCGCATCAGACACGCTCGCTCGCCGCAACACCAAAAATCTACCCGAGCCCTCCTCATCCGTGGCGGCAAGAGCAGTGCAAGAAATGCCTTGAGAACTCGTCCCGAAGCCTAAGTGCATTCTCTCCCGACAGCCTCCCACGATCAAACCAATCGATCGCGGTATCACGCACCGATGCGAACTCAAGACCATCGACTCGGTCTCCGAGGCCTTGATCACTTACGATCCGTCAGAATCGCCGGATGAACTCCTCGCGATCATCCTCGTGCCTCACCCATAAAACTCGCGTTACACTCGTAAAATCCCGTAGTCTCAAATCGCTCGCCGGGGTTGAACTACGGTGCATCTGGATCGAACTGCCGGCCCAAATTTATCCTCAAGTTCGCCTGACAACTCGCCATTAATCGCCATCTCTCTTGTAACCCATCTCTCTCGCCTACCAGAATCGAGGCTCGTGTATCGTGGTCTCTGTAGAGATCGCCACGCTTTACTCGTATCTCCCTCTCGCCGCTTTGCCCTTCTGGGCCCGGTTACAAGCGCGAGGCATAATCGTAAAAACGAGATACGCCGTAGGGGTCCAACTTACAACACTTCTAAGGCACGATCTCGTAATGAGAAGAATGGAAACTAATCCTAAATGTCCTATAGCCTCTCGACATAGATGTGGTGCACAACACACCGATAATCAAGACTTACTAGACACGGTCAGACACTTTCCGAGGATTAATCGCTCGATACCACTTTGTCACGACCAACCGGCCTGGATCGTGCCTTACCCTGCACCCTAGTGATACAACATCGAGAAAATCAGCGGAACATAAAGCATAAATATGAAACAAGAGACATGATAAATAAAAGCAAATAGCAACCAAAACGGTTGCCTCCCAACATATATATATAAACATTTGAATAGCATAATCCTTACACTCGCCCACAACAAAGCAGCACTTCTAAGATTTATACAACAACTATGACGACAGGCCCCACCATACCCCGAACGCATAAGAACTTACAGCACTGTGGTAACATACCAAAGATAAGCCTCCGACGAAACGAGCTTCCCAAAACGCTGAAATGAGATCCTAAACGCGGATCGATAAATGACGATTTCTACCGCAGATGAACGCAGCCCTCGGCGAGGTCGATAACAGTACCAAGTATGTGAAATCAGAAATATCAGAAATGAAATCATAATAGTCTATACAAGCAGGAGACAGGTATGATCACCCCACTACAGTACCCACCCATAACAGTTCTATCCCTTCAGGGTGTCACGCACCCAACATCCATCCTGCCATGAGTACCTTCTCATCACGGCAATGCATGATATGATAACAACAAGACAGAATCCAAATGGAGCATACCCGCGCTTACGATCGTGTCGTGATGCCCAAAGGGAACAAATAAGACAACATTCCAAATGGAAGCATACCCGCAGCGCTACGCATCGTGTCAGTAGGTCCAAAGGGAAACAATAAGACATCATTCCAAATGGAAGCATACCCATGCGCTACGCATCGTGTCAGTATGTCCAAAGGGAAACAATAAGACAACAAGGCGGTAATCAAAGTGGAAGCATACCCGTGCGCTACGCATCGTGTTAGCATGTCCAAAGCGATTAACAAAAGTAACACTATCAACAGAACGCACTGCGGAATTTATCCACATCACGGCCACGCCCAAGTATGTTCTCAACAAGTCAACCGGCCCTCCATCGAGAGACGCGGTAGTATAGAAACACAATTCTTGCACAACAAAGGCTATCATCACAAGCATAGGCAAGTTTCACAACAACAAGCATAGGCAAGTTTCACAACAACAAGCATAGGCAAGTTTCACAACAACAAGCATAGGCAAGTTTTACACAACTCATAGTACTTTCATTTTATGCCAAAGTCCGGGTTTTAACCCTAAAGTACTACGTACGTTAAATTCCTTTTAAAGAGATCTATTCCTTTTATAAAAGTCACCCGATACCCGTAGTATAAAAATAGAGTGAATTATATCTTTTAAGTAAACCAAAACAACTTCCATACTTTCCTTTTAAAACCAAATTAAGGCAACACCATGCCTTCTTTTGACCAAAACACTTCTCTTTTAAAGTTAAGTTACCACATTAAAACCAATGATAAAACCTTTCTTTTGTTTTCATAAGGTCGTTATAACCAACTTCCCATAAAGTCATTATAACACCTTATGTTTTAAACCATTTTAAGACAACACAATGCCTTTCTTTTCCTAAAGTTCCAGCTTGCCTAATTTCAATTACACAAGTCTCTTTTTGAAAAGTTTCATAGTTCAATGTCTTAATCTCTTTTAAAACAATTGAGTAACATATGCCATAAAGTAGCAGTTATTCTTGTTCATAATCAATCTTATTAAGCGAACATGATCTAGAAAATATAATATCATTTTGTCTCATCTTAGCTTCTATGCAGATGGAGGTTTCTAATTGGTTTTAATAATACTTAATTATTCAATACATTTTCCTTTATTAACGCTCGCAGTTGGTTTGTCGATACACATTCGATTTCAAATCAAGAAACATTATTTCTTTCAAAAACCAAGTACTCATTACTCACGAATGAGGTTTCACACAAACATCCATATTAAGTCAAGTCTCTTATCTTTTAAGAATAAGTCTCTTAACTTCTAAACCATTAAACCATTCTTTTTATCTCTCTTAAGACGTTACACCTAACTTCTCATAAAGCCGTATAACTCTTATGTTTTCAAACCAAGTATACACTTCTTTCAAAAAGGTTTCTTAATCTTTTAGAATACTTCAAGGTTCTTTATTATCACACATCAAGTCGGTTATAAGTCAAATCAGTTATCTTTTTAAAAAAAAATCACAAAGCATTTCTCATTTACATAGAGCTGTTATAACCAACTTCCCATAAAGCCGTTATAACACTTTATGTTTAAAAACAATCAAATACATTTAACACATGTACGTCTACCGTACTACATAGTTATACACATATCATGCTAGAACAGATAAGAAGAGGTTCACATACCTCGCGACGATTATCGACTAATAGCAAACGCCCCAAGACTTCTCAAACCGCTCGGCTACACTCTAAGCCAAGCGGATCACTCCACAAGTAGTAATAAAACCTATAGAGGCCACAAGGCGCCTATTAATATCTTTAGATCCCGATGTAGAATATTCTACGTAAAATTGGCAAAGACTCTCCCGCAACAGCGTAATTCTCCTCCTCTACCGAGGCCGGCTCCCAAGCCAACCAGGGGGGTTTACACGTTTAACCGGACGTGTACAATTCTACTTCACAGTAATGCTATACAAGTCTCATCGAATACAGCCCTAAGTAATTACGCTCAGCTTCTCATCTTAAAGTTCAGCTTAAGTCGCGAGACATCAGCGTAAGTATTATTCGGAGCTTAAGTCAAAAGACATTGCCGCACAACTATGTTCAATTCTATATATAGTATACCTTAACTATATATTCCAACAACATGTAATTTCCAATTACAACAGAAGGTTAAGAGTGTTTACCTCGATAAGCCCAAAATTATCCAAGTTATAAGTCGATCCTGAGCAAGGTTTAGCTCCTACTGCGTGCGCTCCAACCCACTCCAAACAACCCTTAGAAGTTCTTACCAACTTCTACATAACACTTCAACCGACTATGAAGGTTTTCCTTAGGGTTTCGTTTAGTGGCTAAAGGAAGTATAATAGTATTTGGGCTTTTGTATAAGTGTAACCTTTGGAATACTACAAGGTATTTGGGCCAAGGTATTTGGGCATTATAACAATTCTTGGAGAGTATTTCTATACCACAAAAAGGGGGGTATTTATACGAGACAACTAGGCTAGGGGGGGTTACCCCTCGGCCAAGGCTTCACAAGGGGGAGGGTGTGGTGGCTCTCGGCCAAGCTCAACTCGGAGGGGAGAGGGACGAAAGCTCACACTAAGAGGGAGGATTTTTAACACTTAGAACAATTTAGGATGAAGAAGTTCATCAACTTAGAGGGGTATTTATAGGTCAAGCCATGGCCAACCAATGGCCAAGATCACTCCAAGTGTTAGGCAAGTGTAGGGCTAGGATTAAGCCATGTGCACCTTATCCATCTACCACACAACTTGCACAAAATATCCTACCTAACCATGCCACCTATTCGCCAAGCATTACCGCCACACTCATCCAATGTGAGGTGACACATATCACCCTTCCGTTGGTCCAACATGTTTCGCCTCTCGGAAAAATCCGCAAAAATTAGAAATGACATAGCCGGAATTTTCCTTCGCAAGTTTAGTAAAACGCGTTTAAAAACGACTCCTTTCGCACTGTGCCCAAATTTCGAAACTTGTCAATTCTTAAGGCAAAAATTTAATACGTACGCCCTCACGTACATACTCTGGAAATACGGGGTATAACACCTCCAATCTTTGGAGTAACTCTATTAAACAATATAAGGCCATTTCCGGCTCTCACGACCTGGTTCCGGTGGAATGCGTCCACGAACCCGTAAAATAATTAACTAGACTTGGGTCTTGCACCCTCGTGACCCTGTCACGTAGAAGGACTACTACCAACTGATCCCACTCCATTTCAAACTATGAGGCGACCCGTAATAGGTCCTTAACCCGACCCACCGTCGCACTTAACTCTTACCCTTAGTCTGAATAAAATCTTATTGCCCGAGAAGGCCTTATATACCTAAGGTCTCGGCGGTTATGAATATTATTAGGCTCGCAATTTCCATGCTCCAAGCCTACCTTACTAGTACCCCCGTAAACGGGTACAATAACTTCTCATAATACCATAATTGTGTTGTCTTGATTACAACAACCATTACTTACTTCATACAGATCTCATCCGTATAATTCTCTTAAGACTACCACGTAGCTTAATCTATTAACATGGCATTCCATTAAGTTCCTTAACATGACTTCTTAAGGGTTCACTACCCTATCAGACATCTCATCATTTCCCAATTATCTCAAAATAAAACATAAGACCTTGGCGAGAATTCATTAACTGCTTTATACCTTCCCGGTATCTATTTAGTCCTTACCAAATCCTGGTAATCTAAAATCATTCTAGACAACCCATACATGACCCTCATACATAAATCCGTATAGATGTACGTCATTATACCAACTATACAACAATTACCACCAACCTGGATACGCAATCCACATAGTCCTTCCCGGGTCACTGCTGCCTTTCTCGTAGTTGCAATCAACATAACTCGTTAGGCATAAATGACCCTAACAACACAGCTCTATCGCACGATCTCAGAGTGAGAAGAATGGAAACCAATCCTAAATGTCCTGCAGCCTCCTGATTATAGATGTGGTGCACAACACACCGATAATCAAGACTCTACTAGACACGGTCTGTAGATACGTTCCGAGGACTAACTGCTCTGATACCACTTTTGTCACGACCCGATCCCGGGCCCGCGACTGGTGCCCTACCTGGGCACTCTTACAGGTAAACATCAGAGATAATCAGCGGAACATACATGAAACTTATAAAATAAATCAACAAGAAATAAACGTCAGGTTAGCCGATAAGACTACCTCCATGGACACATATACATATACTTAACCAAACGCAGTTACATCCTTCTTCTTTACAAACCGACCCACAAGATATGACTACAGACCTCTAAGAAGTACAACTGTGGTGGGACAGGGCCCCGCCATACCCCTGAATTTACATAAATCTACAACATCAGGGAAACCGTACCCAAAAGATAAGCCTTCAGAGTGAATGGAGCTTCTTCCCAAAAACTGAACAGAGATCCTGTCACGACCCGACCTCGGATCCGTGACCGGTGCCTTACCCCGGGCAACCTTGTGATACAACATCAGAGAAAACCAGAGGAAATAAACTCACAAACAAAAACCATATAAGATAAGATAGGCTAACCCAAAAATGGCTACCTTCCCGTAACATAAATAAAACAGAACTGAACAGTTACATCCTTAATAACCCAATTTATAACCGGACTACAGGCCTCTAAGAGTTTGTAACAACCATGACGGGACAGGGCCCCGTCATACCCCTGAATGCACACAAAACCTACAACGTCAGGGAGAACCGTACCAAAATCAAGTCAAGCCTCCGGAGTAATGGAACTTCTGACACCTGAGCAAAGATCCTAAGAATGAGGATCCACCACCGCTACCTTACCATGCGGCATAACGCGGCCAGGAAGGGTCGACACAACGTACCAAGTATGTAAAACTGGAAAATATTGTATTAATATCATAAGTCCAAAATACACTGAAGATATGGATAAAAATCAAATTATGTTGCACTGTGTCTTACTAACAATGGGAGTAACAAGTATAAGTATAATACTGCATGAAAATAGGAGGCTCGTGATCAAGACAGGATCTCTCGCCCGTAGTATCATTAAGCAATCCTACTCCTGGGACTGTTTCACCCGCATGGATCCTGTGGATCCGCATAAGGCCATCCGCCTCGCATGGGACTATTTCACCCGCATGGGACTATTTCACCCGCATGGATCCTGTGAACCCGCGAGCACAAGCGCGCGCTCGCATTTAGACTATTTCACCCGCATGGATCCTGTGGACCCGCATGAGTACTATCGCCGCACTCGCATCATGGGTAGCAAATCCATGGAATAGGTAGTAAACCATCCTAATGGACGCATACCCGTGGACCATCCATCGTGTCAGTATGTCCAAAGGAAAATAATAAGAATACGCATACCCGTGGACCATCCATCGTGTCAGTATGCCAAAAGGAAATAACAAGAATAAGTAGTAAACCATCCTAATGAACGCATACCCGTGGACCATCCATCGTGTCAGTATGTCAAAAGGAAATAACAAGAATAACCCGGGGTCTACCCCGTAAGAACATATGAATCAGCACAACCGGCTAGTATACATAACATAAGCGCTACCGGCTTATCATAACATAAACAAGATAAGAAATATTCTAACTTCTTATGAACATTATTAATATAAATCCTCTCATTTTAGCTCATTAAGGCACTACATGTCTTTTTAAGAGAAATCCGGGAATTTAACCCAAGTATCACATACCGTAAACCTTTTTCGAAATGACTCATTTTTATATAAAACTTTCAAGATACTAATACCCATAGTATATGTCACAACCACTTTCAAAACAAGTCACAATTTTCCATTTAGAAAATATCCCAAGCTTCTAAATCAAGTGACTTTATTTCCTTTAAAACCTTAGGCCATTAATGCCTTAAAACAATTTACCTTCCACAAATTCAACTCATTTTTCCCTTTCTTATTTTATGTAAAGTAAACCCCTCTTTATTTACCTTTTTCCCAACTAATATAACCAACTTCCCATAAAGTCGTTATATTAACATTTTACGTTAGTCAAACACATTTCCCTATGTCCAAGGGACTTATACCTTTAAAACGAAACAAGTATCATATACTTCAAAACAAGTGAAGATTATCAAATCTTGTACGTATACCGTACTACATAGATACAACTACTCATGCTCAAGAGATAGGAAAGCTCTACATACCTCTTCGGTCAATCCACTTGTTAATTCCAACTATCGCACGTAATACGTCAACCTATAATGACCATAATACGTTTATTAACTTCTAGTTTCAAAGTAGAATATTTCCAAGTTCAAGGTTACTAATTCCTATGGAAAATTGGGCAGCATTTCCTTTGTTTCTACTCACTTTGCCACCTTTTCAAAGGCCGATTTTTAACACTCAAACGCCACATTTAAGGCCCAACATCCAAACCAACACAAAGGGGATTACACACCTAAACTTGGGTGTGTAAAATTCTGCCCCATAAGTTATAACAATTAATCTTAACAAGTTTAAGGTAATTTTTAGGCTACAACATGCTCACATAACCTCTTTAGCCAAATCCTTCATACCCAAACCACATTTCTTGCATGCAATGACTCTAAGAGCATTTTTCTTACTACCACAAGTTCTTTCTTCTTAACATGCAACACTAAAAACTAATTATAAAGGAAGAATCATTACCTTAGAGCTTTAGCCAAATTTTTCCAACAACTTGCTAGCTTCCTTTCCAAGAACACCACCACAACAACCTTCACAAGCTAGCCACAAGCTTCCTTCTTGCCTTTACTTTTCAGATTTTTCCTAAGGCTAGAATATCTCTTGGAATTTTAGAGAGAAGGAGGAGCTTGAAATTTTTAAGAGAGAAGGAAGAGCTTTTGTCTAAGAGAGAGATGAAAGATGACCAAGTCTTCAAGACTTGGTCAATATAATGCATGCAAAATCAGATGGGGGGGACACTTGTCACCCTCCCATGGCCTTTTTAAAAGAAAAGATCAGATTTTCCTAAGTTTTTCCGCCAGATTTCCCGCCTCGGCGCCGCAACTTCTGCGGACTCTCGGAACTTCCGGCGCCGCGGCGCTGAAACTTCAGCGACCCCTCAGAATATCCGGCGCCGCGGCCCTGCATCCGGCGCCGCGGCCCTGTCGCTTTTGTCCGAAACGCATTTATGTCCGTCTGCGCACTGAACTTGCAACTCTCATAACTTTCTAATCTGATGTCCTATCGACGAACGGTTGGTTGCGTTGGAGACTAGACTCCACGAACTACGTACTAGGACTTTGAAACACCTAGGAATTCTTAATGTACCGGGTCATAACCCGCCCCAAAGTTTACCAAAAACCGGTCCGAAACAATCCGTCGACCTATCTTTCAAAAAATTTAAGCCTTACTCCTTTCGTACGCTCTCATACGCACGGCCAGAACTACGAGGTATAACAGATCCTAAGAGTAAGGATCACCAACATGTGTACCTAACACCTGCGGGCATGAGCCTCTGGTCCCGAAAAGATAACATGTACCGAGTATGGAGCAGAAATAAGTCTGATAACCAAATCATAACTGTATAAAAGAATGACAGGGGCAAGTATAAAAATGAAATACCAGATCATACCGTGCCATTTTAACTCCTCAAATCAATCGTACATTAACCGTTCTTTTCCTTCTTTCACTGAGAATTAATTATCATATTCTTACATACATACTTAAGAATTCAATCAAGTTTTTCCACATAACTTACATATCTTTCATAACATAATCCGGCCCTTTATGGAGGGACTTCTTATTTGGGAGCTTACTTTGATTATTCATACGTGATAACGTAATCCGGCCCATTTGCGGGACACGGTGTACTGATGAATCATGTGGCATAATCCGGCCCGCCTGTGGGGCTCGGTGTACTGTGGAATCATGTAGCATAATTCGGCCCGCCTGTGGGGCTCGGTGTACTGTGGAATCATGTAGCATAATCCGGCCCACCTATGGGGCTCGGTGTACTGTGGAATCATGTAGCATAATCCGGCCCGCCTGTGGGGCTCGGTGTACTGTGGAATCATGTAGCATAATCCGGCCCGCCTGTGGGGCTCGGTGTACTGTGGAATCATGTAGCATAATCGGCCACTTTGTGGGGCTCGGTGTAAGATGACGTAACCCGGCCTATGTGTAGGCTCGGGGTAATATGGCGTAATCCGGCCTATGTGTAGGCTCGGTGTATCTCATAACATAATCCGGCCTATTTGTAGGCTCGGTGTATCTCATAACATAATCTGGCCTATTTGTAGGCTCGGTGTGATTTTCCTTACATAACATTTTTAAACCATCTTTTCACTTCTTCTTAAGTCGTCATAACAACTTTCCATAAAGCTATTATAACAACCTTTCATTTTAGAGAACTTTAAGACACTTTTATTCTTGCAACATTAGGGAAACTAAACCCAAAAATACTACGTACATACATACTTAAAAAGAATCATAAAACTCCTTTCTTTTTAAAGCTCAAGTCACATACTCTTTTGGAAGCCATCATCTTAACTTTTGAAATAAATTAAGAAGCCATACTTTTTAAAATTAAGTCATTTCCACTTATAAAATCAAGGTTTATAGTCTTAACACCTAGTAGCATACACTCTTTAAAATCATGTCGCTTATACTTATAAGATCATGTCATCTATACTTTAGAAATCAAGTCCCATAACTTGAAAAATAAAGTTTCATAATCCTTTAAAGAAAATCAAAGTTCATAGTCTTAAAACTTCATAACATACATTATTTAAAGTTCATTTACTTATACTTATAAAATCATGTCATCTATACTTTAGAAATCAAGTCTCATAACTTGAAAAATAAAGTTTCATACACTTCCAAAACCAAGTAGCTTATTCTCTTTAAAATCATATAACTTCCACTTTTAAAATCAATCCCCTTTTCACATATAAATTCAAGTCATTTTCAAACATAAAAGCAACTTACTTTTTTCAAATAAATCAAGGCACATAGCTTTAAATCAAACCTCATAACTTCCTAACACTTCTTACCAACATCCCCCATAAGACTTGGTAAAGACTTAGGATAACTTAGACATACCTTTAACCTAGAATCAACAACGTGGATACTTCTTAACTTCTAAGAGTAGAAGGAATCATGAAATAATATCACATGGCTATTTCATACGTAGGATCATGCCAAATAAAGAAGAGGTTCACATACCTCGCAGCGATTATCGACAAGTAGCAAAATGCTCCAAAATACTTCAACCTTGATAGCTATTCCATCATTTAAGTAGAATACGCTACTCGTAGTACTTCAACCTATATTAATCATAACATGTCTATCAACTCCTCACTTTTTAACGTAGAATCATACTAAGTGTAAGGTCTCTTATTCTACAGAAAATCGGGCAACACTTCCTTTGCTTCTACTTACTTTTCCACCTTTTTCAAGGCCCGAAAATCAATAACCAAACGCCACATTTAAGGCCCAACAATTCAGAAAATACAAAGGGGATTACACGCCTAATATGTCGTGTAAATATCTGCCCCACAATCAATATAAAACTGTCCATTCCTTAAGGCACATTCTCGGCAATAACATTATCCATAACAATATCAATTCTCTTTCAATTTCCTTTTTCAATCAAAGTTGTTATTCCAACATGTTATATACATAATAACAATTACAACAACTATAAATCCTTTCTTCCTTAACATGCGACGATTGTAACTATCGACCAAATTGATTACAACATTAATGGCTAACTTGTCCATTTTCGGTTTTAACACGTCGACATGATCCAAATATTTTCAAACTTCAATATATATACCACATGCTCATTTCTTAACTACTATAACATGTAATCTTCAATTACATTAAGAAGATGAAGATTTTACCTCAATAAGCCCTAATAATGTCCAAGCGTAAAAGTCGATCCTTAGCAAATTTTAGCTCCTCTTCTTATGTTCCAATCCGCTTCAAGCACTCCTTAGAAGCTCATGAAGAACTCCTCTTCAAGTTCCATCTTCAAAGTTGAAGAACACCTTAGGTTTTCGCCTTGCGACTAACGTAAAAACATCGTTTTTCCGGGATCTTTCTATTGAGATATCCTTACAATACCCCTAGGAACCTTGGGTTAAATTCTTGTGAATTATGGACTAAAATTGAATTTGTTTTGTGTGGAAAGCTTCACAAAGCCGAGAGCTTCCATATCTCCCTCTAAGTTTTCTAGTTTTTTTTCTAAGTGTTAGAGACAAGTCTTGCTACATGGATGATTATATAAAACATTGGAGGGTATAGATTACAACACATGTTAGGTTTGGATGAAAGAGATCAAGCCAAGTGGCTCTTTGACTTAGTCAATAAACTCAAGCTCTAGCTTGCAAGACTTATTCATCTTAGCTTTGGTCAAATGACCATTCTATCCTTGGTCTAATTCGACCAAGACCATCCAAGGGGGGTGACACGTGTCGCCCTCCCATTCGTCCATAAAATTTCGTAACCCTCGTGGGCCCCACAAAACGCAATTTTTTTCGGATGGGCCCTATTTGACCAAATCCGTAAAATACATTTCCACAATGATAATAAATTTCATACTCCTCAAATAATGTATTCTGAGAATCTAATTCTCATCAATGAACATTTTTTCTTTCCGAAGTTCGGAAGATTTTTGTTTCTTCGGGAAAAACAATTCTTTCTTTCGTACCAATTTTCAAGTCTTGCGTTCTCGGATCTATTCTCTTATTCATGTCCTGGAATTACGGGGTGTAACAACTACGTACTCCCATTCCTTTAAAAAGAACCCTCTTTATATAAAAATCCCAAGATACTAACACCCGTAGTATCAAGGCTTGTCTACTTTTCAAAACAAGTTACTACACCATTAGAAATTCATTTCAAGGCTTTGACACTAAGTAACTTCTACATTCACAACCTAGGCAACTCATGCCTATAAATCAAGTAGACACTCTCTTAACCTTCTCATGAAGCCGTTATAACTAACTTCCCCTAAAGCCGTTATAACTCTTTATGTTTTAGACAATTACATTCTTTTTGAAACCAAGAGACTTATACTTTCAAATCAAGTTTCATAACTTTCAAAATACTTCAAGTCTCTTAATTTTTAGAAATCAAGCTTCTTAACTTTAGAATAGTTCAAGTAATCAATACTTTCCAAAACAAGTATTCTATACATTTTCAAGTCAAGAAATATTTGTTTACTTTATTAGAATAAACCATTCTTTTAAATTCCCATAAAGTTGTTATAACCAACTTCTCATAAGTCGTTATACTAACTTTATGCTTTAGAAACTAAGACATCTTTAACCTTTAAAACAATTGAGTTAATTCTCTAACTCAACCAACTTAGACATTCTTAAACAAGTCAAGTGTACCAAATGAAATTAAATTCATTTAAATCTCGTACGTCCACCGTACTATACATTTATAGCTACTCATGCTCAAGAGATAAGAAAAGTTCCACATACCTCTTCGACTTAATCCACTTGCCAAGTTGAATACGCCGCACGTAGAATTCCAACCTATAATGACCATAATACGTCCATCAACTACTAGCTTTCAACGTAGAATATTCCTAAGTATAATTACTCTTATTTCTACGGAAAATCGGGAAGCACTTCCTTTGTTTCTACGTACTTTTCCACCTTTTTCAAGGCCCGAAAATCAATAACCAAATGCCACATTTAAGGCTCAACAATCAGTTAAACATAGGGGATTACACGCCGCACAGGACGTGTAAAATTCTGCCCCACAATTGATATAAAAAATAGTCCAATAATTCAATGTCATTTTCGGCTAATCAATATACCACAACACAAAGTCTTTTCCAATTCTTTTTCAATCCAAGTTATTTAGTCTAACATGTTATATAGCCGCAAACGATTATAACAACTATAATCCCTTCTTTCAATAGCATGTGACGATTGTATCTAACAATTAAATTGAATTACAAACTTAATAGCTAACATGAACTTTTCAGACATTAGGCTTCTAAAATTCCATAACACTTACCAATATTCATAACATATATCACATGCTCATTTCTAACTTATCATAACATGGAATCTTCAATTACGATAGTAAGACGAAGATTATTACCTCATTTAGCCCAAATATAATCCAAGATTAAAAGTCGATCCTTAGAAACTTTAGCTCCTATTTTCGACGTTCCAATCCACTCCAAACAACCCTTAGAAGCTCATAACCAACTTCTCTTCAATTTCCAACTTCAAAGTTGAAGAACACCTTAGGTTTTCATCTTGCGACTAATGTGAAAACATAGTTTTTCCGGGATCTTTCTATTAAGATATCCTTACAATACCCTTAGGAACCTTGGGTTTATGTTTTGTGAATTATGAGCAACCAACGAAATTTTTTCTTGTTCTTGAATGCTCAAACCCGAGAGCAAGTCTTCAAGCACAAAGTTTTCTACATTTTTCTCTAAGTGTTAGAGACTAGTCTTGCTACTAAGGATGAATATATAATTAAATGGAGGGTTAAGATCATCACACTTGTGTGGTTCGGATGAAAGGGATTTAAATATCAATCCAAGTGGGCTCATTGACTTAGTCAAATATCTCAAGCTTTGGGCTTGCAAGACTTGGTCATCCAAGTTTTAGTCAATTGACCCTTTTATCCTTGGTCTAATTCGACCAAGACCATACTAGGGGGTGACATGTGTCACCCTCCCATTCGTCGATAATATTTCATTTTCTGACATTTTCATAATTCTGATAAATTCTACGAGTCTCAAATCTTAAAGTCATGTTTTCTTACGTATGTTCTTATATACATGTTCTGGAATTAAGGGGTGTAACAATGAAGTATGTGTGCCATCACTGTAACTCCCCTGGTCACTTAAAACCATAATGTTTCAAACTTCAAAATTTTGTGAGCAAAATATTACCTAAAAGACTGTCCAGCATCTCGGAAAACATTTTGAGCCTAAAATTTAAAAATGTTTTAAAAGAGTTTGGGTTCCCAAAATGGATATCTTGTAATGTTGTGATAACTGCTTTAAGGACTAACATTGCAGGTTCTTGATACTTTGATAGTGGATGTTCATGCCACATGATAGGTACAAAGGAGTTTCTAAAGAACTATGAGTCATTCAGCGGAGGTAACGTAACTTATGGAGGTGGCAGTAAAAGTAAGATAATTGGAAAATGGATCTTAAATGTTCCTGGTTTTCCTGCCTTAAAGAATGTCTTATATGTTGAAGGGTTAATGGTTAATTTGGTCAGTATAAGTTAACTATATGATGAGAATCTTGAGGTAAAGTTTAATAAGAATGCTTGTGAAGTTACAAATAAAGCTAACATGTGTGATGATAGGTACAAGAACATATGATAATTGTTATCTTGTTGGAAGATAAGAAATATGCTATAATGTTAGGACAGATGACACAACAGCGTGACATCAAAAGTTAGGACATGTAAACTACCGTAACTTAGAAAGATTGACTCTAATGAGGCGGTAAAGGGCATTCCTAAATTGAGTCCTAAAGATAAAATAATGGTCTGTGAAAATTATCTAAAAGGTGAGCAAACCCGTGTTTCCCATAATGTTGTCCAGAATGACGGACAACATTTAGGTACGGCTCACTGTTTTCAATTACTGCTCATGGATCTTATGGGTCCAATTGAGGTATACCGTTTAGGAGGCATGAGGTATTCCTATGTGATTGTAGATGATTTTTCTAGATATTCATGGATATATTTTTTAAAAGAAAAATCTCAAACTTTTGACATGTTTAAAGTCCTGCACTCTAGGATAAGAAATTTGTTTCGTTCTCCTATTTTTTGGGTTAGGTACGATCATGGAAAAGAATTTGAAAATAACTTGATCTCAAAATTTTGTGAGAAAAAAGGTATTTTTCATGAATTTTCTGCTCCCAAAACCCCTCAGCAAAATGATGTAGCAGAGAGGAATAATAGAACACTACAAGAAATGGCTAGAGTTATGCTTAGTTCTAAGAAAATATCAAAAAGAATTTGGGCTGAAGCCTTGAATACTGCAAGTCACATCACAAATAGAGTCTATATTAGTGCGGAACAAGGTGATACCCTATGAGCTAATAAATGGAAAGAAACCTAACTTGCATTACTTTCATGTTTTTGGGTGTATTTATTACATTTTAAATGATATAAGATCATTTGGCAAAGTTTGACTCTAAGAGTGACAAAGGAATTTTTGTTGGTTATTCTCAAAATAGTCATGCTTATCGAGTGTACAATCTTAGGACCAAAACTGTACAAGAGTCTGTAAATATTTTTTTTGATGACTTTTCTGATTTTACAGAGAATACATCTGAAAATAACATTATAACTTCAGTAGAACTTCTAAAGAACCAGATGTTGCCCCAAATGTTATCACATCTGAAGCAACATCTGAACCTGAACCAGATATCACAGAAGGTGCAGATGAGGAGTCAAATGCTGAATTGCTAGTTCAAGTATGCAGGGACCCCTCATCAAGGATTAAGAAGAATCATCCAACAGGTCAGGTGTTAGGGGGAGTATTCGAGAGAGTAAGAACAAGAGGAAAATAACCACTCAATTACAGAGATATGGTAAGGTATGTGTGTATGTCTACCATGTACCAATAGTGTCACACCCCGAACCCCGGGCCCGTGACTGGTGCCCTACCTGGGCACCCTTCTACCTTAACAACACAAGTAAACTGCGGAAATTAAATAACACCTCATTTTTTTTCTTTTAAAGCAACTGTACGTGCAAGGGCAAAGCCGACAAGGCTGCCATATATACACAAACAAAAGACACTACACCGTCCATGAGTCCAATCCCACATATGAATATAGACCTTTAAGAGTTAAACTGAATTATGACGGGACAAGGCCCCGCCGTACCCATAACTGTACAAAAGCATGTACTGAAAGAACTTATACCAAAAAGATAAACTCCCGAACAGAAGGAGCTATCCAAAAACTCTGAGCAGGATCCTACACCTGCCGATCACCAAACAGCGTACCTAAACCTGCGGCATGAACGCACTCAGGAGGTCGATCTGAAGAATGTACCAAGTATGTGAGCGATGAAATCGTAATACAATCATAACAATCTAAACAAAATAGGAGACATGTATGATAGCCAACCTACAGTACATAACACATAAGCAGTCATATCAAGTCAGGGACGCAGGCCCTCAAAGTCACTACTCAAATATAACTATGGGTCTCACGCCCATAATATTAATCATACCCGTGGAATCCTTCCTCACAGCCGACAGTCCGTGATATAATATAACACCAAAAGGCATACATGAACACCAAGTCCCACCGGTGGTATAACGTCTTGGGGGTTTACCCCTCACTGATACTCTTACCCTGGAGAAGGAGGTAAAGAAGGTGGTATAGCATCTTGGGGGTTTACCCCTCACTTATACTCTTACCCTATCTCAACCGACCATCAAACAAAACAAGCAGGGGGTATAATGTCTTGGGGTTTACCCGCCTTATACTCTTACCACGGAGAAGGTGATATAGCATCTTGGGGTTTACCTCACTTATACTCTTACCCTATCTCGTGGCCGTCAAACAAAGCGAAGCACTACCGTATGTACATAAAAATCCGAATTTAACCCAGTACTACAAATAGCGGAAGCATACCCGTGGAATCCCACATCACGTCGATGCGTCCAAGTAACTTACAACAAGACACGGTAGTCGCGGCAACGTAATAAAACATAATACTTGCACTCTAAGGCTATCACCAGCACACATAGGAAATTCTCAACTAATCAGGCCAAAGTACTTATCAAGGCACACATGGAATAATTCTCAATTAACCAAGCCAAAGTACTTATCAGGGCACAAATAGAATAATTCTCGTTTAACAAGCCAAAGTACTTATCAGGGCACAAATAGAATAATTCTCATTTAACAAGCCAAAGTACTTATCGAGCACAAATAGAATAATTCTCATTTAACAAGCCAAAGTACTTATCAGGGCACAAATAGAATAATTCTCATTTAACAAGCCAAAGTACTTATCAGGGCACAAATAGAATAATTCTCATTTAACAAGCCAAAGTACTTATCAGGGCACAAATAGAATAATTCTCATTTAACAAGCCAAAGTACTTATCAGGGCACAAATAGAATAATTCTCATTTAACAAGTCAAAGTACTTATCAAGGCACACTTAGACAAATTCTCAATTTATCAAGCCAAAGTACTAATCAAGGCATCACATAGAATTATTCTCAATTAAACAGGCCAAAGTACTACGTACGTACATTCTTTTCAAAAGACTCATTTTTATGTAAAACCCCAAGATACTAACACCCGTAGTATCAAGGCATGTCTATTTTTCAAGGTAAGTTACTACGCGTTTAGAAAACTCATCTCAAGGCTTGAAATCAAGTAACTTCAAATTTTCACAATCTAGGCAACTTATGCCCTTTAATCAAAATAGACAACTTTCTAAACCTTCCATAAAGCCGTTATAACCAACTTCCCATAAAGCCGATATAACCCTTTATGGTTTTTAGACAATTTCATTCTTTTTATAACTAAGAGACTTATACTTAAAACCAAGTATCACAAACTTTCAAATCGAGTCTCTTAACTTTCAAAATACTTCGAGTCTCTTAATATATAGAAAACAAGTTTCTTCTACTTTTAAACCTCAAGTAACTCACACCTTTAAAACAAGTTACTTCTCTTAAATCATGTCATTTCTCCTCTTTTAAAACAAGTAAATAAATCACTCCTTTGACTCCCCTAAAGTCATTATAATGACCTTTAGGTTTTGGAACTAAGGCACTAGTCAAAAGATTTGGAAACCACTTCCTTTTCAAGACTCCGTGTACTTTAAGTAAAATACTTTCACTTTTAAGAATCCAAACTTCACTAAGGAAATGGATTATTCAACTTACAATTTAAACATCAAAGTACAATCAAGGGAGTACATATAACGAATTCTATTTTAGGCAATCCAAATACAACCGAGGAATGGATCATTTAAGGAGTAGAACTTACTTTCTTTATCTTAAGGAATCATGCTAGAAGAGGAGATAGTTCACATACCTTTTCGGCTAATCCACAAGCTAAGCCGAATACGCCGTACGTAGAAGTGTCAACCTATAATGGTCACAACAAGACTATCAACTTCTAGTCTCTAACGTAGAATAAAACTAAGTGTACGGTCTCTAATTCTACGGAAAATCAGGCAAAGACTTCCTTTGTTTCTACTCACTTTGCCACCTTTTTCAAGGTCGAATACAATAACCAACACGCCACATTTAAGGCTCAAACAACAACCAAACAAAAGGGGATTACACGCCTTACAATACGTGTAAAATTCGCCCACAATCATACCAAGTAGTTTAAAACTCCAAGCCCTTCTCGGCCAACTACATACTAACAATTCAAAGTCTTTTCCAATCCTTTTCCAATTCCAAGTTCTAAGGTCTAACATGTTATATAGTTATAAACCATTTCAACAACTACAATTTCCTTCTTACACAACATGCGACGACTTAAACGAATAATCAACTTGAATTGTAGTCTTAAGGCTAACATGCTAGTTTTCGGATTAGGGTTCCAATAGCCAATATAATAATCAAACTTCGTAATATATAACTCATGCTTGCTAATAACCATAGCTACAACAATATGTAAACCTTAATTGCTAAAACGACAAGATTATACCTTTATAAGCCCTTAATATTTCCAAGAATCAAAGTCGCGCCTTAGCAATTCTTAGCTCCTTTCCTTAAGTTCCAATCCGCTCCAAGCACTCCTTAGAAGCCTATGAGGAACCCATCTTCAAGTTCCAACTTCAAAGTTGAAGAACTCCCTTAGTTTCCGCCTTGCGACTAACGTAAAAATGCGTTTTTTCCGAAATCTTTCTATTGAGATAACCTTACAATACCCTTGGGGACATTGGGTTAAAGTCTTGTGGCTAATGGATCACAAACTAAAAAAATTCTTGTGGAGGAATGGACTAAGCCGAGAGCAACATTCTTGAACAAGACTAGTTCTTGAAAAATTTCACTAAGTATAGAATGCTCAAGTCTTGCACTACTAGAATACTTATATAACACATTGGAGGGCCAAGATTATAACAATTGTGTGGCTTAGATGAAGATCACAAGGATTAAGCCTATGTGGACAAGTTGACTAGTCAACAAAATCAAGCTTAGAAGACTTATCATCTACATAGGTCAAATGACCATAACACCCTTGCAATATTTCGTCCAACATCATGGAGGGGGTGCCACGTGTCGCCCTCTCATTCGTCCATAAAATTCCGTAACCCTCGTGGGCCCCACAAAAATGTAAAATTCCTCGGGTGGGCCCCACGTGACCAAATCCGTAAAAATAAATTTCCATAAGGTTAAAAGTTCCATACTCTTCAAATAATGCATTTGGAGAATCCAATTCTCAACAACGAACATTTTTCCTTTCCGACGTTCGGAAGATTTTCCGTCGGAAAAACAATTCTTCCTTTCGTACTAATTTCCAAGTCTTGTTTCCTTACGTACATTCTCTTATACATGTCCTGGACTTACGGGGTGTAACATTCTTCCCCCCTTAGAAACATTCGTCCCCGAATGTTCTTAGTCGGTTGCCAAGCTATACAAACTCCGGCATAAACTCTATACTATGCCTATCAATCAATACTCCACAAGACTAACGACGCCACACCTGGCCATCGCCTAACATACGTAAACATATCAATGTACCTTCCGTCCGCTACCCCTTCTCACAAACTCGAAGGTTACAGTCTTCTAAAATACGGGATCCTTAGAGGTTCCTTTCTTTCCTTACTTGTCATACTTTCTCGTACTTTCAAACTCATCTAGTACACGTACAAAATCTCAAATTTTGTTTATGTTCTCCAATCCTTGGAGTTACTATCCAAACTTGGCCATATTGTTACTTACATTCCCGTTAAGGCTCTTCTTGGTCCTTACGACCTAGTTCCGGTGGAACGCATCCACGAACTCGTACAACGATTTACTAAACTTGGGCCTGGCATCCTCGGGACCCTATCACATAACGGGACCATTTCTAACTGACAAAACCCCATTCCATACTATCGGCCTACCCGAAATGAGTCCATAACCCGACTCATCGTCACACTTAACTTCTCATTCTTAGTCTGCAATAAATCTTTCTTCTATCTCAAGGTACTTCTTACCCTATCCCCTATTCACTAGAGGTTCGTCACATAAGCCAAAGTATTTCTACTATACATCCTTCCCTATCGGTCTTACACTGTCATGGGGCAATTTCTACGTGTGAACTCTACACAACTCTAGTCTCAGCTCACTTACCATTCTTGTCAAAATTCTTAACTTTTCACTTTACTAATCAAAGTATCCCTACCTCTGGGGTACTATCACTTTACAACTCTTGTAATAAAGGGAAAACATATACGCTAGGGCAAAATCTGAATCTAACAATGCACGCATGATTCAAAAGAATCGAGATATACCTGTAACCCCGTAGTCACGTCATCTCTGCGGTTCGAAGGACCGCCAGAACTATAAACTCCACCCTGACCTCTACCACGGTGGCTAACATCCGAACACCGCTCGGGAAGAGCCTTGTTGTGGAGGAAGGGAACCAACTACCGGCCTCATAGGCTGAGCCACTTCACCAGTGCTCTTTCTAAAAGGACATACCCTCAGCATATGGCCCGGACGGCCACAATAAAAACAAACACCTGTGCCATAACGGCATTTCCCCGAATGACGCTTACCACATCGATACATCGAGGAATAGGTGGCCTCGGCGAGGAAGCCTGCTCGCTCTCGAGGACCTCGACCCACTGGAGCTTGGACCGGCTCCTAAATACCTTGTGGGGTCCAATCTCCCACTGTGAGCTGCGGGGTATGTCTTGGGTAGGGTGGGACGAATATCTCACTCATTCCGAGGCGACTCGTCCAAAAATTCAGGATAACCAACCGGTCCTAGCCTCTTCTGCCGATCTCGCGTTGGCCCTCTACCTCATGTACATGCTGTCTTTGGCCGAATAACCTCCTGGCTGATGAAGCTGTAGCTTGCTATCTTGGTCAATAACATAATGGCTTCCTTGACCCTAAAGTCTTCCCTTAATCGAAAGCGAGGCTCGTGCTGGGGCCTCAAAACCTTGCGAAGAAGAACTCGCCGACTGCGGAACCACATCCAGTATGCCACAGGCATAAGCCCTATCAACTCCTCGAGTCGACTAGTAGCTCCTGCTACTCCTTTGCCCACTCAGGCGTTTGTTGCCCCTCGCGAGGCATAATCAGTAACAACAACACGTCGAGAGGAATTATCTTACTAACACGGCTCTGGGCACGATCTTAGAGTGAGAAGAATAGAAACTAACTCTAAATGTCCGTAGCCTCATGTTTATGGGTGTGGCGCGCAACACACCGATAATCAAGACTCTACTAGACACGGTCTGTAGACATTACGAGGACTGACTGCTCTGATACCACTCTGTCACACCCCGAACCCGGGCGTGGTGGTGCCCTACAGGCACCGCCTACCTTAACAACACAAGTAAAGCTGCGGAAATTAAATAACACCTCTTTTTTTTTCTTTTAAAGCAACCGTGCGTGCAAGGGCAAAGCAACAAGGCTGCCATATATACACAAACAAAAGACACTACACCGCATGAGTCCAATCCACATATGAATATAGACCTCAAGAGTTAAATCGAATTATGACGGACAAGGCCCCGCGTACCATAATCGTACAAAAGCACATCTTGAAAGAACTTATACCAAAAAGATAAACTCCGACAGAAGGAGCTATCCAAAACTACGAGCGAGGATCCTACACTGCCGATCACCAAACAGCGTACCTAAACTCGTGGTATGACGCGGCCGAAGGAGGTCGATCTGAAGAATGTACCAAGTATGTGAGCGATGAAATGCGTAATAAAATCATAATGATCTAAACAAAGCAGAGACATGTATGATAGCCAACCTACGATCATAACACATAAGCGATCATATCAAGTCGGGGGGCCGAGCCTCAAAGTCGCTACTCAAATATAACTATGGGTCTCACGCCCGTAATATCAATCATACGTGGAATCCTTCCTCCATGCCGGCGATCCAGTGATATAATATAACACCAAAAGGCATACATGAACACCAAGTCCCACCGGTGGTATAGCGTCTTGGGGTTTACCTCACGATACTCTTACCACGAGAAGGAGGTAAAGCAGGTGGTATAGCATCTTGGGGGTTTACCCCTCACTTATACTCTTACCCTATCTCAACCGACCATCAAACAAAACAAGAAGGGGGTATAATATTTTGGGGGTTTACCCCTCACTTATACTCTTACCCTGGAGAAGGTGGTATAGCATCTTGGGGGTTTACCCCTCACTTATACTCTTACCCTATCTCGACTGCCGTCGAACAAAGCGAAGCACTACCATGTCTTCATAAAAATCAGAATTTAACCCAGTACTACAAATAGCGGGCATACCCGTGGAATCCCACATCACTGTCGGTACGTCCAAGTAACTTACAACAAGACAGCTGGCCCTCCAACCGAGAGTCGCGACAACGTAATAAAACATAATACTTGCACTCTAAGGCTATCACCAGCACACATAGGCAATTCTCAACTAATCAGGCCAAAGTACTTATCAAGGCACATATGGAATAATTCTCAATTAACCAAGCCAAAGTACTTATCAGGGCACAAATAGAATAATTCTCGTTTAACAAGCCAAAGTACTTATCAGGGCACAAATAGAATAATTTTCATTTAACAAGCCAAAGTACTTATCAGGGCACAAATAGAATAATTCTCATTTAACAAGCCAAAGTACTTATCAGGGCACAAATAGAATAATTCTCGTTTAACAAGCCAAAGTACTTATCAGGGCACAAATAGAATAATTCTCATTTAACAAGCCAAAGTACTTATCAGGGCACAAATAGAATAATTCTCATTTAACAAGCCAAAGTACTTATCAGGGCACAAATAGAATAATTCTCATTTAACAAGACAAAGTACTTATCAGGGCACAAATAGAATAATTCTCATTTAACAAGCCAAAGTACTTATCGAGTACAAATAGAATAATTCTCATTTAACAAGCCAAAGTACTTATCAAGGCACACTTAGACAAATTCTCAATTTATCAAGCCAAAGTACTAATCAAGGCATCACATAGAATTATTCTCAATTAAACAGGCCAAAGTACTACGTACGTACATTCTTTTCAAAAGACTCATTTTTATGTAAAACCCCAAGATACTAACACCCGTAGTATCAAGGCATGTCTATTTTTCAAGGTAAGTTACTACGCGTTTAGAAAACTCATCTCAAGGCTTGAAATCAAGTAACTTCAAATTTTCACAATCTAGGCAACTTATGCCCTTTAATCAAAATAGACAACTTTCTAAACCTTCCATAAAGTCGTTATAACCAACTTCCCATAAAGCCGATATAACCATTTATGGTTTTTAGACAATTTCATTCTTTTTATAACTAAGAGACTTATACTTAAAACCAAGTATCACAAACTTTCAAATCGAGTCTCTTAACTTTCAAAATACTTCGAGTCTCTTAATATATAGAAAACAAGTTTCTTCTACTTTTAAACCTCAAGTAACTCACACCTTTAAAACAAGTTACTTCTCTTAAATCATGTCATTTCTCCTCTTTTAAAACAAGTAAATAAATCACTCCTTTGACTCCCCTAAAGTCATTATAATGACCTTTAGGTTTTGGAACTAAGGCACTAGTCAAAAGATTTGGAAACCACTTCCTTTTCAAGACTCCATGTACTTTAAGTAAAATACTTTCACTTTTAAGAATCCAAACTTCACTAAGGAAATAGATTATTCAACTTACAATTTAAACATCAAAGTACAATCAAGGGAGTACATAGTACGAATTCTATTTTAGGCAATCCAAATACAACCGAGGAATGGATCATTTAAGGAGTAGAACTTACTTTCTTTATCTTAAGGAATCATGCTAGAAGAGGAGATAGTTCACATACCTTTTCGGCTAATCCACTAGCTAAGCCGAATACACCGTACGTAGAAGTGTCAACCTATAATGGTCACAACAAGACTATCAACTTCTAGTCTCTAACGTAGAATAAAACTAAGTGTACGGTCTCTAATTCTACGGAAAATCGCAAAGACTTCCTTTGTTTCTACTCACTTTGCCACCTTTTTCAAGGTCGAATACAATAACCAACACGCCACATTTAAGGCTCAAAACAACAACCAAACAAAGGGGATTACACGCCTTACAATACGTGTAAAATTCCGCCCCACAATCATACCAAGTAGTTTAAAACTCCAAGCCCTTCTCGGCCAACTACATACTAACAATTCAAAGTCTTTTCCAATCCTTTTCCAATTCCAAGTTCTAAGGTCTAACATGTTATATAGTTATAAACCATTTCAACAACTACAATTTCCTTCTTACACAACATGCGACGACTTAAACGAATAATCAACTTGAATTGTAGTCTTAAGGCTAACATGCTAGTTTTCGGATTAGAGTTCCAATAGCCAATATAATAATCAAACTTCGTAATATATAACTCATGCTTGCTAATAATCATAGCTACAACAATAAGTAAACCTTAATTGCTAAAACGACAAGATTATACCTTTATAAGCCCTTAATATTTCCAAGAATCAAAGTCGCGCCTTAGCAATTCTTAGCTCCTTTACTTAAGTTCCAATCCGCTCCAAGCACTCCTTAGAAGCCTATGAGGAACCCATCTTCAAGTTCCAACTTCAAAGTTGAAGAACTCCCTTAGTTTCCGCCTTGCGACTAACGTAAAAATGCGTTTTTTCCGAAATCTTTCTATTGAGATAACCTTACAATACCCTTGGGGACATTGGGTTAAAGTCTTGTGGCTAATGGATCACAAACTAAAAATTTTCTTGTGGAGGAATGGACTAAGCCGAGAGCAACATTCTTGAACAAGACTAGTTCTTGAAAAATTTCACTAAGTATAGAATGCTCAAGTCTTGCACTACTAGTATACTTATATAACACATTGGAGGGCCAAGATTATAACAATTGTGTGGCTTAGATGAAGATCACAAGGATTAAGCCTATGTGGACAAGTTGACTAGTCAACAAAATCAAGCTTAGAAGACTTATCATCTACATAGGTCAAATGACCATAACACCCTTGCAATATTTCGTCCAACATCATGGAGGGGGTGCCACGTGTCGCCCTCTCATTCGTCCATAAAATTCCGTAACCCTCGTGGGCCCCACAAAAATGTAAAATTCCTCGGGTGGGCCCCACGTGACCAAATCCGTAAAAATAAATTTCCATAAGGTTAAAAGTTCCATACTCTTCAAATAATGCATTTGGAGAATCCAATTCTCAACAACGAACATTTTTCCTTTCCGACGTTCGGAAGATTTTCCGTCGGAAAAACAATTCTTCCTTTCGTACTAATTTCCAAGTCTTGTTTCCTTACGTACATTCTCTTATACATGTCCTGGACTTACGGGATGTAACAAAGAGGTTAGTAGTTCTTGTTCTGTATCTACTTTAGAACCTAAGAATGTTTTAGAATCACTTAAGGATAATTGTTGGATTCAAGCAATGCAAGAAGAACTTGAACAGTTCTCTCGAAATGAAGTCTGGGATTTAGTTCCACACCAAAATAATACCAATGTAATTGGAACTAAATGGATATTTTTTTAAAAGTCAGATGAATCAGGAACTGTTGTGAGAAACAAAACTCGCCTAGTTGATCAAGGATATACTCAGGTCGAAGGGATTGACTATAACAAAACCTTTGCTCCTGTAGCTAGAATTGAGTCAATTAGATTTTTACTTGCCATTGCTTAATGTCTAAAGATTACTCTTCATCAAATGGATGTTAAAGGTTCTTTCTTGAATGGTTATATTGATAAGGAAGTCTATGTTGAACAATCTAAAAGATTTGAAGATCCTTACCATCCACAGTTTGTATACAAGCTCAAAAAGGCCTTGTATGGATTGAAACAAGCTCCTCGTGCATGGTATGATCGTCTAACTCAATTCTTTCTTGAAGTTGGTTTTAAACGTGGTGAAGCTAATTGTACTTTATTCATAAAATATCACGGTGTAGATATTATTATTACTCAATCTATGTAGATGACAAAGTTTTTGGTTTGACCTCACAGTCCTACCTTAAGAAATTTGTTGAAGCAATATCATCAACTTTCGAAATGAGCATGATTGGGGAACTAACTTTTTTCTTAGGCTTGCAGATAAAGAAAAGTGAAGATGAAATCTTCATCTCCCAAAGTAAGTATGCCAAGAATCTAGTTAAGAGATTTGGATTGAAAAATGCTAAATAAATGAGAACTACAATAGGATCATCGGAGAAGATATGCAAAGATGATATTGACGACAATGTCGACCCAACACTGTATCGATCTGTAATAGGTAGTCTTCTATATCTCACTGCTAGTCGTCCTGATATAATGTTTAGTGTATGTGCTCGATTCCAAGCCTGTCCAAAAATCTCCCACTTAAATATCGTAAAATGTATCATTAGATATGTTGCCGACACATGTGAGTTAGAAATTTGGTATTCCAAAGACACTAATCCTAATTTAATAGGATATAGTGACTCGGATTGGGATGGTGTTATGGATGATAAAAAGATTACAAGTGGAGGATATTTTTATCTTGGCAATAATATTGTTTCTTGGTAGTCGTAAATAAAATTGTTTCTCACTTTCAACTGCTGAATCTGAATATGTAGCAGCTGGAAGTTGTTGCTCTCAATTAATATGGATAAGACACATGTTAGACGACTATGGGGTTTTAAGTAATATCTTAGTTTTGTACTGTGATAATTGAGTACTATAAATATTTCCAAAAATCCAGTTCAACACTCTCGTACAAAATATATTGATATCAGACATCACTTTTTAAGAGATTTGGTTGAAAAACAGCTAGTTCAAATTGAACATGTTAACACTCTTCATCAACTAGCTAACATTTTTACAAAAGCTTTGGACCATGAGATATTTTCTAGTTTGAAGAAATCTCTTGGTCTTTGTATTCTCTAAAAATGCATGTTTGGTGAATATTGGCAGAAATGTCTCTAATATTTGGTGTGACATTTACCTATGTAATATCATAATCTGATTATTATTGTTATATAGTGTATTAATTTTGGTCACACAAGCATGATCCTCAATAAGAATATGATTCGAATATGATATTGTTCTCTGCGATGATATTAGATATCATAAAAAGGGAGTATCAAAATAAGACAAAGTCTTTTACTAACTTTTGGCAACTGTGCAATATGGGCAAAACCCTTGAAATGATATCGTTCCTATTCTATAGGAGTATCAAATGCTTAAACTGAAATTATGAGGATACTAAATAAATATCCTTATTTTTTGACACAAAAATTAATTTTGTTTGTGTTTTATGATTAGATCAAGGACAATGGAAAAATATTACATTGGTCCAGTGGCTAAACTTGTTGCCAACATTGCTGTTGACATTCTCAGATAATGATTGTTATACCCCGGAATTACAGGACATGTATACGAGAATAGACGCAAGAACACAAGGCTTGAAAATCGATAAGAAAGAAATAATTGTTTTTCCAAAGAAAATCTTAGAACTTGAAAAGGAAAAATGTTCGTTGATGAGAATTAGATTCTCAAAATGCATTATTTGAGGAGTGTGAAATTTATTAACATTGTGGAAATTTATTTTACGGATTTGGTCACGTAGGGCCCACCCGAGAAATTTTACGTTTTGTGGGGCCCACGAGGGTTACAAAATTTTATGGACGAATGGGAGGGCGACACGTGTCACCCCCACATGGTCTTGCCCAAATTGGACCAAGGGTTTTATGGTCAATGTCCAAGGAAGATGATCAAGTCTTGTGAGCAGATAAAATTGACCAAGTCAACTAAGCCAAGTTGGCACTTGATATTTAATCCTCTTCATCCAAACCCCACAAGTGTTTTGATCTAAGCCCTCCATGGTTTTATATATACTACACTAGTAGCAAGACTTAGCTCACAACACTTAGAAAAATTTCACACATTCTTGTTCTTGAAAGTGAGCTCTCGGGTTTGACACATTTCCCACACAATTTTTTTTAGTTTATGGTTCATTATTCACAATACTTTAACCCAAGGTTCATAGGGGTATTGTAAAGATATCTCAATAGAAATATCCCGGAAAAACGACGTTTTCACGTTAGTCGCAAGGCAAAAACCTAAGGTGTTCTTCAACTTTGAAGTTGGAAATGGAAGGGAAGTTCTTTGTGAACTTCTAAGGGCTTCAAATAGCGGATTGGAGCATGAATGATAGGAGCAAATATTTCTAAGGAGCGACTTTGAATCTTGGAATTTTATAAGGGCTTATCAAGGTAACAATCTTGTCATTTTAATGATTGAAGATTACTTATTGTTGTAGTTATGGATATTAGCAAACATGAGGTATATATTATGAAGTTTGATAAGTGTTATGGATATTGGAACCACTAATCCGAAACTAGCATATTTATCCTTTGAGATTGCAATTCAATTTGATTATTAGTTTAGTCGTCGCATGTTATATAAAAAAGGAATTATAGTTGTTTACGACTATATAACATGTTAGACTTAACAACTTGGATTGAAAAAGAATTGGAAAGGACTTTGTGTTGTTGTACATGTTAGCCGAGAATGGCTTTGGATATTGGACTACTTGGTATTAATTGTGGGGCATAATTTTACACGTATTGTAAGGCATGTAATCCCATTTGATTGGTTGATGTGTTGAGCCTTAAATGTGGCATGTTGGTTATTGATTTTCGGGCCTTGAAAAAGGTGGAAAAGTACGTAGAAACAAAGGAGGTGCTGCCCAATTTTCCGTAGAATAAGAGACTGTATACTTAGTATCATTCTACGTTAGAAACTAGAAGTTTATAGTCGTGTTGTGGTCATTATAGGTTGACAATTCTACGTGCGGCATATTCGACTTAGCTTGTGGATTAAGCCGAAAAGGTATGTGAACCATCTCCTTTTCTTCTAGCATGATTCCTTATGGTAAAGAAAGTAAACCCTACTCCTTAAATGATCCACTCCTTGATTGTACTTGGATTGCCTAATATAGAAGTTGTTCTATATACTTCTTTGATTGTACTTGGATTGCCTAATATAGAAGTTGTTCTATATACTTCCTTGATTGTACTTAGATTGCCTAATATAGAAGTTGTTCTATATACTTCCTTGATTGTACTTGGATTTCCTAATATAGAAGTTGTTCTATATACTTCCTTGATTGTACTTGGATTGCCTAATATAGAAGTTGTTCTATATACTTCCTTGATTGTACTTGGATTGCCTAATATAGAAGTTGTTCTATATACTTCCTTGATTATACTTTGGATGTTTAAATTGGAAGTTGTTATAATCCATTCCCTTGACGAAATTTGGATTTTCAAAAGTGAAAAGTGTTTTACTTGAAGTACATAGAGTCTTAAAAAGGAAGTGGTTTCCAAATCTTTTGAATAGTGCCTTAGTTCCAAAACCTAAAGGTTGTTATAACGGCTTTAGGGGAGTCAAATGAGTAATTTACTTAATTGATTTAAAAGAGGAGAAATGACATGCTTTAAAGAGAAGTAACTTGTTTTAAAGGTGTGAGTTACTTGGGATTTAAAAGTAGAAGCAACTTGATTTCTAAAGTTAAGAGACTTGAAGTATTTTGAAAGTTATGTAACTTGATTTGAAAGTATATGATACTTGGTTTTAAAAGTATAAGTCTCTTGGTTATAAAAAGAATGAATTTGTCTAAAACCATAAAGAGTTATAACGACTTTATGGGAAGTTAGTTATAGCGGCTTTATGGAAGGTTAAGAGAGTTGTCTATTTTGATTGATAGGCATGAGTTGCCTAGGTTGTGAAATTAGAAGTTACTTGGTTTCAAAGTCTTGCAATGAATTTCTAAAGGTGTAGTAACTTAATTTGAAAAAAATAGACATGCCTTGATACTACGAGTGTTAGTATCTTGGGGTTTTATATAAAAAATAGTCTTTTGAAAAGCATGGAAGTACGTAGTACTTTGGGTTAAATTTCCGGATTTTTATGTGAAACGAAAGTGCCTTGAGTTTATAAAATGAAATTCATTTTTGTATGAAAATGAAAGTCTAAAGATTTTATGAACTTGCCTATGCTTGCTTGTGATAGCATTTGAGTGCAAGTATTATATTTTTATGCTGTCGTGACTCTCAGTTGGAGGGTCGGCTGTATTGTTGTAAATTTACGTGGACGTACCGACAGTGATGGGGGATTCCATGGGTATGCTTCCATTGTGATTGATCCTTGGACATGCTTATACGATGTGGGATTCCGGGGCATGCGACCAGGATGCGGGTTAGATTCCTGGATTGTTTTTATTACTCCATGGACATGCTTATACGATGTGGGATTTCGGGGCATGCGACCATGTTGGATATTATTATTCCATGGACTAGCTCTCCATGAGGTTTAGCGACGCAGATGGTGCAGTAGTTAGCTTCTCGCACTTGCCGATCGATGGTCGACGATCTGGATCCGTAGTTGGCTTCGTACTTGCCGTCGATTACACGATTTGGTACGATGAGACTCGATAGATAGCTTCGCACTTGCCCGGCCATATCTCGTGTGGTAGGTCGGATCCGTAGTTAGCTTTCGTACTTTCCCGGTCGATTGTTGACGCAGTGGATATAGTAGTTGGCTTTACTTGCCCCGATCGCTTTATGACGCAGATAGATCTGGTGGTTCGCTTTCCTACTTGGCCCGTACAGTTTTTATGACATAGGTGAGACCCGGTGTTCATGCATACTTATTGGTGTTATATTATATCATGGACTGCCGGCAGTGAGGAAGGAGTTACACGGGCATGATTGATATTATGGGCGTGAGACCCATGGTTATATATGAGTAATGACTTGAGGGCTTGCGTCCCTGACTTGACATGACTGCTTATATATTGTGTACTGTATTTGGTTATCATACATGTCTCCTGTTTTATATAGACTGTTATGATTTCATTACAGTATTTTCAGTTTCACATACTTGATACATATTTCGTACTGACCTCCTTCGGGGGGCTGCGTTCATGCCGCAGGTTGAGGTACATAGCTTGCTGATCTGCAAGTGTAGGACCCTTGCTCAGAGTTTTGGATAGTTCCATCTATTCAGGAGTTTATCATTTTGGTATAGATCCTTCATTACAGGCTTTTGTACAGTTATGGGTACGGCGGGGCCTTGTCCCGTCATAGTTCAGTAAAACTCTTAGAGGTCTGTATTCATATGTGGGATTGGACTCGTGTACAGTATAGTGCCTTTTGATTATGTATATTATATGGCAGCCTTGACGGCTTTGCCCTTGCATGTTCGTTGGTTTTAAAAATAATGAGATGTTATTTAGTTCCGCGGTTTAATTATGACATTAAGTCGGGCACGATCCGCCCGGTTCGGTCGTTACAGAGTGGTATCGCGAGCGATCCTCTAATGTCTACGGACCGTGTCTAGTAGAGTCTTGGTTATCGGTGTGTTGCGCGCCACACCCATAATGTTATACCCCGTATTTCCAGAGTATGTACGTGAGGACGTACGTAGAAAGTTTGAGCCTTAAAGTTAGGCAAGGACGAAAAGTTTGTTCACAACTACCGAAAAGAGTCGTTTTTCGACGAAACATTTTACAAAACTTGCGAAGGGAAAATTCCGGCTATGTCATTTATTATTTTTGCGGATTTTTCCGAGAGATGAAATATTTTGGACCAACGGGAGGGTGACACTTGTCACCCTCAAGTGGGCGGTCTTGATGGCCGAGTGGTTGCTCGATTTGTGCCTTGTCTCAGAGCCTATTTCATGGGTCAATGTTTGTGAGGTATTAAGGAGTAGGGATAGGGAACTTGGGCAAATCTTGCCCTCCACTTGTCCCCACTTGGCTTGACCATGGCCATCAACTCCCTATAAATACCCCCTTTGTGAAGACTTCTTCATCCAAAATGTTTTCCAAGTCTTGAGAAACCTCTCCTTTGTTAGGCTCTCGTCCAAAGAGCCCTTTCCCCCCTTTGTGAGGCCCCTTGGCCGAGAGTACCCTCCCTCCCTAGTGAAGGCCCCTTGGCCGAGAGTGCACCCCCCCCCCTCTTGAGAGTTGTTCTCATAGTACACCACCCCCCCCTCTTGGTAGAAAATACTCTCCAAAGTATCGTTGCTATACCAAAATACCTTAGCCTTATACCTTGTAGTATTCCAAAAGATACCTCACGTAGAGCAGAAAATACTACCTTATGTCCTTTTGTCTCAAAACGAAACCCTAAGGAAAATCTTCATAGGTTGAAGTATTAAGAAGAAGTTGCGTAGAACTTCCAAGGGTTGTTGGAGCGGGTTGAGCGCCAGTATGAGCTAAACGTTGCTCGGGATGGACATTTAAACTTGGATAATTTTGGGCTTACCGAGGTAAATAATCCTATCCTTCATTGTAATTGGAAATTACATCGTAGTTGTATAGAAATGAATGTAAGATTCATGTAAGAGAATTGAAATGTAATAGAAGGATATTACGTAAAAGACTTGAATCGAAATCACATCGTAAGTATATTAATGTAGAAGTTGATAGACTTATATAACCTTCATAGGTTGAATGTTCGCGAGTAGCATGTACTACTTGAAAGGTGGACAAGGCTAGCCGTGATAGCCGTGGGCGTTTTGCTAATAGTCGATAATCGTCGCGAGGTATGTGATTCTTCCTACACTCTTGAGCATGATATTTTAAAGTATATATATAGTACGGTAGAGACGTGTGTTAATCGAACGTAGCTTTACGGCAATGTCTTTTGACTTAAGCCCAATAATAAAGATCTTAAAGTCTTTCAAAAGAATTATAAATCGATTTGAAAGAAGAAGAATATTTGGTTTTAAAAGCTTAAGAGTTATACTAGCTTTATGGGAAGTTAGGTATAACGACTTAAGAGAGATAAAAAGAATGGTTTATTGATTTTAGAAGTTAAGAGACTTGATCTTAAAAGATAAGAGACTTGACTTAATTGAATTAATCAATTTTGTTAAAAGTGTGAAACCTCATTCGTGAGTAATGAGTACTTGGTTTTTAAAAGGAATAATGTTTTACCGATTTCTAAATCGAATAAGTATCGAATGCACTACGCAGCGCTAATAAAGGGAAATGCATTGACTAATTAAGTATTATTAAAACCAAGAGAAACCTCCATCCGCATAGAAGCTAAGATGAGACAAAATGATATTACATTTCCTAGATCATGGTCATTAAAAGATTGTTATAAACAAGAATAACCTACTCACATATAAGGCATATGTTTCTCAAATGGTTTTAAAAGAGAATTATATCATTAAGTGATTAAAACTATGGACTACTAAACCTTTCAAAATGAGAAACTTGAGTATTTGAAATTAGGCAAACTTGAACATTTGGAAAGAATATTGTTACTTGATTTTACAAAGAGAAGTGTTTTGGGGTACTTAAAAGATAGTCCTCTATTTTTATACTACTGTATTGTGTGACTTTTGTGAAAGAAACGGATCTTTTAAAGGGTTAATGTATGAAGTAATTTGGGGATAAAAACCCGAACTTGTTAACATAAAGTAGAAAGTACCTTGTGTGAATAACTTGATTGTATTGGTTTGTGATAGCCTTGTAATACTTTCTTGTTGATTTGATAAGTAAACATGTTAGGATGCTACGTGTGTTAGTATCTTGTGATGTTTGTGTAAAGGGGTTTCCCTTGTTGTGCTTATGTTGTTTAACGATAAGCTGTTATGTTAGTATTATATCACTCACCTCTTGACATGATTCCGGGGTTTAGCCTCCGTCGGGGTAGACTCGGTGTCTGTGTGACCTATGATTCGAGAATACCTCATGCGGGTCTGTGTGGCCTATGCGGAGCTACGAGAGTTCCAGGTTAGTGTGCGGCCTTTGTGGTCATGCGGTCTATGTGGCCATGCGGACGGCGAGTCCAGGACGATGCCGGGGAGTAGCTACCCTCGATGCGGGGAATACCTCATGCGGGCCATTGGAGTGGCCTATGCAGAGCTGCGGGAAGTTCCAGGGCTAGACGCGCACATTAGATATTGCGGGAGAGTGGCCAGCTTTGATCTTGTGACGGTCTAGACAGATCTCATGATACAGTTTATGACCTTGTTGGTATTGTGAGTTTTAGTAGTCGGCTATGCCTTCGTACTTACCCCGTACGGTTTTATGATGACACAGGTGGGACCTGGTGTTCATGTGTATTCCTTGATGCTTTTATATCATAGACTGCCGGCAGTGAGGAAGGTATTCCACGGGCATGATTGATGTTGTGGGCGTGAGATCCATAGTTATATATTGAGTGATGACTTTGAGGGCGTGAGTCCCTGACTTGACATGACTGCTTATTTATCAGGAATCGTAGTTTGGTTATCATACATGTCTCCTGCTTTATATAGACTACTATGATTTCATTTACTGATTTTCGCCACATACTTGGTACTGTTATCGACCTCCTTCGGGGCCGTGCATTCATGCCGCAGTAGAGGTACACCGATGTTGATCCTCGCTCTTAGTGGTCAGCGTTTGGGAAGCTCCGTTTCTCCGGAGGCTTATCAGTGGTATAGTCTCCTGTCGTTATAGGTACTTACATTCAGGGGTATGGCGGGGCCCTGTCCCGCCATTGTTGTTATATCATTCTTAGAGGTCTGTAGTACTATTGTGGGCAGAGTTGTAAAAGGGATGTAACTGTTCAGATTTAAGTTTTATATATATGTGCCGAAAGGCAAGTTTTCTCAGATAACTGTTTCACATTTCATATTATATCATGTCTTGTTTTATATTCCGTTGATTACTCTGATGTATGGCTACTTGGGAGCCCGGGGTAAGGCACCAGTCACGGGCCCGGGTTCGGGTCGTGACAAAAGTGGTATCAGAGCAGTTAATCCTCGGAAAGTGTCTACAGACCGTATCTAGTAGAGTCTTGATTATAGGTGATCAGGAGGCTATAAGATATTTAGGATTGGTTTCCATTCTTCTCACTCTGAGATCGTGCTTAGAGCTGTGTTAAAAGTTGGACCCCTCTAACGTATTTCTTTCCCTTACCGTTATGCCTCCGCGTAAGGCAACCCGCCTGAGGGCAAGGCAAAGCGGTGAGGAGCTGCGAGCAGAGTACAGAGGTTACGAGGCACAGCCCAATCATCACCTAGGGTGGTGCTTCATTCGGGAGCTCGCTCGTCACCACCCATCGAGTTTAGCACGGCGCAATTAGCTCTGCGGCCATGATAATTGAACCTTCGCCCACGACCCGATGGAGGAGGTATGGATTGCAAAGAGACGACCGCTTTCTAGCCATGGATTTAGCAACGAGAGTATTTTATGTACGATTTATCGGGCCTTGATGAATGTCTAATAAAGGGTTGTCAAGAGTAGCTCGTCGGTCGAATGAGCATGGCCTCGATACAAAGCTTATGCACGCAGCCGAGAAACGTAGGATCGAGGTTAACCAAGATCGGCAAGAGGCCGAGCGGCAGGTCCTTTGGTAACTTTCGAGGCGGATCGCCTCAAGAAGATCGATATGCACCTTCTCCAGCGAGTGGTCCACCACGCACTTCGGGCGTTCGTACGCGGAGTTGGTCGAACTCGGGCTCACGATTCACGCTATCGTAGGTTCTAGCCACCGGTTCGCTTTTTTCCCAGTGTTCACAGGCGACAGCGTCATCCTGGAATGTCATCTTGTTGTTGGTGCTTGTTTTACCTGCGGCCGGAAGGGACATGTGTCGAAAAGATGTCCTAGTAGGAGGACTCACTTACGATTAGTTGCGGATTCGGTGGCTCGAGAGAGGAAGAGTTAGCCGAAGAGGCCACCCCACCTCGGTGGCCGTGTGGTAGATGTCATGGGAGTGTCGTACTTCTTCGACAGCTTGTTTTGCTATGCGCCCAGCCGGGCAGGATTGATTGAAACGACAGAGGGGAGTGAAGCAGTAGATACAGGTATATCCTTAACCCTCTAGAGATATGTGTGACAAAATGAATGTATCTTAAGTGCTATGATGGCATGGTGTTAATTGTGATTAGAATTCATGATTAGTTAAAAGGGTAAGATTGGGGATAGGGAAGGTGTGAGCCTTAGAGTTTTATACGTAGAGTCCTTAGAGGTAAGGCCATATGGAGTAAAAGATTTATATTTTTTCGTTTAACCCTTATCGGAGTGCATAGTGCACGTGAGATATATTTGGGTGCTAAGTCCCTGAGTAGTGTGGAATGAAAGAGGGTAGTTGAGCTAAGAAGACCACTAGGTTTTGTAACTCGATAGTGAGATTGTTCCGGATCGGGGAGCAAGTGTTTGGCGCGATAATGGTCGGGTCATGAACCATGCGGTCAACCCGCGCCCGTATGGTGGTAGGTTTGGGGTGGTCCCGCTTTGTGATAGGTCACGAGGGTGTTAGGCCCAAGTTTAGTTAACCAACAGACGAGTTCGTAGATGCGCTCGACCGATGGTCGGCCGATGAGGTCACCATCTTGTCCTTGATCGGAATGTTTACTCGGCAGAGTTATGCGAGATGTTTTTATCGAAGGTTGTAAGGTGCGCACGGTGCCTACTTTCACCTTATGACGCATGAAGCCAGTGTTATGGTTATTTCTTTTTTTCGAAGTTTTACGAGCAAGGTTAGAACTGGTGAGTCTCAAGATCGCATTCGCCCGCCGTGTTTGGATTTCGAGGGTAGCTGTGAGGATTGTTGTCTCCTATTGAGGAAGTGTTTTATAGCTACCATTTCAGGATTCTGATGTCGCCTTATGACGCCTTGTAAGGGCGGAAGTGTAAGTGGTCGGTCGATTGGTTCGAGGGTGGCAAGGTTCAGATTGTTGGTTCATACTTGTCTCGCAGATATGGATAGGGTGAAGCTTATCCGTAAGAGGTTATCGCACTCGAGTCTCTGGTCGCGGATAATCGGCGACGACGATTGGAGTTCAGGTTGACGGTGGGTCTTCTTGAAGGTACCACCCCGGAAAGGGTGTGACGAGTTTTGGAAAATAGGCCAAGTTGCCTATAGTTAGCATTGTTGTCCGACGTAGGAGGCAGTACGTCCGGTCTTTCATGTTGTTATGTTCGGGAAAGTATCGGAGATCCATCCAGAGTGTTCCCAGTTAATGATGACCAAGTTGGAGATAGTAACCCAGAGATTTCGTAAAGCGAACTTGAAATGTGGTAAGATTTCTAATGCATTTATAGCGGTACGACGAGTAAGGGAAGAAGCGAGCATGTATTACGAGCATAGATGTGATCATTTCTTTTGTAAAGTGAAGGTGCGAAGGGAGTATATTTTAGACCTCGAGTGGGAGCTTTTGTAGTAATGGAGGTATTTCCTCGTAGACTTGGATGTAAGTATTTGCGTGTTGTATGGTGGCCAAAGTGTGGCATGATTGTTTTCGTAAATATAGCGGTGAAGACTATATTGGCGCATGTTTGTTTGAGACTTAGAAGGAACATTCGACGAATGTTTCTAAGAGGAGAATGTTATACCCCATATTTTCAGAGTATGTACGTGAGGACGTACATAGAAAGTTTGAGCCTTAAAGTTAGGCAAGGACGAAAAGTTTGGTCACAACTACCGAAAAAAGTCGTTTTTCGACGAAACGTTTTACAAAACTTGCGAAGGGAAAATTCCGGCTATGTCATTTATTATTTTTGCGGATTTTTCCGAGAGATGAAATATTTTGGACCAACGGGAGGGTGACACTTGTCACCCTCAAGTGGGCGGTCTTGATGGCCGAGTGGTTGCTCGATTTGTGCCATGTCTTGTGGCCTATTTCATGGGTCAATGTTTGTGAGGGTATTAAGGAATAGGGATAGGGGGCACTTGGGCAAATCTTGGCCCTCCACTTGCCCCCCACTTGGCTTGATCATGGCCATTGATCTCCCTATAAATACCCCCCTTTTGTGAAGACTTCTTCATCCAAAATGTTTTCCAAGTCTTGAGAAACCTCTGCCCCTTTGTTAGTCTCTCGTCCAAAGAGCCCTTTCCCCCCTTTGTGAGGCCCCTTGGCCGAGAGTACCCTCCCTCCCTAGTGACGGCCCTCGCCGAGAGCACCCCCTCTTGAGAGTTGTTCTCATAGTACACCCCCTCTTGGTAGAAAATACTCTCAAAGTATCGCTTTATACCAAAATACCTTAGCCTTATACCTTGTAGTATTCCAAAGATACCTCTACGTAGAGCCGGAAATACTACCTTATGTCCTTTTGTCTCAAAACGAAACCCTAAGGAAAATCTTCATGCCGGTTGAAGTATTAAGAAGTTAAGTAGAACTTCCAAGGGTTGTTTGGAGCGGGTTGGAGCGCCCAGAGTAGGAGCTAAACGTTGCTCAGGATCGACATTTAAACTTGGATAATTTTGGGCTTACCGAGGTAAATAATCCTATCCTTCTATTGTAATTGGAAATTACATCGTAGTTGTATAAAAATGAATGTAAGATTCATAGAAGAGAATTGAACTGTAATAGAAGGATATTACAGAAAAGACTTGAACTGAAATCACATCAGAAGTATATTAATATAGAAGTTGATAGACTTATATAACCTTCATAGGTGAATGTTCACGAGTAGCATGTACTACTTGAAAGGTGGACAAGGCTAGCGGGTGATAGCCGTGGGCGTTTGCTAATAGTCGATAATCGTCGCGGTATGTGATTCTTCCTACACTCTCGAGCATGATATTTTAAAGTATATATATAGTACGGTAGACGTGCGTGTTAATCGAACGTAACTTTACGGCAATGTCTTTTGACTTAAGCTGAATAATAAAGATCTTAAAGTCTTTCAAAAGAATTATAAATCGCTTTGAAAGAAGAAGAATATTTGGTTTTAAAAGCTTAAGAGTTATACTAGCTTTATGGGAAGTTAGGTATAACGACTTAAGAGAGATAAAAAGAATGGTTTATTGATTTTAGAAGTTAAGAGACTTGATCTTAAAAGATAAGAGACTTGACTTAATTGAATTAATCTGATTTTTGTTAAAAAGTGTGAAACCTCATTCGTGAGTAATGAGTACTTGGTTTTAAAAGGAATAATGTTTCTTGATTTGAAATCGAATAAGTATCGAGCAGGACCACGGCGCTAATAAAGAAATGCATTGACTAATTAAGTATTATTAAAACCAAGAGAAACCTCCATCCGCATGAAGCTAAGATGAGACAAAATGATATTACATTTCCTAGATCATGGCTGCTGTTATAAGATTGTTATAAACAAGAATAACCTACTCACATATAAGGCATATGTTTCTCAAATGGTTTTAAAAGAGAATTATATCATTAAGTGATTAAAACTATGGACTACGAAACCTTTCAAAAATGAGAAACTTGAGTATTTGAAATTAGGCAAACTTGAACATTTGGAAAGAATATTGTTACTTGATTTTACAAAGAGAAGTGTTTTGGTGTACTTAAAAAGATAGTCCCTCTATTTTTATACTACGGGTATTGTGTGACTTTTGTGAAAGAAACGGATCTTTTAAAGGGTTAATGTATGAAGTACTTTGGGGATAAAAACCCGAACTTGTTAACATAAAGTAGAAAGTACCTTGTGTGAATAACTTGATTGTATTGGTTTGTGATAGCCTTGTAATACTTTCTTGTTGATTTGATAAGTAAACATGTTAGGATGCTACGTGTGTTAGTATCTTGTGATGTTTGTGTAAAGGGTTCCCTTGTTGTGCTTATGTTGTTTAACGATAAGTCGTTATTTTAGTATTATATCACTCACCTCTTGACATGATTAGGGATTAAAGTGCCCTCCACGCGGTAGACTCAGCGGTCCGTGTGACCTATGATTCGAGAATACCTCATGCAGTCCGCGTGGCCTATGCGAGCTATGAGAGTTCGAGTTAGTGCGGCCTTTGTGGTCACGCGTCTATGTGGCCATGCGGACGGCGAGTCCAGGCGATGTCGGGAGTAGCTACCCTCGATGCGGAATACCTCACGGGCCATCGAGTGGCCTATGCGAGTCAGCGGAAGTTCCAGGCTAGACGCGACATTAGATATCGGGCGAGTGGCGGCCTTTGATCATGTGACGGCCTAGACAGATCTCATGATACGATTTATGACCTTGTTGGTGCTGGTGGGTTTTAGTAGTCGGCTATGCCTTCGCACTTACCCCGTGACGGTTTTATGATGACACGTGGGACCGGTGTTCATGTATTCCTTGATGCTTTTATATCATAGATCGCCGCAGCTGAGGAAGGTATTCCACGGGCATGATTGATGTTGTGGGCGTGAGATCCATAGTTATATATTGAGTGATGACTTTGAGGGTGTGAGTCCTTGACTTGACACGATCGCTATTTATCAGGAATCGTAGTTTGGTTATCATACATGTCTCTGTTTTATATAGATCGCTATGATTTCATTTACTGATTTTCGCCACATACTTGGTACTGTTATCGACTCTCGGGCTGCGTTCATGCCGCAGGTAGAGGTACACCAGTGTTGATCCTCGCTCTTAGGGTCACAGTTCAGCGTTTGGGAAGCTCCGTTTCTCCGGAGGCTTATCAGTGGTATAGTCTCATGTCGTTATAGGTACTTACATTCAGGGGTATGGCGGGGCCCTGTCCCGCCATTGTTGTTATATCATTCTTAGACGTCTGTAGTACTGTTGTGGGCAGAGTTGTAAAAGGGATGTAACTGTTCAGATTTAAGTTTTATATATATGTGCCGAAAGGCAAGTTTTCTCAGATAACTGTTTCACATTTCATATTATATCATGTCTTGTTTTATATTCCGCTGATTACTCTGATGTATGGCTACTTGGGTGCCCGGGGTAAGGCACCAGTCACGGGCCCGGGTTCGGGTCGTGACACATAAACAGGAGGCTACAGGACATTTAGGAGTTGGTTTCTATTTCTCTCACTCTGAGATCGTGCCATAGAGTTGTGTTATTAAGATAATCCCACTCTGACGTATTTTGTGTTATAACTATGCCTCCAAGGAGGGCAACAGTCGCCCAGAAGGGCAAAACAGTAGCAGGAGATACCAGTAAGACTCATATAGTTGATAGGGCTCATGCCTAGGGTATACCAGATATTGTGCCGCAGTCGGCGAGTTCTTCTGCGCCAGGTTTTGAGGCCCCAGCACCAGAGCCTCCAATTTCTCAGTTAGGGGAAGACTATAGGGTCATAAGGGAAGCAGTTATGTTATTGACCAAGATAGCGGTGATATAGTTTCATCAGCAGGAGGTTATTCGGCTAGTACAGACAGGTGTACAGAGGGTAGAGGGCCAACGCGGAAATCAGCGTAAGAGGGCTAGACCGGTTGGTTATCCCGGTGAGTTTTTGGACGAGCAGCCTCAGCAACGAGTGAGATATTCGTCCCAGCCTACCCATAAAATACCCCCGCAGCTCACAGGTGGGAGATTTGACCCCACAAGGTATTTGGGAGCCGGTCCAAGCTCCAGGGTTCGAGGTTCTCAGAGGAGCATAGGATTTTCTCAGTCGAGGCCACTTATTCCTCAGTGTTTCCGATGTAGTAAGCGTCATTTGGGGAAATATCGTTATGGAACAGGTGTTTGTTATTATTGTGACCGTCCGGGCCATAAGAATTGGGAATGTCCTGTTAGAAAGAGCACTGGTAAGGTGGCTCAGCCTATGAGGCCGGCGGTTGGTTCCTTTTCCTCTACAGATGTGCGCCCCCCAGGGAAGGGTATTCAGATGTCAGCCAGTCGTGGTAGAGGTCAGGGTGGAGTTTATAGTTCTGGCGGTTCTTCGAACCGCATAGATGATGTGGCTACTGGGCAGGATCAAGAGGCAACGTCGCATGGGGTTACAGGTATATTTTGATTCTTTTGAATCATACATGCACTGATAGATTCAGATTCCGCCCTAGCGTATATATTTCCCTTTGTTGCTAGTAGTTGTAAATTGATAGCACCACCAGAGGTAGGTATACCTTGATTAGTAAAGTGAAAATTGAAGAATGTTGACAACAATGATAAGTGAACTGAGACTATAGTTGTGTAGGGTTCACAAGTTGTAATTACCCCATAACAGTGTAAAGACTGATAGTGGAGGATGTAGTGAAATACTTGGCCTAGGTGACGAACCTCAGTGAATGGGAGGATAGGGTGAGAAGTACCTTGAGATAAGAGAGAGATTTATTTCAGACTAAGAATGAGAAGTTAAGTGTGACGATGGGTCGGGTTGTGGACCCATTTCGGGTCAACCGGTAGTATGGAATGGGGTGATGCCAGTTGGAAATGGTCCCGTATGTGATAGGGTCACGAGGATGCAAGGCCCAAGTCTAGTTAATCGTTTTATGAGTTCGTGGATGTGTTCCACCGGAACCAGGTCGTAAGGGCCGAGAAGAGCCTTAGCGGAAATGCAAGTAGCATAATGGCCAAGTTTGGATAGTAACTCCAAGGATTGGAGAACAGAAACAATATTTGAAATTTTGTACATGTACTAAAATAAGTTTGGAAGTACGGGAAGGTATGACATGTAAGAAAAGGAAGGAACAAGAGTTATAAGAACTAAAGTGGTTATAGTTATGAGTAATGTAAGTGTGTAAAGGGAATCCTTTTTAGGCCATGAGTGGAGGTTAATTGTGATGATACACACGCCTTGGGTTCAGTGATACTGCCCATAGGTGCTCGTGATTGAGATGCTACTTGTATTAGAGTTTACACCGGTTGATAAACTAAGCTAGGCAGATTATAGGATCATGCCCCAACTAGTTTTGTGACTAAGTGAGACATAAGAGAGAAGTAACACGAGGGAACACATCAGTTAGCTGAGTGGGAGTCTGACTGAAGGATTCAGATAGTGTTAGTCCCATGACTTAGAATACGACAGGGCCATCCCTAATGCAGGAAAAAGAAAGGAACCTCTAAGGATCCCGTTTTGAAGACTGTAACCTTCGAGTTTTGTGAGAAGGGACCGCGGATGGAAGGTCCATTGATATGTATACATATGTTATATGGTGACCATGAGTGGCATCGTTGGTCTTGTGGAGTATTGATTGATAGACATAGTAGAGAGACTATGCCGGAGTTTGTATAGCTTGACAACCGACTAAGAACATTCGTGTCACGACCCGATCCCGGGCCCGTGACTGGTGCTTACCCCGGGCACCCTAGTGATACAACATCAGAGAAAATCAGCGGAAATAAAAACTAAAACATGAGACAAGTCATAAAGTATGAAACAAGCTAACCAAAACGGTCACCTTCCTGAATATATACATATATATAAAACTGAACAGTTAAATCCTTTTACAAAACCCTACCCACAACAGTACTACAGACCTCTAAGGATGTAACCATAACTATGACGGGACAGGGCCCCGCCATACCCCTGAATGTACAAGTAACTATACTGACAGGGGACTATACCAAAGATAAGCCTCCGGAGAAAACGGAGCTTCCCAAAACGCGAATCGTGATCCTATGGCGAGGATCCACAACCGATGTACCTACTGCGGCGTGAACGCAGCCCGAAGGAGGTCGATAACAGTGCAGTATGTGAAATCAGAAAAATCAGTAAATGAAATCATAATAGTCTATATAAAGCGAGAGACATGTATAACCAAACTACGATCCGATATATATAAAATCACGACCCAAACGGCGTGGATCGTGCACCGGCACCCTAGTGACACAACATCGTGAGTAATCACGAACATAAAACACATACATGAAACAATTGAAGTACAAAACAGAAATCGAGAAAGCTTGCCTTTGGCATATATAAATAACCACTTTTACAAAAGCAGTTTAATCCTTTTTACAAACCCCGCCCACAACAAGATTACTGCACTTAAGAAAAGATCGACAACAACGGGACGGGCCGTCATACCACTGAATGTAAGCACTTACAACAACAGGACTATACCAAGATAAGCCTCCGAGAAAGCGGAGCTTCCCAGCTGAATCGTGACCACTAAGGCGAGATCAACGGTAGTGTACCTTTTACTGGCGTGAACGCAGCCCCAGGAGGTCAAGATAACAGTGCCAGTATGTGAAACGAAAATAAATCGTAAATGAAATCATAGTAGTCATATAAAGCAGGAGACATGTATGATAACCAAACTACAGTTTACAACAAAGCAGTCATGTCAAGTCAGGGACTCACGCCCTCAAGTCATCACTCAAGTATAACAGGGGTCTCGGGCCCACAACATCAATCATGCGTGGAATACCTTCCTCATCGCCGTGATCATGATATAAAAGCACGAGGAACACACATGAACACCAGGTCCCACCTGTGTCATAATAAAACTGTACGGGGTAAGTACTAATGCATAGCCGACTACGAAAAACCCACAGTACCAACAAGGACATGAACTGTATCATAATATCTGACTATACAGTCACATGATCAAAGCCGCCACTTGCCCGCAGATCGATGTCTGCGTCTAACCTCGAACTCCCGCGACTCGCGTAGGCCAATCTCATCGGCCGCGTGAGGTATTCCCGCATCGGTAGCTACTCCGGCGTCGTCACCGACTTCCGAGTCGCGTAGCGCGAGGACGCGTGCCCATAAAGGACGACGCTAACACGGAACTCTCGTAGCTCGCATAGGCCCCGGGACCCGTGAGGTATTCTCGAATCATGGTCCCGCATCACCGCGAGTCTACCCGCGTGGAGCGGCTTAACCGGAATCATCTCAAGAGATGAATGCCACAATACTATCATAACGACCGATAGTTAATAAGCACAATCGAGGAAACCCTTTACACAAACATCACAAGATACTAACACACGTAGCATCCTAACACGTTTACTTATCAAAGCAACAAGAAAGTATTACAAGACTATCACAAACCAATACAATCAAGTTGTTCGCACAAGGTACTCCTACTATATGATCAACAAGATCGGGTTTTATCCCCAAAGTACTTCATACATTAACTCTTTAAAGATCGTTACTTTCACAAAAGTCACGCGATACGTAGTATATGAAAATAGAGTGATTATCTTTTTAAAGCAAATCAATTACTTTGTAAAAATCAAGTAGTAACATTCTTTACAATGTTCAAGTTTGCCTAATTTCCAATGTTCAAGTTTCTCATTTTTTTAGAAAGGTTTCGTAGTTCATAGTCTTATTCATTTAAGAATATAATTCTCCTTTAAACAACTGAGAAACCTAAGCCTTATATGTGAGTAGGATATTCTTGTTTATTACAATCTTATTACAAGACCATGATCTAGAAATATCATTTTGCCTCATCTTAGCTTCTGCGGATGGAAGCCTCTGGTTTTAATAATACTTAATTAGTCAAAACATTTCCTTTTATTAACTGCGATGGTTTGTCGATACATTCGGTTCGAAATCGAGAAAACATTCTTAAGCCGTTATACCTAACTTCCCATAAAGCTAGTATAACTCTTAAGTTTTTCAAAACCAAGTATATTACTTCTTCTTTCAAAATGATTCAAAATCTTTTGAAATACTTCAAGTTCTTTATTAACACATAACAAGCGCTTATAGTTCAAATCGATTACCTTTTAAAGACCACAAGTATTTTCTTACCAACATAAAGTCATTATAACCAACTTCCCATAAAGCCGTTATAACACTTTATGTTTTAAATCAACCAAATACGTTTAGCACATATGCGTCTACCGTACTACATAGTTCACACATATCATGCTAGAAGAGATAGGAAGAGGTTCACATACCTCGCGACAAGTATCGACTAATAGCAAAGCGCTCAAGTACTTCCAACCGTCGGCTACTCCTTAAGCCAAGTAGATCGCGCCACACGTAGTACATCAACCTATAAGGCCACGCGCTTATTAACATTTAGATCTCATCGCGAATATTCTACCAAATTTCGTGACTCCCCAACAGAAATCTCTCTCTATCGAGGCCGGCCACCAAGCCAACCGTGGGTTATACATCTAACCCTAACAGTACAATTCTACTTCACTACGGTACTACTACACAAGTCTCATCTGAATACACCCCTATGTAATTACGATTCGATTCTTCTTTCAATTCAAAGCTTAAGTCGCAAGACATTCACGTAAGTATTCGGGCTTAAGTCAAAAGACATTGCGATACTACGTTCAGTTCTATATATAGTATACTTCAACTATATATTCTAACAATATGTAATATCCAATTACAATAGAGGACAAGATAATTACCTCGATAAGCCCATAATTATCCTAGTTAAAGTCGATCCGGGAAATCGTTTAGCTCCAACTCCGCGCTCAACCCGCTCTAAACCACCCTTAGAAGTTCTAACTAACTTCTACACAATACTCCAAATCTGACTACGGAGATTTTCCTAGGGTTTCGGTTTTGTGACCGGAAGTATAATAGTATTTTCTGGCTTTTCAGATAGGTATAACCTTAGAATACAACAAGGTATATGGCTAAGGTAATTTGGGCATTATAACAATACTTTTGAGAGTATTTCTACCAAGAGTGGGTATTATATGAAAACAAACTAGGCTAGGGGTACCCACGGCCACACCACAAAGGAGGGGTGGCTACCTCGCCTACCCCACTGGGAAACTCTCGGCCGAGGGCCTCGCGAAATGGGGAGGAAGGCTCTCAATACTTAGGCATTTTGGACGGGGAAGTCTTGACCTTAGAGGGTATTTATAGCACAAGCCAAGGCCAACCAATGGCCAAGATCTAGCCAAGTGCCTAGCAAGTGTAGGGCAAGATCTTGCCAAGTGCCCCTAACCAACTAACACACAAATATCCTACCAACTAAAGCCATTCCAATCGGCCACAACCGAGCCTCACGTCCGCCAACGGGAGGGTGCCAAGTGGCGCCCTCTTGTTGGCCCAACACGCTTCGTCTCTAAAATCCGCAAAAATTAAAAATGACATAGCGGAAATTCCCTACGAAAGTCGTGAAAACGTTTGTAAAACGACTCTAAACGTGTTGTGCACAAATAATTTTCGCCAAGCCAATATTAAAAGTTTCAAATTTTCTACGCACGCCCCACGCATACTCCGAAATACGGTATAACATAAACAACATGTCAAGTCGGGGACTCACGCCTCCAAGTCATTACTCAAGTATAACAACGGGTCTCACGCCCACAACATCAATCACGCGTGGAATACCTTCGCCGCTGCGCGATCTATGATATAATCACACCGAAGTACACATGAACACTAGGTCCCACCTGTGGTCATAACAACCGTACCAACAATACTATACAACCAAACCACGAAGGCGACACGGCAAGTACGGCCGACTACCGGATACCAAGCGCCGTGTCACGTAATGGCGGGCAAGTACGAGGGCTAACTACAGTACCGCGTCAGATCACGAGACTTCGTCACTAAACCGAACGGCAAGTGCGAGGGCTAACTACCGTGCAAGGCCGAATCAGCCACGAGACGGCAAGTCTAAGCCGACCACCGATACCAAGGCGAATCAAGATAACCTCGCGGAGAGCTAGTCCATGGAATAACACTATCAACGAAACGAACCTCATCATGGCGCGTACCCGTGGACCATCCATCGAGTCAAGATGCCCATGGACTATCATAGTGGAAGCATACCCGTGGGCCACCCATCGTGTCGAGATGTCCAAATGATAAAGAATAACACGGCCTCCACCGCAGACGCGGTAACATAAGAATACAACACTTGCACAACAAGGCTATCACACGCAAACATAGGCACGTTACACACAACTCAAGGTACTTTCATTTTATGACAAAGTCCAGGTTTTTATCCCCAAAGTACTACGTACGTTAAATTCTTTTAGAAGATCCATTTCTTTTACAAAAGTCACCCGATACCCGTAGTATCAAAATAGAGTGACTAACATTTTTAAGTAAACCAAAACAACTTCCATACTTTCCTTTTAAAATCAAATTAAGGAAATACCATGCCTTCTTTTTAGACCAAAACACTTCAATTCCACAAGTCTCTTTTCTTTTAAAACCACAACAAGTATTCTTTTAAAACCCAAATAATGTACTCTTTTCAAAACAAGTAACCTATACTTAAAATCAAGTTACTTCTTTTTTTTCAAAATCAAGTCGTTTGTAAGTCAAGTCTCTTATCTTTCAAGATCAAGTCTCTTAACTTTCAAAATCAAGTCGTTTATAAGTCAAGTCTCTTATCTTTGAAGATCAAGTCTCTTAACTTCTACAATCAATAAACCATTCTTTTACCTACATAAAGTCGTTATAACTAACTTCCCATAAAGCTATTATAACACCATATGTTTTAAACCAACCAAATCACTTAGCACATGTACGTCTACCGTACTACATAGTTCACAACAATCATGCTAGAAAAGATAGGAAGAGGTTCACATACCTCGCGACGATTATCGATGAAGCAAAAGCTCCAATCGTAACCTCGCTTAGCCTTTTCCACTCTTGAGTAGAATACACTACTCAAGTGCAACCTATAAAGGCCAAAAAACGCCTATCAACTCCTATATCTCTTCGTATAATATTCTAACTGCAATATTCCTTAATCTAAAGAAAATTCGGCAGCACCTCCCCCCCCCCCCCGCTATCACATAAATCTCCTCCCCTATCCGTGCCCGCTAATGTGCCAACAACTCCTCAGGATTACACGTCTAACCTGACGTGTACAATTCTACTCCACAATAATACAAATCCCATCAGAATACATTTCTATGTAAATACAGTTCAATTCTTTTCAATACTCATTCTATATATATAGTATACTCAACTATATATTACAACAACATGTAATTTCTAATTACAATAGGGGGACAAGATTATTTACCTCGATAAGCCCAAAATTATCCAAGATTAAAGTAGATCCTGTGTCACGACCCATTCCGGGCAGTGATCGTGCCTCTAAGGCACCCAAGTAGTCATACATCGAGTAATCAATGGAATATAAAACAAGACATGAAACGATTTATAAAATAAGACACGCTTTAAGTGAGAAAACATCGCTTTTAGCATATATATATAAACATGGTTTAGCGATTACATCCGATCTTGTACAACATGACTACAGACTCTAAGGAAAATATACAACTATGGCGACAGGGCCCGCCATACCCCGATGTATACAAAACTATCTACAACAGGAGATCATACCCAAAGTAGAGCCTCGGAAAGGATGGAGCTCACACCAACGTAGAGATCCTAAGAATGTGGATCTAGCACCTTGCCCTTACTGCGGCATGAGCACCCGAAGGAGGTCGATAACGGTACTAAGTATATGAAACTGTAAAATACTTAAATGAAAACATATCATTTTAAAATCGGTTTTGCAAGTATGTATGAAACAACGAGGGGACGCACATAGTGCCATATCATAAACAAGAGCAACAATAGGTAAGCGTAGGTCTTTTCTAGCCGCGAATGATCGAGCGGGGCCAATTGCGTAGTATCACCATGCAAGCCTAATCACGGACTCGTAGTCCGCATGGGCCACTCACATAGGCCCGCATAGGTACATAACCCCGCGTCGAGTAGCTACTCTCGGCGCCTGGACTCGTAGTCGCGTAGCCACATGCACCGCGTGAGGTGTAACCCGCATCACTAACTCGAACTCCGTAGCTCCGCATAGGTCCCTTGGACCCGCATGAGGTATTCTCGAATCATGGTCGGATCACTGAGTCTACCCCGCGACGGAGGCGACTTAACCCCGTAATATGTCAAGAGGTGAGTGATAGTACACTAACATATGACTTATCTTTAAACAACATAAGCACCACAAGAATACTCTCTTATACAAACGTTACAAGACACTAACACACATAGCATCATATCATCTCTACTTATCAAACCATCTTATTATTCTTTTCACAGTTCAATATAAGTCTGTTATAATCACATAGGCAAACTGTTTCTTTTATCACTCTTAAGTGGTTATACTTAACTTCCCATAAAGCTAGTATAACTCTTAAGCTTCGCTTTAAAACCAATTAGTTCTCTTCATAAAAATGATTCAAGATTCTTTTGAAATGTTTTCGATTCTTTATTATTCAAAGCTAGTGAGGCATCGCTGTAAGTGTTATTCAGCTTAAGCGTGGCATTGCCGTAAGTGTTATTCAGCTTGCCGAGGCATTGCGTAAGTATTATTCGATTAACACACGCACGCTTACCGTACTACATATATATATTGTAAAATATCATGCTTTATGAAGAATCACATACCTTCTCAACGAAAACCACCTGCCAAGTTGAATATGTCGCGCGCAGAGAATCAGCTTATAATAGTCAGACACGTCTATCAACGTTCAGACTACTTTGTAAACAGTTCTAAACAGAGGGTTCTATATCCTACGGAAAATTGGGCGTCTTCCTACCCGTGAGCTACCGAGTCATCAGAAAACAAATTCTACGCAAGTACTTTGATTATTCTTCTTTAAACCCTTCTCGTGATAACATTCAATTCTATTCTGCAATATTCTTCTAAGTATCTAATACTTATTCTTATACTACTACACTAAGTATTCTCTAAGTCAAAAGAGGGTTAGGAGTAGTTACCTCGGTAAGCCCAATAATATCTTAGATAAAGTCGCGCCTGAGCAAGGTTTTGCTCCTAAGTTGTATGCTCCAAGGAAACCTTAGAAGTTCTTCACAACTTCTACTAAGTACTAAGGGATTTGGGCTAGGGTATTTTGGGCATTATAACAATACAAGAAGGCAACTTTTCTACCAAGGGAGGGTAGATTTCACAGGCTAGTGAAGGCCCTCTACCAAACTCACTCAAGGGGAGGAAAGCTGGACGAACAAGCAAAGGAGAGGAGGGTTTTTCAAGACTTGAAGTAATTTGTGGATGAAGAACTCTTCATCTCTGCGGGTATTTATAGGTCAAGTGGCCAACCAAGGGCCAAGATGATGCCAAGTGCAAGGCAAGTGTAGGGTGAAGATTTAGGCAAGTGTCCAAACACAAAATATCCTACCAACTCCTTGACTTGTGCAAAGGCACAAAAAACGTGCCACACTTTGTCCAATTCATCCAATGGACGATTTCAAGTCCACCAATTGGAGGGTTCCAAGTGTCGCCCTCCCGTTGGTCCAAAATGTTTCGTCTCTCGGAAAAATCCGCAAAAATTAGAAATGGCATAGCCGGAATTTGCCCTACAGCCGTGGAAACGTTTCGTCGGAAAACTATTCGTTTGTGAGTTGTGCCCAAGAAAACGCTTGTGCCTAAACTTTAAGGCTAGACTTTTAGACGTATTCCCACGTCATACTGCGAAATACGGGGTATAACATTCTCCCCTCCTTAGAAACATTCGTCCCGAATGTTCCTTCCCAAGACAGTTAACGATAAGATCTTTCATAACTTAGCATTTTGCAAAAGCCACACACGGCCACAAAACAACACTTAGGCAAAAACGATAACGAAAATTTACAAGTAGGAAAGTGAATTACCTGGAGGTGTGGGGAATAGGTGAGGATACCTCCGCCTCGTATCCTCCTCGCCTTCCCACGTCATCTCCTCCTAAGCTCGTTCCGCCACAAGACTTTGTGGAAGCCACGTCCTTGGTCGCAGACGCCTAACCCGACGATCGACTATCGCTATGGGAATCTCCTCATACGATAACCCCTCGACACTGGACATCGTCAATCGGGTGTACCACTAGATGGATCCCGATCATCTCGCCGGCGTAGATCGTGAAAAACCGGATGCGCCTCCGGATCGGACGGCAGATCAACTCATAGCAACCTTGCCACCTGCGGACAATCAAGCGGCCCGATGTACGCCGTGAGTTTCCCTTCTTCCCGAATCTCATCACACCCTTCATGGGTGACACCTTTAAAACCCAATCATGAACCTCGAACTCAAGATGCCGACGACGATGATCTGCGTCGACTTACATGCGACTCGAGTCATTAATAGCGCCTCGGATAAGCTTCACCTTATCCATCCACGCTGCACCAAATCTGGTCCCACTTTGCACTCGCCCACATCGAACCAACTTATAGGTGATCCGCACTTCCTCCCATACAAGGCCTCGTAAGGCGCCATCGAATCTGGGTGGTAGCTATTGTACGCGAACTCAACTAGAGGCAAATGATCCTCGGCTACCACGAAGTCGATAACAGGGCTCGCGGCATATCCTCGAAGTGCGGATAGTGCGCTCGGCTGTCGTGCATGCGTGGATGGAATGCGATTACTCGAACTCACTGCGTCCTAAACCTCTGGAAAGACCTCCGAAGTTAGCCGTAAGCCGGGCTCCTGCATGCGATATGATCGAGTAGGGACTCATGCGGTCGACGATCTCTCGGATGTAAAGTGCGGCATAATCCTCAGAAAAAGTCGTCGGACGGGAAGAAAGTGGGCTGATTTCGTCGACTGTCGGCGATAACCCATATAGAATCATGTCTCCCTGAGTGCGAGGTAATCCCGTGATAAAATCCATGATTACCTCCCACTTCCGGTCGGGATCTCTATCGCTGCAACAAACCACGGGCCTCGGTGCTCTACCTTCACTGCGACAACATGGGCACCGAGCTACGAACTCTGCAACGTCCTCTTCAAGCCATCCCACCAATACACGGATCTAAGGTCGTGGTACATCTTGGTCGACCCGGATGGATGAAACGCTGCGTGTGCTTCCCGAGAACTGCTGCCAAGTCTGAAACATCTGGAACACACAATCGCCTCGAACCTTAGCACCCGTGGTGCTACCTCAAAGGACCGCCCTCACGAAGAGTCGTATCACGATATCGAATCAAAGCCGGATCCTCGGTGTTGCCTCTTCACCTCGCCGACGATGGAAGACTGAACCTCACGAACTCTAACCCCACTGCTATCGTAATCAATCAAGCGGACACGAGGCTCGCTAACCGATGCAAATCACGAACCATGTCCCTCTCTCTGCCGCACATCCGATAGGCTCCCATCGACCTACGACTAAGCATACGCCATAACATGGCCTTCCCAGGTGGTACAGATATCAACATAGTAATCCTTAAGTAACTCTAACCACCGTCTCGCCGTGAAGTTCAGCTCCTGGTCAAGATATCTGGAGGCTCTTGTGGTCTGTAAAAATATCCACGTGAACCCTATACAAATAGTGCCTCGGATCTTGGCGTGAATCACGGCATGACTCCAAATCATGGGTGGGGTAGTTTCTCTCGTGTTTCTTGGTGTCGGGATGCATATGTTATAACCCCGCCACGCTGCATCAACACATCCCAACCCGATGCGGCGCGTCACAATACACGACATAACCATCCGGACCCTGGAAGAGTAGAAGCGGGGCGGTCGTCGATCTCTCTTCGAATCGAAACCTCGCCACAAGCATCGTCGGCATGAAACTTGGCGCCTTACGAGTCACCTAGTCAATGGTGCGAAGATAAAGCAAACTTCTCCACGAACGCCGATAATATCTGCAAGGCCCGAGCTGCGAACCTCTATCGGAGTAGTAGGTCTAGGCCAAGTCCTGACTGCCTCGATCTTGGCGTATCCACTCGAATACCATCGGCCCGACAATATGCCCAAGAAACGCCTGAAGTCACCAAAACTCACATTTGGAAAACTTGGCGTATAAGCTGGTCTGGAGAAGCCCATCGGCCACATCCTCAAATGCTCGCGTGCTCTGCTACGGCGAGAATAAACCAAGATATCATCAATGAATACTATCACAAGCGTGTCCAAAATGGTTTGAACACTCGGTTCATCAAATCCATGAATACCGCCAGAGCATTGAGTCAACCCAAAGACATGACCACGAACTCATAATGCCGTCTGGGTCTGAATGCGATCCTAGGGACATCTACCTCTCGACTACTTTTGATGATAGCGGCCAGTAGATCAATCTTGGAGAAGCATCTCGCGCACTGGCCCAGTCGAACAAATCATCAATCACAGGAAGGGTATTCGTTCTTAATGGTCACCTTGTTCACCGCTTATAATCAACACGTGCGGCGTCGTCCCTTCTTTTCACGAACAATCAAGGCGCTCCCGGGAGAAACACTAGGCTGATGAAGCCGCTTCTCGGCCAAATCTCTAAGGCGATCCTTGACTCTCTCAACTCGGCGGTGCCATTACGTATGGCGGAATGGAAATAGGCGAGTGTCCGCAATATGTCAATACAAAACTCAATCTCCTCTCGGGAGGATGCGAGGTCGTGCGGAAACACGTGCGGGAACTCTCGACCACTGGGAATCGACGAAAATCTGGTACCGCGACCTCGATATCAAACACCGAGCGAGATGGTAGATATACCCTTCCGCACTATCTTCCTAGCCTTGAGGTAGGAAATAAACCTACCCTGGCGATACCGTGCTCCTCACTCAACAATGGCTCCTCGAAGCTGGAACCGTACTACTCTCTCTCTGCGATCTTCATTGGCGTAGCAAGAGGCTAGCCAATCCGTCCCGTGATCACGTCGAAGTCAATCATCTCCAACTCTATCAAGTCGGCTGGGGTCCGACGTAAATAGTCACGGGACAAGCTCTATATACGCCGAGCTACCACCGAATCACCCAGGCGTAGCTACCTCGAAAGGTCTATGGACTCGTGCTCTATCCCTATCCTACTAGCAAGGGGAGATATATAGACAGTAGAACCGGATCTATCAAAGCATACACGTCAAACCCGAGGCGATAAGGTACTGGCGACATCGGTGAGGCCTCACGATCTGTCGGTGGGACAGAGCATAAATGCGATTCGAGGACCGCTAGAACCGGGACCGCCACGACCTGCTGCGCGGCTGCTGGTCGTGAGTACCTTGCCTTCGGCGATAGCTGTCGAGATGAAGAAGACGTGAAAAGAACATGTAGGTGACCACCGCATCGGCCGCCCTTGGTCGGACGGTTCTCGCATAGTGACCTGCTGCCTGGCCGAAACAAACTCCGTAGCACCGACTCGAAGTGGGATCTACGCACCACGGACCCGCGAGGGTGGTCCGTCGGCCAGAACCTCTGCTGCTCTGGATATGCGAAGTCACAGGGCCTGTGCGCCTCGAATATCACTGGTGTCTTGAGGGCGGTGCGAGTGCTCTGGTGGTTGTAGTGCAAATCTAGGCTAGCTGGCCGCCGCCCACGATAGCCACCAAAAGACCTGCCGTCACGGTCTTACCTGCTGCCTGTCAACCCGGCGATCTCTACGCTCCTCACATCCCAGAGCATGAGCCTGCATGCGGGTAATGTCCATACCCGGCTAAAGAGAAACACCCGCACACGACTCGGCCATATAGTCATCTAGCCCGGTGACGTAGCGGTGCACCTATCCTCCATATTAGCTACAATTTGGGACATATCGAGCCAATGAATCAAACTCGACATTGTACTCCTGACGGTCGTCCTCTGCCTCGCGGTAAAATCTATCGGCCGCGCCCTCCTCATCTGTGGAGGCAAGAAGTGAGTGAGAAAGCCTCGAGAACTCATCCCAGTAGGCTGGGGCGCGTGCTCTCCCGGGATAACTCCGTGAATCAAACCAATCGATTGCGGTATCACGCACCTATCTGGCGAAGGTCACGGACTCTGTCTCACGAGGCCTTGATCACCGCATGATCCTCTGTGGCGACGGATGAACTCCTGCGGATCATCCTCCGACCTCGACCAGTAAAACTCTGGCGGGCTCTGACTCGAAATCTCGTAGCCTCAACTATACGCCTCGGGTGCACCAGTGCGGCCGGGCTGAGCCCAGGCTGAATCGCTGCGCATCCAGCCTATCCTCGTATCTGCCACAACTCCAGCCAATAGTGGGCCGTCTCCTTGTACCTAACTCTCCGCCCGGTGTGGGACAGGAGGTGTGGGTACTGTGGTCTCTGCTGGGGCCGGCGGCGTCATAGAACTCGCCGTCTGCGGTATAGACTGGGCCTGAGGCCTCGTAACTCTCGGTGTCCGACTGGAAGCTCCTCGGTGCCTTGCCTCCCAGGCGGGTTGCCTACGTGGAGGCATAAGCGTACGAGAAAGGAATACGTTAGAGGTCAATTTTAACACACTCTAAAGCACGATCTCGAGTGAGAAGAATGGAAACCAATCCTAAATATCTTATAGCCTCACGATTATTGGTGTGGTGCACAACACACCGATAATCAAGACTCTACTAGATACGATGCAGTAGACACTTTCCAGGACTAAGCGCTCGATACCACTTTTGTCACGACCCATTCGGGGCGTGGATCGTGCCTGGGCACCCAAGTAGTAATACATCAGAGTAATCAACGGAAATATAAAACAAGACATGAAACGATTTATAAAATAAGACACGCTTTAAGTGAAAACATCGCCTTTCGGCATATATATAAACATGGTTTAGCGATTACATCCGATATTGTACAACATGACTCTGAGACCTCTAAGGAAAATATACAACTATGGCGGGACGGGCTCGCCATACCTGCATACAAAACTATCTACTGACGAGATCATACCCAGTAGAGCCTCGGAAAGGATGGAGCTCGACACCAACGTAGAGATCCTAAGAATGTGGATCTAGCACACGCTTGCCGCTTACTGCGGCATGAGCAGCCCGAAGGAGTCGATACAATAGGTACTAAGTATATGAAGCGTAAAATACTTAAATGAAAACATATCATTTTAAAATCAGTTTTGCAAGTATGTATGAAACAACCAGGGGACGCGCATAGTGCCATATCATAAACAAGAGCAACAATAGGTAAAGCTAGCAGTCTTTTCTAGGTGCGAATGATCGAGCGGGGCCAATTGCGTAGTATCACCATGCAAGCCTAATCCTGGACTCGTAGTCGTATAGGCCACTCGCAGGCCCGCGTAGGTACATAACCCGCATCGAGGTAGCTACTCCTCGGCGTCACGGACTCGTAGTCCGTAGCCACATAGACGCATGAGGTGTAACCCGCATCACTAACTTGGAACTCCGTAGCTCCGCGTAGGTCCTTGGACCCGCGTGAGGTATTCTCGAATCATGGTCCTGGACCGGAGTCTACCCGCGTCGGAGGCGGCTTAACCCCGTAATATGTCAAGAGGTGAATGATAGTACACTAACATAACGACTTATCTTTAAACAACATAAGCACCACGAGAATACTCTCTTATACAAAGCGTTACAAGACACTAACACCATAGCATCATATCATCTCTACTTATCAAACCATCTTATTATTCTTTTCACGATTGATATAAGTCCATTATAATCACATAGGCAAACTGTTTCTTTTATCACTCTTAAGTGGTTATACTTAACTTCCCATAAAGCTAGTATAACTCTTAAGCTTACATTTAAAACCAATTAGTTCTCTTACATTAAAAATGATTCGATATTCTTTTGAAATGTTTTGATTCTTTATTATTAGGGCTTAAGCGTGAGGCATTCTTAGTAAGTGTTATTCGTGCTTAAGCGTGAGGCATTGCCGTAAGTGTTGTCGGGCTTAAGCGTGAGGCATTACCGTAAGTATTATTCGATTAACACGTACGTCTCACCGTACTACATATATATTATAAAATATCATCTTTAGGAAGAATCACATACCTTCTCGTGAAAACCACACGCCAAGTTGAATATGTCGCGCGAAGAATCACCTATAATAGTCGAACACGTCTATCAACGTTGAACTACTTTGTAACAGATTCTAAACAGAGGGTTCTATATCCTACGGAAAATTGGGCGTCTTCCCTACGGTGAGCTACTCAAGTCTCATGTGAAAGCGATTCTATGCAAGTCTGATTTGATTATTCTTCTTTTAAACCCTTCTACCGTGATAACTTGATTCAATTCTATTCTGCAATATTCTTCTAAGTATCTAATACTTATTCTTATACTACTACAGTAAGTATTCTCTATTTCAAAAGAGGTTAGGATTAGTTACCTCGGTAAGCCCAATAATATCCTAGATAAAGTCGCTGAGCAAGGTTTTGCTCTAAGTTGTATGCTCGAGAAACCTTAGAAGTTCTTCACAACTTCTACTAAGTACTAAGGGATTTGGGCTAGGGTATTTTGGGCATTATAACAATACAAGAAGACAACTTTTCTACCAATGGAGGGTAGATTTCGGCTAGCTAGGGGAAGGCCTCTACCAAACTCACTCAAGGGGATAGCTTTGGACGAACAAGCTTAAAGGAGAGGAGGGTTTTCAAGACTTGGAAGTAATTTGTGGATGAAGAACTCTTCATCTCTAAGGGGTATTTATAGGTCGAAGTGGCCAACCAAGGGCAAGATGATGCCAAGTGCAAGGCAAGTGTAGGTGAAGATTTAGGCAAGTGTCCAAACACAAAATATCCTACCAACTCCTTGACTTGTGCAAAGGCACAAAAAGCGTGCCACACTTTGTCCAATTCGTCGATGGGCGATTTCAAGTCCACCAATTGGAGGGTGCCAAGTGTCGCCTCCGTTGGTCCAAAATGTTTCGTCTCTCGGAAAAATCCATAAAAATTAGAAATGGCATAGCGGAATTTGCCCTACGAAAGTCGTGGAAAGCGTTTGTCGGAAAACTATTCGTTTTGTGAGTTGTGCCCAAGAAAAACGTTTTGTGCCTAAACTTTAAGGCTAGACTTTTGTACGTATTCCCTTACGTACATACTCTGGAAATACGGGGTATAACATCCTGAGCAACGTTTAGCTCCAATTCCTTACGCTACAACCCGCTCCAAGCGACCCTTAGAAGTTTCTAAACAACTTCTCTTAACACTTCAACCAAGCTAGGAAGATTTTTCTAGGGTTTCGTTTAGCGACTTTTGGAATAAAAATAGTATTTCCGGGCTCCTAGTATTAAAACAACTTTGGAATACTACTAGGGATACTAGGCCAAGGTATTTGGGATAATACAATAATACCCAAAGTATTTCTACACAAGAGGGGGAGAGAGGGACGAAAACACCTCAAAGGGAGGGGAGTATTTTTAGCCTTGGAAAGCTTAAGTGTGGGATGAATAAGTCTTCAACTTAAGGGGGTATATATAGAGGATTCAAGGGCCAAGATCAATGCAAGGTGTGTGGTCAAGATTGGTCCATGTGTGTGTGGGTCCCACCACACCACATAACGATTTGGCTTACAAGTGTCGTGGATCGGCGAGGGAATGATGGCTAGCCACTTGTCCACCAATTTCGGCCAAGGGTGCCACATGGGGGTGACACGTGTCGCCCCCCGATTCGTCCAAAATATTTCGTCTTCCGAAAATATCCAAAATACCGAAAATCTTAAAAACAAGGCGGGCCCCACAAAATCGTAAATTTCTCCCGTGGACCCACGTGACCACTTTCGAAAATAAAATCCCAAAATTCTAATAAAATCTGAGAAGTCCAAATACTAAATCTGGGAATCCAATTCTCATTAACGAACCTTTTTCTTCACAAAAACCAGAAACTTTTCCGTCGAAAAAAATCACATCTTTCGTTCTTTCCAAAATTACTTATGCAATACTGCGTCGCACGCCCTCACATACATACCCTGGAACTACGGGGTATAACAATTCGGGAATGAATGTTTCTAAGGGGGGAAGAATGTTACACCCCGGAATTACAGTACATGTATACGAGAAGAGACGCAAGAACACAAGACTTGAAAATCGGTACGAAAGAAAGAATTTTTTTTTCGAAGGAAAATATTCGAACCGGAAAGGAAAATGTTCGTTGATGAGAATTAGATTCTCAAATGCATTATTTGAGGAGTATGAAATTTATTAACATTCTGAAATTTATTTTACGGATTTGGTCACGTAGGCCCACAGAAATTTTACGTTTTGTACCCAATTGAGGTTACGAAATTTTATGGATCGAATGGGAGGCGACACGTGTCACCCCCACGGGCTTGCTCGGGTGGACCAAGGGTGTTATGGTCAATGTCGAGGAAGATGATCAAGTCTTGGCAAGCTTGATAAAATTGACCCAGTCAACTAAGCCAAGTTGGCACTTGATATTTAATCCTCTTCATCCAAACCCCACAAGTGTTTTGATCTAAGCCCTCCATTGTTTTATATATCCGCACTAGTAGCAAGACTTAGCTCACAACACTTAGAAAATTTCACACATTCTTGTTCTTGAAAGTGAGCTCTCGGGTTTCACACATTTCCCACAAAAATTTTAGTTTGTGGTTCATTATTCACAATACTTTAACTCGAGTTCCTAGGGGTATTATGCGATATCTCAATAGAAAGATCCGGAAAAATGGCGTTTTCCGTTAGTCGCAAGGCGAAAACCTAAGGTGTTCTTCAACTTTGAAGTTGGAAATGGAAGGGAAGTTGTTTGTGAACTTCAAGGGCTTCAAATAGCGGATTGGAGCGTGAAGGATAGGAGCTAAGATTTCTAAGGAGCGACTTTGAATCTTGGAATTTTATAAGGGCTAATAAAGGTAACAATCTTGTCGTTTTAATGACTGAAGATTACTTATTGTTGTAGTTATGGATATTAGCAAGCATGAGGTATATATTATGAAGTTTGATAAGTGTTATGGATATTGGAACCACTAATCCGAAACTAGCATGTTTAGCCTTTGAGATTACAATTCAATTTGATTATTAGTTTAGTTGTCGCATGTTATATAAAGAAGGAATTATAGTTGTTAAAGTTGTTTACGACTATATAACATGTTAGAATTAACAACTTGGATTGAAAAAGAATTGGAAAAGACTTTGTGTTGTTGTACATGTTAGCCGAGAATGGCTTTAGATATTGGACTACTTGGTATTAATTGTGGGGCATAATTTTACACGTATTGTAAGGCGTGTAATCCCCTTTGATTGGTTGATGTGTATACGGTCTCTTATTCTACGGAAAATTGTAAGGCGTGTAATCCCCTTTGATTGGTTGATGTGTTGAGCCTTAAATGTGGCATGTTGGTTATTGATTTTCGGGCCTTGAAAAAGGTGGAAAAGTACGTAGAAACAAAGGAGGTGCTGCCCAATTCTCCGTAGAATAAGTGTCACGACCCGTTCCGGGGCCAGTGACTGGTGCCTTACCCGGGCACCCAAGTAGTCATACATCAGAGAAAATCAGCGGAATATAAAAACAAGACATGAAACAATGTAAATTGAGACACAGTTTATCTGAGAAAAGGCGTCTTTCGGCATATATATATAAACCAAAATCTGGCAGTTACATCCCAACTGTACAATAGGACTACAGACCTCTAAGAAAGTAAACAACTATGGCGGAACAGGGCCCCGCCATACTCTGAATGTACATATATCTACAACACCAGGGAGAACCATACCAAAAGTCGAGCCTCCGGAGAAGATGGAGCTCCTGACACCAAAGCAAAAGATCCTAAGGATGCGGATCTAGCACTGGCTTTCCACCTGCGGCATGAACGCGGCCCAGGAGTCGATCTAACAGTACCAAGTATGTGAAGCGTAAAGTACTTAAATGAAATCATATCATTTTAAAGCCAATTTTACAAATATGTATGAAATAACCAATGTAACGCATAGTGCCACATCACAAACAAGAGTAACAACAGTAAGCATGTGGTCTTTTCTAGGCTGCGAATGATCGAAGCAAGGCCAATCGCCCATAGTATCATTATGCATGCCTAATCACGGACTCCGTAGTCCGCATGGCCACCTAGGCGCAAGGTATTCCCGCATCGATGGTAGCTACTCGCCGGCATCGTCACCGACTCGTAGTCGGCGTGGCCACATAGACCGCATGGCCACATGGACCGCACACTAACACGGAACTCGTAGCTCGCGCATAGGTCCCTGGACCGCGTGAGGTATTCTCGCATCATAGTCACAATGCACGAGGTATACCCAGCGTCGAGCGACAACCCGGTATATTATGTCAAGAGGTGAGTGATGTAATACTAACATAATGACTTATCGTTAAACAACATAAGCACAAACAAGAATAACCTTTTTTACACAAACGTTACAGGATACTAACACACATAGTATCACAATATGTCTACTCAACAAACCATCTTATTGTACTTTCCAGAAATCAATACAAGTCTTTTATAAATACATAAGTAAACCGTTCCTTTTATCTTTCTTAAGTCGTTATACCTAACTTCCCATAAAGCTAGTATAACTCTTAAGCTTTTGTTTAAAAACCAAGTATTCTTCTTCTTTCAAAAATGATTCATAATTCTTTTGAAATACTTCAAGATTCTTATTATTTAGACACAAGTCAAAAGACGTCAAGTAAAACCATGTTCAGTTAACACACGTACGTCTACCGTACTATATATATACTTTAAAATATCATGCTTAAGAGTATAGGAAGGATCACATACCTTCTCGGCGAAATCCACCTGCCAAGTCGAATATGTCGCGCGCACAGTATCAACCTATAATAGTCAAATACGTCTATCAACGTCTAGACTACTCTGTAGGATAATCTAAGCGGAGGTTCTCTATTTTACGGAAAATCGGGCAGACTTCCCTACCCTAAACTATACAAGTCTCAAATACATCCTATGTAAATGCAGTTCAATCTTCTTTAATTCTTCTGAGGTGATTATAGTTCAATTCTCTTCTGTAATACCCTTCTATGTAATTACAGTTCAATTCTCTTCTTTAATATCCTTCTATGTATTCTATACTATTTCTATACTTCTATGGTATGTACTCTCCAATTATAATAGAAGGATAAGATTATTTACCTCGATAAGCCCAATATTATCCAAGATATAAGTAGATCCTGAGCAAGGTTTAGCTCCTAATCTGTACGCTCCAATCCGCTCCAAGAAACCCTTAGAAGTTTCTACACAACTTCTACTTTCTACTTCAACCAACTATGAAGTTTCTCTTAGGGTTTCGTTTAATGACTAAAGGAATATAAGGTAGTATTTTTGGACTCTACGTATAGAGGTAACTTTTGGAAATACTATAAGGGATTGGCTAAGGTATTTTGGGGATAGTAACAATACTTGGAGTATTTCTACCAGAGAAGTACTTGCCGAGACCACTAGGGAAGGGGAGAGGGTGTTTGGCTTAGCTCTCTAGGAGGGGAATGAGGCTTGGGCGAGAAGCTCACAAGGGAAGGAGATTTCAAGACTTGGAAAATATTTGTGGATGAAGAAGTCTTCAACTTAAGAGGTATTTATAGGACTTTCAAGGGTCAAGATGATGGCAAGTGGAGGCAAGTGGAGGTGTGGATTCACCCATGTGTCCTTATCCATCTACACAAAAATATCCTACCTAACCTTGACTAATGCAAGGCCACAAACGTGCCCAAGGTCGTCAGTCCGCCACTTGAGGTGACAAGTGTCGCCCTCTCGTTGGTCCAAAATATTTTATCTCTCGGAAAAATCCGCAAAAAATATAAGTGACATAGCCGTAATTTTCCCTTCGCAAGTTTTGTAAATCGTTTCGTCGGAAAACAATTCGTTTCGTGGGTTGTGCACAAATTTAGTCTATGCCTAACTTTAAGTTTTGAACTTTTAGACGTGCGCCTCACGTACATACTGGAAATCGGTATAACATTCTCCTCCTTAGAAACATTTGTCGAATGTTCCTTCCCAAGACACACAACGATAAGGTTCTCATAACTTAAGCGGTTTGCAAATGCCTCACATGGCCACAATACAACACTTAAGCAAATACATCAATGAAAAATTTACAAGTAGGAAAGTGAGTTACCTGGAGGTGTGGGGAATAGGTGAGGATACTTCTGCCTCATGTCCTCCTCAGCTTCCCACATCATCTCCTCCACTGAGCTCGTTCGCCACAAGACTTTTGGAAGCCACGTCCTTGGTCGCAGACGCCTAACGACGATCGATTATCGCTATGGAATCTCCTCACGATAACCCCGTCACTGGACCTCGTCAATCGGGTGCACTCTAGATGGATCCCGATACATCTCCTCAAAGATAGAAACATGAAACACCGGATGCCGCCTCCGGATCGGACGGCAGATCCAACTCATAGTAACCTTGCCTACCTGCGGACAATCGTCTGGCCCAATGTACCTTGGTGAGTTTCCCTTTCTTCCCGAATCTCATCACACCGCTTCGTGGGTGACACCTTCAGAAAACCCAATCATCAACCTCGAACTCCGGATCTGACGACGATGATCTGCGTATGACTTCATCGACTGCGAGATGTCGATAACGCTCTAGATAAGCTTCACCTTATCCATCGCTGCGCACCAAATCTGGTCCCACTTCGCACCTCGCCCACATCAAACCAGCCTATCGCGATCTGCACTTCCTCCCATACAAGGCCTCATGGCGCCATCTGAATCTTTGGAGTGGTAGCTATTATTATCAAACTCAACTAGAGGCAAATGATCCTCCCTACCCGAAGTCAATAACACGGGCTTGCGGATATCCTCGCAGTGCGGATAGTGCGATCTGCTGTCCGTCTGTCCGAGGATGGAATGCGATGTCGAGCTCACATCGTCCTAATCCTACGGAAGGACCTCGAAGTTAGCGTAATGGCCCGGGCTCCTCTATCTGATATGATAGAAATAGGGACTCCATGCAGTCTGACGATCTCTCGGATATAAAGTCTGGCATAATCCTCAGCCGAAAAAGTCGTCCTGACGGGAAGAAAGTGGGCTGATTTCGTCAGCCTGTCGACGATAACCCAGATAGAATCATGCTTCCTCTGAGTGTGAGGTAATCCTGTGATAAAGTCCATGTTGATCACCTCCCACTTCCAGGTCGGGATCTCTATCGTCTGCAATAATCCACCAGGCCTCTGGTGTTCTATCTTCACCTGCTGACAACATGGGCACTGAGCTACAAACTCTGCAACGTCCCTCTTCAAGCCATCCCACCAATACACAGATCTGAGGTCGTGGTACATCTTGGTCGACCCCGGATGGATAGAGTAACGCGCGATGTGTGCTTCCCCTAGAACCTGCTGCCGAAGTCCTGCAATATCTGGAACACACAACCTGCCCTCAAACCTTAGCACCCCATCAGGTGCTACCTCAAAAGGACCCTTCCCCTCACGAAGAGCCATATCACGGTACCGCGTCAAAACCGGATCCTCAAACTGTTGCCTCTTCACCTCCTCGACGATGGAAGACTCGGCAACCTCTCGAACTCGAACCCCACTGCTATCAGAATCAATCAATCGGACTCCAAGGCTCGCTAGCTGATGCAACTCGCGGACCATGCTCCTCCTCTCTGGTTGTACATCTGATAGACTCCCCATCGACCTACGACTAAGGGCATCTGCCACAACATTGGCCTTCCCTGGGTGGTACAGGATGTCGACATCGTAATCCTTGAGTAACTCTAACCACCGTCTCTGTCGTAAGTTCAGCTCCCTCTGGCTGAAGATATACTGGAGGCTCTTGTGGTCTGTATAAATATCCACATGAACCCCATACAAATAGTGCCTCCAGATCTTCAAGGCGTGAATCACCGCTGCCAACTCCAAATCATGGGTGGGGTAGTTCCTCTCATGCTTCTTAAGCTGTCGGGATGCGTACGCTATAACCTTACCCAGCTGCATCAACACACATCCGAGCGGCGCTTTGACGCGTCACAATACACTACATAACCGTGGACCTGCGGAAGAGTAAGAAGCGGTCGTCGATCTCCTTCAAGATGGCGGAAAACCTGCTCCAAGCATCAGTCCATCGAAACTTAGCCGCCACGAGTCGGCTAGTCAATGGTGCAGAGATAGAAGCAAACTTCTCCACGAACAGCCGATAGTAACCTGCAAGGCCCAGAAAGTTGCGCACCTCTGTCGGAGTAGTAGGTCTAGGCCAACTCCTTACTGCTTCGATCTTGGCCGTATCCACCCGAATACCATCGGCCCCGACAATATGCCCAAGAAAAGCCACCGAAGCCAACCAAAACTCACATTTGGAAAACTTGGCGTATAACTGCTGGTCCTGGAGAACTCTCAGCACAGTCCTCAAATGCTCTGCATGCTCCTGCTCTGAACGAGAATAAACCAAGATATCATCAATGAACACTATCACAAACGTGTCCAAAAATGGCTTGAACACTCGGTTCATCAAATCCATGAATACCGCCGGAGCATTGGTCAACCCGAAAGACATGACCCTGAACTCATAATGCCCGTACCGGGTCCGGAATGCAGTCCTAGGGACATCCGTCTCTCTGACTCGCACCTGATGATAGCCCGATCGCAGATCAATCTTGGAGAAACATCTCGCGCCCTGCAACTGGTCGAACAAATCATCAATCACAGGAAGGGTATCTGTTCTTAATGGTCACCTTGTTTGCACGTAATCAACACACGCGCGGCGTCCGTCCTTCTTCACGAACAATCTGGTGCTCCCGGGAGAAACACTAGGCATGATGAAGCCCTTCTCCAGCCAAATCTCTCGGTGGTCCTTCAACTCTCTCAACTCGGCGGTGCCATTACGTATGGCGGAATGGAAATAGGCAGTGTCTGCAAAGTCGATACAAAACTCTATCTCCTCTCGGGAGGATACCGGAGGTCGTCTGGAACCACATCTGGGAACTCTCGACTCTGGGCGGCTGAAAATCTGGTACATGACCTCGATATCAAATACCCGAATGAGATGGTAGATATACCCCTTCTGCACCATCATCCTGGCCTTGAGGTATGAAATAAACCTACCCCTCGGCGACACAATATTCCCCTCCCACTCGATAACCGGCTCCCCAGGAAACTGGAACCGTACCACTCTCTCCTTGCAGTCTACACTGGCGTAGCAAGAAGCTAACCAATCGATGCCCATGATCACATCGAAATCAGTCATGTCCAACTCTATCAAGTCGACTAGGTCGACATTGCATAAAGTCTTGGACAAGCCCTATATACCCGCCGAGCTACCACCGAATCACCCACTGGTGTAGCTACCTCGAAAGGGTCTATGGACTCAGGCTTTATCCCTATCCTACTAGCAATAAGGGGAGATATATAGGACAGAGTAGAACCCGGATCTATCAAGACATACACGTCGTAACATGAAACTGATAAAGTACCTGTGATGACATCAGGTGAGGCCTCCTGGTCCTGCCGGCTGGATAAGGCATAAATGCGGTTCTGAGGACCGCTAGAACTGGGACCCGCGCCACGACCTCTGCCGCGACCTGCTGGTCCATGAGTACCCTGCCCTCCGGGGCGAGTAACTGTAGGAGATGAAGAAGACCCGGCGAAAGACCTTGTAGGCTGACCCTGCCTGCGGCGCCCTTGGTGGACAGGCTCGCAAAGTGACCAGGCCCAGCGCCAGTAACAAACTCTCGGGCGATACCACAATTCCGTAATGGGATCTACGCATTAGCCCTGCTGGGGTGGTCCGTCGGCTAGCACTTCTGCTACCCTGGACGTCTGAAGTCCTGGGGCCCTGGTCTGCCCTCGAATATCCTGGCTGTCCCGAGGACGGTGTAGGAGTGCTCTGAGCTGGTTGTGGTGCAAATCTAGACTGCTGCTGAGGTCGTCCACCCCGATAGCTACCAAAAGACCCTGCCGTCCTGGCCTTCTTCTGCTGCTGTCTGTCAACCCGTCGGCCTCTACGCTCCTCGCATCCAAGTGCATGAGCCTGCATGCGGGTAATGTCCATGCCTGGCTGAAGAGCCACACCCGCACAAGACTCGGCCATATAATCATCTAGCCCGGTGACGTAGCGATGTACCCTGTCCTCCATATCTGCTACCAACGCAGGGACATATCGAGCCAATGAATCGAACTCAACGTTGTACTCACTGGCGCGTCCTCTGCTCGTCAAAGAACAAAAACTTGTCGGCCGTGCCCTCCTCATGCGGAGGCAAGAAGTGAGTGAGAAAAGCCTCGAGAACTCGTCCCAGTAGGCGGGACGCGTGCTCTCCCCGGGACAACTCCCACGAGTCAAACCAGTCGACTGCGGTATCACGCAGCCGATGCGAACCGAAGATCACGGACTCGGTCTCTGAAGCCTTGATCACTCGCATGATCCTCTGTAACTGACGGATGAACTCCTGCGGATCATCCTCAGGCCTCGACCCGTAGAACTCTGGCGGGCTACAACTCAGAAAATCTCGTAGCCTCAAACTATCCGATCTCGGGTGAACCACGCAGTCTTGATGGGCAGGCTGCTGCATCCGGCCTATCTCATGTCGCCACGATCACGGCGATGGCGGGCCATCTCTCTGTAACCCATCTCATCTGCTCCGGTGTGTGTTGGAGGTGCAGTCTTGTGGTCTCATCGACCACCTTTGTGGCCTAAACCTGTTGGGGCGGCGTCGTGGAACTGCCGTCTAGGGTATAGGCGGGCACGAGCCCTCGTGACTCGGTGTCCTACTAGCGGCTCCTCGGCTGCCTTGCCATGGGCGGTTTGCCTTACGTGGAGGCATAACTGTTAAAGAAAGGAAATACGTTAGAGGGGTCCAACTTATAACACAGCTCTAAGGCACGATCTCAGAGTGAGAAGAATGGAAACCAATCCTAAATATCCTATAGCCTCCTGATTATTGGTGTGGTGCACAACACACCGATAATCAAGACTCTATTAGATACGGTCTGTAGACACTTTCCGAGGATTAACTGCTCTGATACCACTTTTGTCACGACCCGTTCCGGGGCCAGTGACTGGTGCCTTACCCGGGCACCCAAGTAGTCATACATCAGAGAAAATCAGCGGAATATAAAAACAAGACATGAAACAATGTAAATTGAGACACAGTTTATCTGAGAAAAGTCGTCTTTCGGCATATATATATAAACCAAAATCTGGCAGTTACATCCCAACTGTACAATAGGACTACAGACCTCTAAGGAAGTAAACAACTATGGCGGGACAGGGCCCCGCCATACCCTGAATGTACATATATCTACAACATCAGGGAGAACCATACCAAAAGTCGAGCCTCCGGAGAAGATGGAGCTCCTGACACCAAAGTAAAAGATCCTAAGGATGCGGATCTAGCACCTGCTTTCCCTTACCTGCGGCATGAACGCAGCCCCCCGAAGGAGGTCAGTACAACAGGTACCAAGTATGTGAAACTGTAAAGTACTTAAATGAAATCATATCATTTTAAAGCCAATTTTACAAATATGTATGAAATAACCAATGTAACCGCACATAGTGCCACATCACAAACAAGAGTAACAATGTAAATGCGAATGTGTCTTTTCTAGGCTGCGAATGATCGAGCGAGGCCAATCGCCCATAGTATCATTATGCATGCCTAATCACGGACTCACTTGTAGTCGCATGTGCCACAGGCGCGTGAGGTATTTCCCGCATCGAGGGTAGCTACTCCTCGGCATCGTCCTGGACTCGTAGTCCGCATGGCCACATAAACCGCATGGCCACATGGACCGCACACTAACCTGTAACTCTCGTAGCTCCGCATAGGGCCCCTGGACCCGCATGAGGTATTCTCGCATCATAGTCACACTGATGCACGAGGTATACCCGCGTCGGCGACAACCCCCGGTATATCATGTCAAGAGGTGAGTGATGTAATACTAACATAACGGCTTATCGTTAAACAACATAAGCACAAACAAGAATAACCTTTTTACACAAACGTTACAGGATACTAACACACATAGTATCACAATATGTCTACTCAACAAACCATCTTACTGTACTTTCCAGAAATGAATACAAGTCTTTTATAAATACATAAGTAAACCGTTCCTTTTATCTTTCTTAAGTCGTTATACCTAACTTCCCATAAAGCTAGTGTAACTCTTAAGCTTTTGTTTAAAAACCAAGTATTATTCTTCTTTCAAAAATGATTCATAATTCTTTTGAAATACTTCAAGATTCTTATTATTTAGACTCAAGTCAAAAGACGTCAAGTAAAACCATGTTCAGTTAACACACGTACGTCTACCGTACTATATATATACTTTAAAATATCATGCTTAAGAGTATAGGAAGAATCACATACCTTCTCGGCGAAATCTACCTGCCAAGTCGAATATGTCGCGCGCAGAGTATCAACCTATAATAGTCAAATACGTCTATCAACGTCTAGAATACTCTGTAGGATAATCTAAGCAGAGGGTTCTCTATTTTCTGGAAAATCGAAAGACTTCCCTACCCAGAAACTATACAAGTCTCTGTAAATACGATCGTATGTAAATCTGATTCAATCTTCTTTAATTCTTCCGAGGTGATTATAGTTCAATTCTCTTACGTAATACCCTTCTATGTAATTCTGATTCAATTCTCTTCTTTAATATCCTTCTATGTATTCTATACTATTTCTATACTTCTACGGTATGTACTCTCCAATTATAATAGAAGGATAAGATTATTTACCTCGATAAGCCCAATATTATCCAAGATATAAGTCGATCCCGAGCAAGGTTTAGCTCTAATCAGACGCTCCAATCCGCTCCAAGAAACCCTTAGAAGTTTCTACACAACTTCTACTTTCTACTTCAACCAACTATGAAGTTTCTCCTAGGGTTTCGTTTAGTGACTAAAGGAATATAAGGTAGTATTTAGGACTCTACGTATAGAGGTAACTTTTGGAAATACTATAAAGGGATTGGCTAAGGTATTTTGGGGATAGTAACAATACTTGAGAGTATTTCTACCAAGAGGGTACTTGCCGAGACCACTAGGGAAGGGGAGAGGGTGTTTCGCTTAGCTCTCTAGAGGGGAATAAGGCTTGGACGAGAAGCTCACAAGGGGGAAGGGAGATTTCAAGACTTGGAAAATATTTGTGGATGAAGAAGTCTTCAACTTAAGGGGGGTATTTATAGGACTTTCAAGGGTCAAGATGATGGCAAGTGGAGGGTGTGGATTCACCCATGTGTCCTTATCCATCTACTACACAAAAATATCCTACCTAACCTTGACTAATGCAAGGCCACAAAATGTGCCCAAGGTCGTCCAAGTCCCGCCACTTGAGGGTGACAAGTGTCGCCCTCTCGTTGGTCCAAAATATTTTATCTCTCGGAAAAATCCGCAAAAAATATAAGTGACATAGCCGTAATTTTCCCTTCGCAAGTTTTGTAAAACGTTTCGTCGGAAAACAATTCGTTTCGTGGGTTATGCACAAATTTCGTCCTATGCCTAACTTTAAGTTTTGAACTTTTGTACGTACGCCCTCACGTACATACTCTGGAAATACGGGGTATAACAATAAGAGACCGTATACTTAGTATCATTCTACGTTAGAAACTAGAAGTTGATAGTCGTGTTGTGGTCATTATAGGTTGACAATTCTACGTGCGGCGTATTCGACTTAGCATGGATTGCCGAAAGGTATGTGAACCATCTCCTCTTCTTCTAGCATGATTCCTTATGGTAAAGAAAGTAAATCCTACTCCTTAAATGATCCACTCCTTGATTGTACTTGGATTGCCTAATATAGAAGTTGTTCTATATACTTCCTTGATTGTACTTGGATTGCCTAATATAGATTAGTTCTATATACTTCTTTGATTGTACTTGGATTGCCTAATATAGAAGTTGTTCTATGTACTCCTTGATTATACTTTGGATGTTTAAATTGGAAGTTGTTATAATCCATTCCCTTGACAAAATTTGGATTTTCAAAAGTGAAAAGTGTTTTACTTGAAGTACATAGAGTCTTAAAAAGGAAGTGATTTCCAAATCTTTTGGATAGTGCCTTAGTTCCAAAACCTAAAGGTTGTTATAACGGCTTTAGGGGAGTCAAAGGAGTGATTTACTTAATTGATTTAAAAGAGGAGAAATGACATGATTTAAAGAGAAGTAACTTGTTTTAAAGGTGTGAGTTACTTGGGATTTAAAAGTAGAAGCAACTTGATTTCTAAAGTTAAGAGAATTGAAGTATTTTGAAAGTTATGTAACTTGATTTGAAAGTATATGATACTTGGTTTTAAAAGTATAAGTCTCTTGGTTATAAAAAAAATGAATTTGTCTAAAACCATAAAGAGTTATAACGACTTTATGGGAAGTTAGTTATAACGGCTTTATGGAAGGTTAAGAGAGTTGTCTATTTTGATTGATAGGCATGAGTTGCCTAGGTTGTGAAATTAGAAGTTACTTGGTTTCAAAGTCTTGAAATGAATTTCTAAAGGTGTAGTAACTTAATTTGAAAAAAATAGACATGCCTTGATACTACGGGTGTTAGTATCTTGGGGTTTTATATAAAAAGGAGTCTTTTGAAAAGCATGGAAGTACGTAGTACTTTGGGTTAAATTTCCGGATTTTTATGTGAAACGAAAGTGTCTTGAGTTTATAAAATGAAATTCATTTTTGTATGATAATGAAAGTCTAAAGATTTTATGAACTTGCCTATGTTTGCTTGTGATAGCCTTTGAGTGCAAGTATTATATTTTTACGCTGCTGTGACTCTCAGTTGGAGGGCCGGCTGTCTTGTTGTAAATTTACTTGGACGTACCGACAGTGATGGGGGATTCCACGGGTATGCTTCCATTGTGATTGATCCTTGGACATGCTTATACGATGTGGGATTCCGGGGCATGCGACCGAGATCGCGTTAGATTCGGATTGTTTTTATTACTCCATGGACATGCTTATACGATGTGGGATTCCGGGGCATGCTACCATGTTGGATATTGTTATTCCATGGACTAGCTCTCCATGAGGTTTAGTGACGCATGATGGTCTGGTAGTTAGCTTCCGTACTTGCCGATCGATGGTACGCAGCGGATCGTAGTTGTTTTTCGTACTTTCCCCCGTCAGTTCTATGGCACAGTTTGGTATGGTAGACTCTGGTAGATAGCTTTCGCACTTGCCCCGGTCATATCTCGTGACGGCAGGCTGGATCTGGTAGGCTTTCGTACTTGCCCCGGTCAGTTGTTGACGCAAGCTGGATCTGGTAGTTGGTTTTCGTACTTGCCGAGTTTTATGACGCAGCCGGATCGTGGTTCGCTTTCCTACTTAGCCCGTCTGATTTTATGACACAGTGAGACACAGTGTTCATGTATACTTATTGGTGTTATATTATATCATGGATCGCCAACAGTGAGAGCAATTCCAGGCATGATTGATATTATGGGCGTGAGACCCATGGTTATATTTGAGTAATGACTTTGAGGGCATGCGTCCCTGACTTGACATGACTGCTTTTATATTGTGTACTGTAGTTTGGGTATCATACATGTCTCCTGTTTTATATAGACCGCTATGATTTCATTACAGTATTTTCAGTTTCACATACTTGGTACATATTTCATCGACCCCTTTCTCCGGGGCTGCGTTCCGTGTTTTAGGTACGCAGTTTGGTGATCTGCAAGTGTAGGACCCTTGATCAGAGTTGGATAGCTCCATCTGTTCAGGAGTTTATCATTTTGGTATAGATCCTTCATTACAGGCTTTTGTACAGTTATGGATACGGCGGGGCCTTGTCCCGTCATAGTTCAGTAAAACTCTTAGAGGTCTGTATTCATATGTGGGATTGGACTCGTGTACAGTGTAGTGCCTTTTGATTATGTATATTATATGGAAGCCTTGACGGCTTTGCCCTTGCATGTTCGTTGGTTTTTTTTTTAAAAAAAGAGGTGTTATTTAGTTCTGCGGTTTAATTGTGACATTAAGGTAGGAGGGTGCCCAGGTAGGGCACCAGTCACGGGCCCGGGGTTCGAGTCGTGACAATGATATTTGTTGGATGTTGTTCGTAACCGACTTTCAAAAAATCAGCTTTATCTTCCGTATTTTTATGCCATATTTTTTAATTGGAATTCAAACCTTTAAATGATTAGATCAAATTCCAAATTTTGATGTCTATCTTTTTATTCCATAATTTTAGGTGCAAGCATTTGAATACAATTCAAACACCTAAAACCAAGGATGTTTTTTTTGCCAAGAGTATAAAATCTTCTTCATTGGTTCATCTTTTTAGCTTTTTGTCTTTTTGGTAATAAAATAAAAATAAAAAGATCATATCACTCTCGGTTAAATCAACCAAAACCGATGGATTCATCACATCATTCTTCATCCAAAAACCCTAAACCTTTAATACTCTCTTCTCCAATCTCATACATGGATACATCACCAATGTCAACCCCAATGTCCAGCAACACCACTGACAACACACCAATGAGCACTAGTTCCCTACTTTGCTCGGCCATTGTTCTTAGTTCAATGAAAGAACCCTTAGAGATCAGTTATCCTGGGGATGACAATAACCTCATTGATGTGGACACCACTTCTTATACCTCTGTCCTAGGCAAGAGGACCAGTTATTCCTCTTTTTCCACCAGAAGATCAAACTGAGTGTTCGAAAGAACATTCCAAACATAACCTGTTACCAAGAGGTCCCGGTTTGGGTCAAAAATTCCTGCTTGTTCAAGCAGCGGTACAGATGATATGGACTTTGAACTATCTTCCGAGGACACAAAAAAAGAAACCCCAATTGCAGATCATCAAGGTGAACCACAAATCTCTGATCCTCGGCAGGCCCTCGGTTCTGTTCCTCAATGTGCGTCTGAGGATGAGGAGATTTCAAACGACACCCCCTTAAAAAGGTTTTGTACCAAATGAATTGCTGATAATGTCAGACCAGATGTTGTCCCAGATTCCACAACATCTCAGGCAACATTTCAGTCAACACCTGAAGAAACACATTCTCTTACTTCCTCGAGCAAAACAGAAACAAATTCTGACCAAGAGGTATCTACTTTCTCAAAAAAAAATCTATTCTAAAGCTAGCTCTGATAATTGGAACTGGTATAAAAATATAATCATTAGGTCTGAAAAAAATAATAGACATTGCCTCTTGCTAAGAATATGACTTAATATAGTTCTTAAAGGAAAGATAACTCCTAGGATCTGTTACAAACAAAGGACCATATGTTGATAAAATAGTCAAGTTGTTTTATGCTAATTTAGAATCTATTATAGAAGATACCAATTCAAAGAAATTTGGGAATGTATATCTCTGTAACAGAATGTATTCTTTCATACCGGTTGTTAGAAACCAATGTATGGAATTAAATGATGAGGAGAATGATAGAGATACAGACTCTACAGTGGACAATAGAGATAAAGTAATTAAATACCTCACATGAGGTATAATGCCTAAGTGGATCTCTAGATGTCCAGCTTCGAAACTGACAGCTCTGGTTGCCACTCTACATAAAATTGATATACACAATTGGTTTCCTTCTACGAATGAGTTGTAACTACAAAACAAGCCACCATGCTGTACAAAATTGGTAAAGGTTTGAAAGTTGATCTGGGTAGAATAGTTGTTAACATGGCACAAAAAGAATCAACTTCAATCCTACCTTTTCCCTCTTTGATATAAAAAGTCCTAACTACACAAGACTTTCAACCTAAGAAGGAGGACATATTGGGAAGAATCCAGAGTTGTATACAGTAAATAAATTAGTTTTGAAAGGCAAAGACAGAGTCATTGATCTACCCTGGAAATTGGAAGAAAGTAGTATAGCTGTTGGAAATAATGTCACCAACATTCCTGGAAGCACTAAATTAGGATAGTCTCCAATGACCACTGAATGACTTGTGAATCAAATTACAAAAATCAATCACCAAATTTTTGAGATTGATACTATGAGGGAGGCCCTGGTTCAAGCACGAGACCATCTCCTGCTACTGCTTTCTTCACAAAAAAAGGGAGATAATATTGTTGCTGCTGGGGGGAGCTGAGGAAGAAAGATAGAGGTTGTTGTTGATGCAGAGCTGAAGTCATGAAAAAGCGGAAAGCGGCTGGAAGCTACTACAGATTCATGACGTGCAATGGACATTTACTAATGGTGAATGGCTGCTACTGATGAATATTTGTTGAATGTTGGTTACTGCTTATTTTAAAAATTTGGGATGTAAAACAATAATCTGACAATTTTTGTATTTTGGATGATGTAGTTAAATGACTATATTTTAGTATTTCTAAACCTACATGAATGGTATATATATGTGTTGTTTGTATATGTTGTGTTTATATGTCATCACAAGTTAAGGGGGAGCATTATTGTAATCATATATGTTGGGACAACATCTATGACATTGTCGTAAGTCACATGCACATAATAGATTAAGTTTTGTGAAGAAAGACAAAAAGGGGTAGAATGTTAATGTTGAGTTTGGTGTTGTGATATTTTGCCCAACATATCATTTTTAGTACTAAGTTAAAATAAAAAATATTGAAACAAATGTCTTGACATTCGGACAAACATTCTGTAAAACAATTTTGCCTTACTTTACGGAACTGAAGCAAATCTTGTGGGATTATCACCACGATGGTAAAAATGACTTGACAAGGATTTTTGGAGCTGATGAAAAACGTGGAAAGATCAAGTCAAAGTTGTTTCTAAGCTTGGGGAACAAGTCCAAGAAGTTAGAGGATCTTACTCCATAATCTTCTCCAACAAACCTTATCGGTTGCCCACTTTTCCCTCAACCTCTACAACGATTCAATGAGATTTTCAAGGAAGACCCTCTAGTATAAATATAGAGGCTGCATAGGTGAATCGATATCCAGAAAAAGTTAGAAAAATATCAAGAGAGCTCTCCGATATATTCGTCAGAAAACTGGATCACAAGTGTTGTCTGAGCGTGTCGACAACATTCTGTCCAATATTATAATTGCTGCCCAGAGTCTAGATGTGTTCTTTATTGAAACAATTGTAATGAGATGTTGTCTATGTCTATTTAGGTAGATTTTTCAGGCAGAAGTCATTTGCGACTTCAACATTGTAATTCCTTTTGCATTATCTTGTAATCTTGTAAAAGAAGGAATTTATTCAATTGTATATAAATATATTCAATACTTTCGGTCATTTACCGTCATAGGTTATATATTCAATATAATCTATGTAAATATTAAACTTTTGAGTTCTTTATTTTTCCGCTACATATACTCTTAAAGTTTTCATTTTTTATTGAAGTGTTGTCACTTGTGACAGACGACATTATCACTGACATTTGTAAACTGTACTAGCATTCAATCTATTTTACTTTCAGTTTGTTATTTTACTGTTTCATAGTATACCCGAGACCTAACAAGTATAAAGGCGTCTATTAATTCTAAAAGATCATCGGTTATTAAATCGGTGGCAACCTTAATTTAAACCCACTAAACAAGTCGTCTTCTCACAGACATTAAGTACAATAAAAGAAGTTATAAGGAGAATTATTGTTTTTGGTTGTTGGAATTTCGAAAATATATACATATGAAGAATAAATTTTGGTCTCTCGAGGGATTTTTTTCAGTTTCCTCAAAAGCAACTTCTGGGAGTGACTGTACTGCCATGGCTTCCCCTTGCATTTTCACAGTAAGCAAAGGCTGGCCTTCTCAAACGATCATTGTAAGTGAGACTTATATCTTCCAATCTAATTCCAGTGCATGGATTTGAAGGACTGCAATCAAATTTGATGGCTGCTTGTGTAGATGATGTGTTATACCCCATGGTTCGGGCCGTGCGTGTGGGGCCGTGCGAGAAATTAGAGAAACACGTTCAGGGGCCTCGAGCCGGCGCGGAGAGGCGGGCGCGCGCCAAGGCGGTGAAGTGCGGTGGCGAAGTTCCAGCGCCCACGGAAGCAGTCGGCGCAAAGATCCGAAGTCCGCGAGTTGCGCCACGCCGGGCAAGGCCGGCGCCGGCGCCGAGGCGAAATTTGGGCGGAAAATCTTAGAAAGTCTGATTTTTGTTTTAAAAGAGGCCATGGGAGGGTGACAAGTGTCCCCCCCATCTGATTTTCTGCTACATGCATTATATTGACCAAGGCTTGGTCATTTCTTTCAACTTTTCATCTTTACACTCCATCTCTCTCTAAATTAAAAAGCTCATCCTTCTCTCTAAATTCCCAAGAGGAATTCTAGCCTAAGGGAAAAATCTGAAAAGTGTAATAGGAAGGAAAGGTCATTACAAGCTTGTGAAGACTATTGTGGTGGTGTTCTTGGAGAAAAAGGCTAGCAAGGTGTTGGATTAAGTTTGGCTAAAACTCAAGGTAACATTTCTTCTCTTGTAGTTGGTATTGGGCGTTGCATGTTTAATAGGAAGAACTTGTAGTTGGAAAAAAATGCACTTAGAGTAGTTGCATGTAAGAAATGGGGTTTGATTATGAAAGAATTGGTTTGGGGGATTTTATGAGCATGTTGTTGCCTAAATACTACATTAGACTTGTTGGGTTAGTTGTTGTAACTTGTGGGGCTGAATTTTACACACCAAAGTTTAGGTGTGTAATCCCCCTTGGTGTTGGTTGGTTGTTGAGCCTTAAACATGGCATTTGAGCGTTAAAAATCGACCTTGGAAAAGGTGGCAAAGTATGTAGAAACAAAGGAAACGCTGCCCAATTTTCCGTAGGAAATTGGTGACTTTAACTTGGAAAAATTCTGCATTATAAACTAGAGCTTGATAAACGTATTATGGTCATTTTAGGTTGACATACTACGTGCGGTAAATTGGACTTAGCTTGTGGATTGACCGAAGAGGTATGTGGAGCTTTCCTATCTCTTGAGCATGATTAGTTGTACCTATGTAGTACGGTAGACGTACAAGATTTGGAAATCTTCGTTTGTTATAAGTATTTGATACTTGCTTCGTTTTAAAAGAAAAGTATAAAAATCCCTTGGACTTAAGGGAATGTGTTTTACTATTGTTTAACTCTAATATAACGGCTTTATGGGGAGTTGGTTATATTAGTTTGTGAAAGTTTAATGGAGAAAGGTTTTGATGATTTGAACTTGTGGAAGGAAAAGGGTTTTAAGGCATGAATTGCCTAAGGTTTTACAAGAAATGAAGTCACTTAATTTAGAAGCTTGAGATAGTTTTAAAAGGAAATGTGACTTGTTTTGAAAAGAAATCGTAACTTGATACTATGGTGATTAGTATCTTGGAATTTTTGTATAAAAAGAGTTATTTCTTAAAAGGTTAGAAGTACATGGTACTTGGGTTAAATTCCCGGATTTTCTATTAAAAGACATGTTGGTGCCTTAGGTATACTAAAATGAGAGAGGATATATTAATAATGTTAATGAGAAGTTAGGGTATTTTCTTAACTTGCTTATGTTATGATATGATAGGCCGGTAGTGCTTATGATATGATATGATAGGCCGGTAGTGCTTATGTTATGATATGATAGGCCGGTAGTGCTTATGTTATGATATGATAGGCCGGTAGTGCTTATGTTATGTATGATAGCCGGATGAGCTATGTTATATATATATTATTACTGTAAACCCCGGTTATTCTTGTTATTTCCTTTGGACATCCGACACGATGGGTGGCCGGGTATGCTCCAATAGGATGGTTTACTATTTATGCCATGGATTTGCTACCCATGACGCGAGTGCGGCGCTTGTACTCGTGCGGATGCGGACCATAGGATCCATGCGGGTGAAATAGTCCCGTGCGAGTCTGCGATGGTACTCATGCGGATCCACGGGATCCATGCGGGTGAAATAGTCCCACGCGGGTGAAACAGTCCACGACGAGGCGGATGACCTCATGCGGGTCCACAGGACCTATGCGGGTGAAATAGTCCCAGGAGTAGGATTGCTTAATGATACTACGGGCGAGGTACCCTGTTTTGATCATGAGCTTCCTATTTTTATGCAGTATATATATATATACATTTGTTACTCTCATTGTTAGTAAGGCACAGTGCAAGGTAAAACTGATTTTCGTCTATAACTCCAGCTTATATTTTGACTTATGATATTATTACAGTATTTTCCAGTTTCGCATATTTGGTACATGTTGTACTGACCTCCTTCGGGGGGCTGCGTTCATGCCGCAGGTTGAGGTTCATAGCTTGCTGATCCGCTCTTAGGATCACGGTTCGGTTCTCGGAAGGCTCCATTTCTCGGAGGCCTCGTCTTTTGGTACGATTCCACGAGGTTGTAGACTTTTGTACATTCGGGGTATGGCGGGGCCACTGTCCGTCATAGTGTTATTCATTCTTAGAGGCCTGTAGTCTTGTTAGAACTTGGTTCGTTAAGGATGTAACTGTTTGGTTTATGTACTTTTGGGTTAGCCATTTTGGGCTAGACTATTCTATATCTTATGGTTGTTTATCTTGAGTTTACATTCCTGGTTTTCTCGATGTTGTGTCACCAGGGTGCCGGGTTAAGGCACCGTCACGGTCGGGTTGGGTCGTGACAAAGTGGTATCGAGCGCTTAATCCTCGGAAAGAGTCTACAGCCGTATCTAGTAGAGTCTTGATTATCGGTGTGTTGTGCACCATCTATAATCGTGAGGCTACGGGATATTTAGGATTGGTTTCCATTCTTCTCACTCTAAGATCGTGCGATAAATTTGTGTGGTTAGGGTCGTCTCTCTCACTAACGAGTTATGGTGTTTGCATTCTGAGAAAGCAGTGATGACCGGGGAAGATTATGCGGATTGCGTATCGGGTTGGTAATACTTGTAGTATAGTTGGTATTGTGACATACAACTATACGGATTTACGTGTGGGTCGCATATGTGTTGCCTAGAATGATTTTAGATTACGAGATTGGTAAGGACTAAATAGATCTGGGAAGGTGTGAGCAGTTAAGGAACTCTCATCGAGGTTTTACGTGCTAGTTTGAGAAAATTAGAGATGATGAGTTGTCGGAAAAAGTAATGGAACCTTAAGAAGCTTAATTAAGGGGCCCCAATGGGAGACTATGTTTGTAAATTAAGCTCGTGGTATGCTTAAGAGGATAGTACGGATGAGATCCGTGTGGAGTAAGTAATGGTTGTTGTGACCAAGACGACACGACTATGGTATTATGAGAAGTTAGTATACGTTTATGGGGTGGGATCGATTGATAGTAGTCCCGCCATTCGTGACGAGTCACAAGGGTACAAGCCGAGTCTAGTTAATCGTTTACTGATTCATGGGACGCATTCCACCGAACGAGGTTGTGAGCGGAAATGACCTTATATTGTTTAACTTAGTAACTCCAAGATTGGAGGCCAACTTTATTATGGAAGTTATGTACGTAAGCTAGAATAAGTTTGGAAGTACGGAAGAAATGCGGCCGTAAGAAGTGAGCAACCAAGTGTGAAAGAAATGAAGCGAGAATCCATGAGAACCTTTACGAGGTAACCACGCGTGAGTGTTGGGTGGTAGCCGAGTGGGCGGATAATAATTATCGAGAACGATATAGTCGTCGGACCACTAGTATTATGACGGACGTTGAGGTCATTATGAGTGCGCTAGTTGGCCTCATGTTATGCCAACGTGGACTACGTAAGAGATTGATTCGGTACCAATTTTCCGTGGCGGTTGCCATCTGGAGAGGAAGGAAGTGGTAGTAACGCTGAATTATCCTTCCTTCTTTGGCATCATTGTTTTAATAAGTTTGTGTGACTTGTTCATTGGGAAAAATTGCAGAAAGTAAGTAATACTTGAATTTGAAGAAATTTATGTTAAGTGCTCTTGGAGGTACTTGAGTTGGTTTGGTGTGGCGGTCGGGGCCACGACCCTGATAATTTCAAGGAAATGTGCAAGGCAAGAATAAAATAAGTACGAGCGCCAGCAGAAAGAGGGCATCTTTGGTAGGTTTTGAAAATCTACGATTTTAAGGCGGTGCGTAATGATTAGATATTTACAGACCACGAGAGGACCGGTGATTAGGGTTGTGACTCGTGGAAAGTTTATTGAAGGAGATAAGGTCTCTCCCATACATAAAAGGATAGTCTTACGTATTATGGGGTTATGTGTACCCGTGTAGTTAGACGAAGAATGGGAAGCGGTAGGTCTTGATATCGCCATGCCATAAGTTCTGATTTTAGATAACCGTGGAAAAGTATTATGTTGGGGTAATTAAGAACGACGTTCTGAAGCAGTCGAAGTATCGTAAGAAAATGCAGTAGTAGCATCTGTCTTGTGAGAAAGATAGTAAGAGAATACGGAGAGGTAAGGGACCCCAGGACAACTTGAATTAACTTATAAAGGAAAGACGAGTAGACACTCGAACGATAAGAAATCTTGACAAGTCATTGGATTATGTAATACCGTGAATTGAGGTTGAACACCGGACTATAAGCTCTACGAGCTGAGAGAGGATAATAGGATTACTACTTGACAAGATCAAGGAAGTCTTCCCCCTAAATTGTGATTGGCAGGAAGTCTTAGCCATGCGGCAAGCAAAGGAATCAGATCCAAGTATAGTAACCAAGTTTGGTTGCAACAGAGAAAGGGAAACAGGAACCATAACTGAGATTAAGGATGCTCGAATATTTTGCAAGTACAAGAGAGGCTTCCAGTTATTGGAAGAGAAGTTGACCACGACTACAGTTCTAACCCCTCTTGAGAGACTAGAGGGTTAGGGTGTTATTGTAACACGTTGGGTGTTGGGCTAGGTTGTGTGCTGACGCAACACGATAAGGTTAGAGCTTATGTTTCCTGGTTAGGGAAGCAAGAAAGGAATTACGTTACTCACGATTTAGAGTCGTGGCGATTAATCGTACCTTGAAGATTTGGAGGCAATTTCCTTATATAGATTTCTGGTGGATATTTGCGTAGACCACAGAAACTCGGTATATCTTGGTGAGGCGGCTGAATTTGCGGCGAAGGCGGTGGTTGGAGCTACTTAAGGATTGTGATATTGATATCCTATACCACCGGGGAAGGCGATGTAGTTGCGGATGTCCTTAGTCGCAGATTGATGGGTAGTCCGCCGAAGTGCGGCCGGGGAAGAAGGACATGGTCCGAGAGTTACACGATTAGCAAGCCTTGGGGTTCGTTTGGTTGATTTCGTTGTAACGGAATTCGGGTTCGAGAGGCCGAGTCTTCCATCGTCGGAGGTGAAGAAGCGGCGATATGAGGATCCGATTTTGGTACGATGCAGAGATGCGGCTCTCCGGGAAGAGAAGAGTCTATTTGAGGTAGCACCGGATGGGGTGCTAAGGTTTAAGGCCGATTAGGTGTTCCGATGTGGCAGACCGTCGGCAGTCTCGGAGGCACGGTGCTCGTTATTCGATTCATCCGGTCGACTAAGATGTACCATGACCTCAGTGCATGTATTGGTGGGATGGTTTGAAGAGGGCGTGGCGGTTTTGTTGCCCGATGTCCTAATTGTCGGAGTTAGGTTGAGCACGAAGCGGTGGGCTATTACAGCTATTGATATTCCGATGTGGAAGTGGGAGGTGGTCAACATGGACTTTATTACTGGTTACCTCGCACCTGCAGGAGACATGATTCCATTTGGGTTATTGTTGTGGTGTGAAATCAGCCCACTTTCTTCGGCCAGACGACATTTTCAGCCAAGGACTATGCGGATTATATATTAGAGATTGTGAGATCGCACGGAGTCCCTGTCGATTATATCGAGATAGAGGCCGGTTCACGGCTAACTTCAAGGTCTTTCGGAAGGATTAGGGACACAGTGAGTCTCGGACGCGGCGTTTCATCCTCGACGGACGGACGGGCGGCGCGCTATCCGGACACGAGGATACGCGGGCTTGTGTTATTGATTTCGGGGTAGCCGGGAGGATCATTTACCTTTATGGAGTTTGCTTATAACAACAGCTACCATTCTAGCGTTGGATGGCGCCTTATGAGGCCTTATACGGGAGAAGTGCAGTCACCGATAGGTTGGTTTGAAGTGGGAAAAGTGCGATTAATCGGGCCAAATTTGGTTCACAGCGATGGATAAGGTGAAGCTTATCCAGAGCGGTTATTAGCAACCCAGTCGGCGTAAATCATATACAGATCATCGGCGTCGACACTTAGAGTTTGAGGTTAATGATTGGGTCTTTCAAAGTGTCACCCACGAAGGGTGTGATGAGATTTGGGAGGAAAGGAAACTCGGCCCAAGGTACATCGTTGGGCGTATCAGATTGTCCGAAGAGTGGGCAAGGTTGCCTATGAGTTGGACCTGCCGTCCGATCTTAAGGTGGTACATCCAATTTTTTTTTCACGTGTCTATGTTACGGAAATGCGTTGGAGATCCGTCTAGAGTGCACCGATTCAGATATCCAGGTGTGAGGAGTTGTCGTAGGCGGAGAGTCCCATAGCGATACTCGATCGTCAGGTTAGACGACTCCGGACGAAGGAGGTGGCTTCCGTCAAGGTTTTATGGCGGAACGAGAACAGAGAAGAGATGACGTGGGAAGCGGAGGATGATATGATGAAGAAATACCCACACTTATTCCCTATACCTCCAGGTAACCCCCCTTTCCTACTGAGTGGTGTTAATTTGGTTGATTATGCTTGAGTAATGTTGTGGCTCGGGGAGCATTCTTATTTGCAAAGGAATAGTTAAGAAGATATGTTTGTATTGTGTTTTGTGTAAGGCTAGAAGGAACATTCGGGACGAATGTTTCTAAGGGGGGGAGAATGTTATACCCCATGGTTCGGGCCGTGCGTGTGGGGCCGTGCGAGAAATTAGAGAAACACGTTCGTGGCCTCAGGCCATGCGCGGAGGCCGGCGCCAGCGCGGCGCGGGTGAAGTCGGTGGCGCTGAAGTTCCAGCGCCTTGGCCACAGAAGCGAACATGGCCGAAAGATCCGGTGGTCCGCATAGCCATGGATTGGGCAGCGCAGCGCGGAAGGGAAATTTGCGGAAAAACTTAGAAAGTCTGATTTTTGTTTTAAAAGAGGCCATGGGAGGGTGACAAGTGTCCCCATCCGATTTTCTCGCTACGCATTATATTGACTAAGCTTGGTCATTTCTTTCAACTTTTCATCTTTACACTCCATCTCTCTCTAAATTAAAAAGCTCATCCTTCTCTCTAAATTCCCAAGAGGAATTCTAGCCTAAGGGAAAAATCTGAAAAGTGTAATAGGAAGGAAAGGTCATTACAAGCTTGTGAAGACTATTGTGGTGGTGTTCTTGGAGAAAAAGGCTAGCAAGGTGTTGGATTAAGTTTGGCTAAAACTCAAGGTAACATTTCTTCTCTTGTAGTTGGTATTGGGCGTTGCATGTTTAATAGGAAGAACTTGTAGTTGGAAAAAAATGCACTTAGAGTAGTTGCATGTAAGAAATGGGGTTTGATTATGAAAGAATTGGTTTGGGGGATTTTATGAGCATGTTGTTGCCTAAATACTACATTAGACTTGTTGGGTTAGTTGTTGTAACTTGTGGGGTTGAATTTTACACCAAAGTTTAGGTGTGTAATCCCCCTTGGTGTTGGTTGGTTGTTGAGCCTTAAACATGGCATTTGAGCGTTAAAAATCGACCTTGGAAAAGGTGGCAAAGTATGTAGAAACAAAGGAAACGCTGCCCAATTTTCCGTAGGAAATTGGTGACTTTAACTTGGAAAAATTCTGCATTATAAATTAGAGCTTGATAAACGTATTATGGTCATTTTAGGTTGACATACTACGTGCGGTAAATTGGACTTAGCTTGTGGATTGACCGAAGAGGTATGTGGAGCTTTCCTATCTCTTGAGCATGATTAGTTGTACCTATGTAGTACGGTGAGCGACAAGATTTGGAAATCTTCGCTTGTTATAAGTATTTGATACTTGCTTCGTTTTAAAAGAAAAGTATAAAAATCCTGGACTTAAGGGAATGTGTTTTACTATTGTTTAACTCTAATATAACGGCTTTATGGGGAGTTGGTTATATTAGTTTGTGAAAGTTTAATGGAGAAAGGTTTTGATGATTTGAACTTGTGGAAGGAAAAGGGTTTTAAGGCATGAATTGCCTAAGGTTTTACAAGAAATGAAGTCACTTAATTTAGAAGCTTGAGATAGTTTTAAAAGGAAATGTGACTTGTTTTGAAAAGAAATCGTAACTTGATACTATGGTGATTAGTATCTTGGAATTTTTGTATAAAAAAGAGTTATTTCTTAAAAGGTTAGAAGTACATGGTACTTGGGTTAAATTCCCGGATTTTCTATTAAAAGACATTTTGGTGCCTTAGGTATACTAAAATGAGAGGATATATTAATAATGTTAATGAGAAGTTAGGGTATTTTCTTAACTTGCTTATGTTATGATATGATAGGCCGGTAGTGCTTATGATATGATATGATAGGCCGGTAGTGCTTATGTTATGATATGATAGGCCGGTAGTGCTTATGTTATGATATGATAGGCGGTAGTGCTTATGTTATGTATGATAAGCGGATGAGCTATGTTATATATATATTATTACGTAAACCCGGGTTATTCTTGTTATTTCCTTTGGACATCTTGACACGATGGGTGGCCAGGGTATGCTCAATAGGATGGTTTACTATTTATGCCATGGATTTGCTACCCATGACGCGAGTCGCGCTTGTACTACGCGGATCGGACCATAGGATCCATGCGGGTGAAATAGTCCCACGCGAGCACGCTGATGGTACTGTGCGGATCCACAGGATCCACGCGGGTGAAATAGTCCCATCGGGTGAAACTTGATCCATACGAGGCGGATGACCTCATGCGCGTCCACAGACCTATGCGGGTGAAATAGTCCCGAGTAGGATTGCTTAATGATACTACAGGCGAGTACCTGCTTTGATCATGAAGCTTCCTATTTTTATGCAAAGATATATATACATTTGTTACTCATTGTTAGTAAGACACGGTCAAGGTAAAGCGATTTTGCCTATAACTCCACTATATTTTGACTTATGATATTATTACGCATTTTCCGCCGCATATTTGGTACATGTTATCGACCTCGCCGGGCTGCGTTCATCTGCGCAGTTGAGGTTCATAACTGGCGATCCGCACTCTTAGGATCACGCGGTTCGGTTCTCGGAAGGCTCCATTTCTCGGAGGCCTCGTCTTTTAGCACGATTCCCGAGGTTGTAGACTTTGTACATTCGGGGTATGGCGGGGCCCTGTCCGTCATAGTGTTATTCATTCTTAGAGGCACGTAGTCTTGTCGTAACTTGGTTCGTTAAGGATGCTCGCTTGGTTTATGTACTTTTGGGTTAGCCATTTTGGGCTAGACTATTCTATATCTTATGGTTGTTTATCTTGAGTTTACATTCCGCTGGTTTTCTCTGATGTTGTGTCACTAGGGTGCCCGGGTTAAGGCACCGGTCACGGGTCCGGGTTCGGGTCGTGACATGATGTTCCTTTCACATTTTTGAATGTTACTTCACTCACCTTCACTCCTGAACTCTATATTAATATCAAGTGGTTTATAAATGAAGTTAGATAAAATACAACATCCCATCCTTTAGTTTCAATTATGAAAAAAATATCTCATGTTATAAAATGAAGAAGTCAAGAAATAGGCATGCATGTCGATTCCTCAAGTCTGATATGGAAGAATGGTTCTATGTCTATATTCTTCAATCATAATTTTTTGGCTATTGTTAGAGAATTTAATTAATTGTGTATACCTTTGTATTATAGCTATCATGATATAGTTCGTTAGGTTAGTAATATTTACCTAGTAGCGTTCTATTTCTACCCTAACACTCTCGTAACTATGTATAAGAGGACATCTTCTTTTCATTATTGAGTACAAAATACAATTCATTTAATTTTCACTATCATACATGGTATCAGAGCTCTCAAAGACTAAAAATTGTGCACTTTCTTATAACTATGCTATTAAGTTATGACATATTTATTACGTACAAAGTTTACGAGCCTTAAAATTCAACTGCGATTTTCATGCCCTTGAGTATCTTTTGTTTATGAATTGCGTACTACAATCTTTAACTGATACAGTAATATATATTACCTGACGAGGGCAGATATTATGGGGGCAATAGTTTTGGTCAATGATGATAGGATTCTTGACGTTCCTCATAACAAGGTTTCTGAACATGAGATTTTTAGCAAAGCCACCACTTGGTCTTGCCCATGACTTTATTCTAACCCCATTTTGCGTCTTTGTGAAAACCGAATTAGCTACTGTGACATTCGCCACTCCAGCTTCATTCAAACTGTGTCCCAAACTTCCAATGCTGCACGGAAACATTACAGTTCAAGAATGCTAGTGGATTGATCAGAATAGCAAAATGCATTGAGATGAGAGGCCTAAGTAGGACCTACTAATTAACTGATGATATATTATGGATAGTTATTCACTCCTGAACTCTGCATTTAATATCAATGGGTTTAATCAAACTAGATGAAATGTAATACACATTCATATGTAAAGAACTTTCTCATGTAAACACAAAAAAAATAAAAACACGGCTAACTCTTGTAAAACAAGTGAATCCTTTATTTACCTGACTAGGGCAATTATTATCGGGACAATAATTTTGGTCAATGATGATGGGGTAACCCACATTCCTCATAACAAGGTTTCTGAAGTTGAGATTTTTCGCAAAGCCATCACTTGGTCTTGCCCATGACTTTATCCTAACCCCATTTTGCGTCTTTGTGAAAACCGAATTTACTGCCGTGACATTCGCAACTCCTGGTTCATTGTTGACCTGTCCCAAACTTCCAATGCTGCACGGGAAGATCACAATTTAAGAAAGTTACTACGTATATAGTAATATAATTATGTGATACTCCTTTTGGGACTAAGAGACCTAAATTCGACCTGCATAACTCTAAGACATGAAAAGTTCGAATGCACGATTAAGTACCTGATACCATGTCCAGGGCCACATGCAACTTTTTCAATCCATAAGTTCATGGAGCCAGAGCCAATAGAAATGCAGTCATCTCCAGTCTTGATGTTGCTACCATAAATAGTAACACCCCTTGAGTTTTGCACATGAATGCCATCAGTGTTTGGGCTTCCACTTGGGGCTATTATTGTCACGTACTCAATTCTCACATTGCTGCTGTAACCAATCCCCACATGTACTCTTTGACTATAGAGTGATGTTAAGCCCCTTAAGATTACATTGTTACACCACATAAATTGTATTGACTGCAATATATAGATTTCAACATATCAGAGTTAATCATTCCCTAAACAAGATAATGGTACTCCCTTTGTCGTGATATATTATATTTGCCCTCTGATCAGATACTTATTATGGTAAAGGTCGAATATTTATTGTGTTGTGACAAAAGGGAGTCCAATATCAAGATATGCAAGTTAGATGTTGAAAGAATTGGACATTTAAAGATATATATGAGCCAAAACGTCGATATCTTTAGTATGGAAGCAGTACTGAAAACAGTAGAAACCAACTTAGAAGTTACATCCATCCTTCATCCCAATTTATGTGGCACATGTCCCTTCTTGGTAGTTAATTTGACTAACCTTTAAAGCTAAGTTTGATTAGGTCAATTAATATTTTATAATCAATTTGACTAACCTTTAAAGCTAAATTTGATTAGGTCAACTTAATATTTTTAAATTAAAATTTAGATATTCTAAAATTATACCAAAAGTACTTTAAGTTGTACTCCCTCTGTCTCAATATATATGATGTAGTAAGAATATATACTGAGTTTAAGAAATAAATGAATACTTTTGTATCGTGTCGCTTAAAACAAGCCAAATATATTTGTGTGGTTATAAATCATCTCGTTAAGCACAAAATGTAAAGTTTGAAATTAAATTGTTATTAAATAAAAAATGTGTCATTTTTTTTAAGATTGACTAAAAAGGAAAGTGTGTCATATAAATTGAGCCAGAAGGAGTAATTTTTCTCACGTCAATATAATGAAAAATATATTTATAAAATATTGATAAAACTTTTAAATATTTGAATCTGATAAAACTAAAGTGTCACTTTACGGAGGAGTATGTATATTGGAACCAAGATACATTGTATACAAAACACAATAAACATGGTTTACGTACCCTAGCTCCTTGTGGGCAAGAACCTCCACCCTTTCGACAAGACCAATAACCATTTCCTTTGGCGTCAATGGTTCCTCCTCCATACACTAAAAGCTCACTTACCTTATAGAACACAATCCAGAACTCTGAATTACCAATTGCGTTATAATCTACCGGAGCAATGAGCGTACCGTCAATCCGGAATTCAATTCTTGTACGGCAAGGACCATCAAAATTTAACGTCCTTACCAAAAACGTTCCTCGAGGAATGTCAACTTTCGATGGACTAGCCGAGTTGCAAGCAGCAGACCAAGCGCTAAGAAAAGCCGACGTTGAATCTGTTCTGCCATCTCCCTTAGCCCCAAAACTAACCACATTGTAGGCTAAACAAGAAGGTATTATTAAACAAAAGAAGAGTATCCAGTAAACACTAGTATATTTCATGGTTTGGAAGTTGGACATGGATGTTGAGTACTGGTTGTTGATAAGTCGTTACAATGAAAATGAAGATTTTGCATGTGTCTATTTATAGTTATTCAAGTGATGTCCATTTGGCAATTCTTTTGTCCAACATGACAATAGATAATGTGGTTTTTGCTTAGTTTGGAATTCGGATGTTCAAAGTGACTTGAATGCTAAACAGACGTCACCTATTACAGACATGTACAACAAATGAATTTTTGGGCTGTACATGTGCAGGTAATTATTATTTGCATGATAGAATGAATATTAAATAGACGACAAAAAAGGGAAAAAAAGAAGAAGAAGGATCATGGGATATAATAAGAATTCTTTCAATTTATAAGATCCATGAAGAACGCAAGAAATGCAGCAGTTGAGTACAACATCAACAAGTCACATGTGTGTTTCCAGCTTTACAGATTTTATTTTATAGGTTAAATGAATATAAAGTAAACTTATAACACTAGTTTCAGACAAACACAAACTGTTGAAGTTTTATTAATCGTCTATGAGAAAGGCTATTCAAGATTCGTACTTTATGGGTTCCTAAAATAACCTTAAGTTAATATTACCATAGTAACTAAGTTCACGATAAAATATTCATAGATATTTAGCCGTTTTCTTTATATTCATACACGATACGAACTAAAGTTATTAAATTTACATGAATGTGAAACCAGGCCTCTAAATCCATCCTTCTATGATAACCTCTTGGGATTATTAAGAGTTAATTGATTGGAAAATGGTTGCTTTCAACTGCTTTAGTGGGTGAACTATTAAAATCTTCCAACCCCAAAGTACACGAAAATTTTACAAACTCATTTTACACGATTTAATACTTAACAATTGCCACTAGAGTTGTTTGATTGAGGATATTTTAGAATCCTCTCGTATAAGGAAATTTTTGCTCTGAAACGCACACGCAGATATACGCGGTCGTACAAGTAATATAGGATTGAAGTCCAGATATCATACCCATATGGACTTAAACTTTCTACTGCTCAACTAATTCAAATTCTTTCGTAACTATTCAAGAGAGTAAAATCAAGATGCTTGTTGGAACTAACTATGACTGAAAGAAATAAATAAAATTGGGTATTTTGTTGTGACTGAGACAATTGTGACTAATACTGTAAGGTTTATCAGATGAGAATGGAATCCAGGGTCATGGCTTTCGACAATACAATTAAGTCTTCCGATAGTTCTACCTATTCGATTTCCTGGGTTACTAGTTGACGGGTTGATGTTAACTTTATGAGTATCTCTTGAATGGCTCACAAAACAGTAGATGCTAATCTAACGTCTATATCTATATGATCACTATAAAAAAACAAGAACCCATTTAAATCTCCGTAACCAACTAATCAAGGCTAAAGGATATATCTCTATCCTCAGTAGTGAAACGTATCAATACGAACAAGCCCTATTTATTCTTATTACGAAAGTAAGTTCCCTTTTTGAAGTTCAACTTACAAGTCATAGATAGTGTTTATCTAGTGATCAAGTAATTAAATAATTAAGTACAAGAATAAATAAGCAACCCAATATCGAAAATCTAATAAGCAAAATATATCATTAAACTAACTTTAATGTATTTTCCATAACCCTAGAAAAAGAGAAGTTTAGATACTCATGGTTCGAAGAACAACGAATGAATTTATGAGAAAAACTAGGGTTCTATGAAGAAAACTAAAAGTAAAGATAACAAGAAAGAGAGAAGGCATCTTACAAGTCTTAGAATAATATCCATCACGCCTCTCTAATAGCAAAAATGTTGTTATACCCCGTAGTTCCGGAGTATGTATGTGAGGACGTACGTACGAATGTATAAACCCTAATTAGGGTAAGAATGAAAGAATTGTTTTCCGACGGAAAATATTCCGAACCTTGTGAAGGAAATTTTACGTTTTCAATTTTTTTTTTCCAATTATGAATTTTTTTCCCGAGAGATAAATATTTTGGACCAATAGGAGGGCGACATGTGTCACCCCAAGTGGACATGGGTGGACGTTTTTTTCAAGACTAGTGGGCAAGACAAGTGGTCAAAGTCTTGCATGGCATTTACATGGCATTATGGACGTTTTTTTCAAGTTAGTGGGCAAGACAAGTGGTCAAAAGTCTTGCATGGCATTTGTGGGACAAGTGAACAAAGGGACCCACACAAACACTTGCCCTCAATCTATACCATACACATTCTTCAATCCTAGCCCTTGGTTGTCCTATATAAACACCTCTACTTGATGAAATCTTCCACACTTAGAACATTTCAAGACTTGAAAATATTTTTCTTTCCCTTTCCTTGAGTTCTCGTCCAAAGCCCCAATTTTTGAGCAATTGTTGTCCAATAATTCTTAAACTTCTAAGTGTTCTTCCTTAATGTATTAGGAAGATTAGTAACCAAGAGTTAGACAAGATTTTACACCCTAGCCTCTAAAAACCCCCCTTGGCCGAGAGCATGCCAAAAATGGAGCCTTAGTGTTCTTCACTTTTTGGAGTTAATTCTTGAATAGAAGTTGGTTAGGAACTTCTAAAGGTGACTTGTGGTAGTTTGGAACACAAAGATTTGGAGCTAAAACTTGCTTAGGAACGACTTTAAGTTCTTGGATATTTTTGGGCTAAATTGAGGTAATGAATCTTAACCTCTTTGTGAAGTTGATTATTATGTATATTGGATATTATACATATATTGGAAGTATATTATGGAGTATGAGATATAAGGAAAGATTTGGATCTTGTTAAGATGTTAAAAGGAGAATTGGCATATTAGCCATTAAAATGGTAAAAATGTATCCATTACTTACTAAGAAGTTAACAACAAAGAAACTATAACTTATATAAAGATTGGAATATAAGTTGGAAGACTAATGAAGTAATTGGATAAGTAAAATTGTAAAAGTTGGCCAAGGACCCCAACTTAAGGATCAGATTTACTTTGGATTGTATTTACTTTGACCGTATTTACATTATTGTTAAGGAAAGATTGTTAATCGCGTTAGTTTGGGCGTGTGATCCTTATTTAATTATTGTTGTTGTTAAGGAAGATTGTTAATCGCGTTCGCTTGGGCGTGTGATCCCCTTCTTTAATTATTGCTGTTGTTAAGGGAAGATTGTTAATCGCGTTCCTTTTGGGCGTGTGATCCCCTCTTTAATTATTATTGTTGTTAAGGGAAGATTGTTAATCGCGTTCCGCTTGGGCGTGTGATCCTTCTTTAATTATTGTTGTTGTTAAGGGAAAATTGTTAATCGTGTTTCGCTTGGGCGTGTGATCCCCTTCTTTAAATTTCGGAATTATTGCGCCTTATTTATGGCATGTTGGTTACTATTATCGCCTTGAAAAGGTGGAGAATTGAGTAGAAACGGGAGGTCGCCCAATTTTTCGTAGACTAAGAGAAATCTTACTTAGAAGAATCCCACGAAACTAGAAGTCGATAGCGTGTTTTGACTATTATAGGTTGACACTTCCGCGACATATCCGACTTGGCAAGTGGATTTAGTCGAGGAGGTATGTGATTCTTCCTATCTCTTTGAGCATGATATTTGTGAAATATATATAGTACGGTAGACGTACGTGTGTTAAACTAAATTTGGCTTTACTTTGATGTCTTTGGACTTGAGTTCTAATTAATAAGAATCTTGAATATTTCAAAAAGAGTTATGAATCATTTTGGAAGAAAAGTAATACTTGGTTTTCATAAAAAAAATTAAGTGTTATACTAGCTTTATGGGAAGTTAGCTATAACGACTTAAGAAAGATAAGAAAAACGGTTTAATTATTTGTTTATCAAATGCTTGAAATGATGTTTGAAGGTATGGTAAGTTGGTTTGATAAACATGTTATGATGCTACGTGTGTTAGTATCTTGTGACGCTTGTGTAAGGAGGTTATTCTTGTTGTGTTTATGTTGTTTAACGATAAGTCGTTGTGTTAGTATTATATCACTCACCCTCCTGACTTGTTACGATGTCGTGGGTTAGCTACCCCCGATGCGAGGAATACCTCACGCGGTCCATGGGACCTATGCGGAGCTATGGGAGTTCCAGGATGATCACTTCGGGTGTGTTAAGTCAATGAGAGGAATACCTCATGCGGTCTACGTGGCTACGCGGATCGCGGAGTCCAGACGATGCCGCGTTAGCTACCCCGATGCGAGGAATACCTCACGCAGCTCAGGCCCACGCGATCGCGGAGTTCTGCAGATTAGGCTCGCATAATGATACTACGGGCGATTGGCCTTGCTCGATCATTAGCGCCTAGAAAAGACCGATTACATTATATCTATTTTTGCTCTTGTTTATGATGCGGCCTTATATGCGGTTAACTTGGTTGTTTCGCATATTTGTGAATTGGTTTTAAAATGTTATAATTATATATATCAAGATTTCTGCTTTCACATACTTGATACTGTTATCGACCTCCTTGGGCCGCGTTCATGCCAGGAAGGAAAGCGGTGGTGGATCCTCATTCTTAGGATCTTTACTCAGTGTCGTGAGCTCCATTTCTCCGAGGCTCGACTTTTGGTACACGGCTCTCCCGGTGTTGTAGATGTTTTGTACATTCAGAGGTATGACGGGCCCCGTCGCCATAGTGTTTACACCTTCTTAGAGGTCTGTAGTCCTATTGTAAAGTTCAGATGTAATCGCTCACTTTTGGTATTTATATACACGCCAAAGGCAACTTTTCTCGATAGATCGTTTTATTTTACATCGTTTCATGTTTGCAAGTTTATATTCACCGTTACTCGATGTATGTCTACTTGGGTGCCCGTAAGGCACTACCACGCCCGAACGGGTCGTGACAAAAGTGGTATCGAGCGCTTAAATCCTCAAAGTGTCTACGCATCGTATCTAGTAGAGTCTTGATTATCGGTGTGTTGTGCACCACACCAATAATCGAGGAGGCAGGATATTTAGGATTGGTTTCATTCTTCTCATTCCGAGATCGCTCTTAGAGTTGTTTTATAAGTTGGACCCTCTGACGAATTTCTTTGTTTACCGCTATGCCTCACGCAAGGCAACCCGGCCCTAGAAAGGCAAGCGGCGGAGCCGCTAGTAGGACACGAGGGTCACGAGGCCTGTGCCCGCCTTTACCCGGCGTGATACCCAGACGGCGAGTTCCACGACGCCGCCGGCCCCAGCAGGGTTTAGAGCCGCAGCAGTGGCTACTGAGGCCACGACACCTGAGCCTCCAGTCCCACAGCCTGGAGCAGAGGAGATGGGTTACGCGAGATGGCCCGATTATTAGCGGTCGTGGCGGCAGGCGAGGATAGGCCGGATCGACGATTCCAGCCGATGAGTACCCGTGGTTCACCCGAGGTCGGATAGTTTGAGACTTCGGGACTTTCTGAGGTGCAGCCCGCCAGAGTTCTACGGGTCGAGGCCTGAGGATGATCCGCAGGAGTTCATCCGACAGTTACAGCGGATCATGAGAGTGATCAAGGCTTCGGAGACCGAGTCAGTGGTCTTAGGTTCACATCGGTTGCGATACCGCAGCCGACTGGTTTGATTCATGGGAGCTGTCCCGGGGGGAGCATGCGCCTCCAGCTGTTTGGGACGAGTTCTCAGAGGCATTTCTCACTCACTTCTTGCCTCCGCAGATGAGGAGAGCACGAGCCGACAGATTTTTGATGCTGAGGCAGAACGGGCGCACAGTTCGGGAGTACAACGTGGAGTTCGACTCGTTGGCTCGGTATGTCCCCGCGTTAGTGGCAGATATGGAGGACAGAGTGCACCGCTACATCACAGGCTTGATGACTACTTGTCTGAGTCTTGCTCAGGTGTAGCTCTTCACCGCATGGACATTGCTCGCACGCAGCTCATGCACTTGGGTGCGAGCGATTTGCCGACGGTTGTGACATCGCCAGGAAGGCCAGACGTGTTCTTTTGGTAGCTCTAGGGCGGGCGGCACCAAAGAATGACTAGATTTGCACCGCAGCCTCGAGCACTCCTACACCGCCTTCGTGGCGTACCGGTATTCGGGGCGTGTCAAGGCCCTGTGACTTGGACTTCCAGTAGCGAGTGCTAACCGATCGAGACCACCTTCCTCTCGGTGTGTTCGATGTGGTAGATCCCATTACGGAGTTGTGGTACCATCGCGGGAGCTTGTTACACTTGCGGCCAGCAGGTCACTTTGCGACCGTCTCACCGGCGGCGCAGCAGATGGTAGGTTCACCACGTGGTCTTTAGCCTGCCTTCATCTCCTATAGTTACTCGCCCCGGAGGGCAGGGTGCTCATGGGCCAGCAGGTCGCGGCAGAGGTCATGGCAAGGTTCCTAGTTCCAGCGGTCCTCGTAACGCATTTATGCCATGTCCACCGCCAGACCGTGAGGCGCCACCGGATGTCATCACGGTACTTTATCGGTTCTTGTTGTGACGTGTATGCCTTGATAGATCCGTGTTCTACCTTGTCCTATATATCTCCCCATATCGCTAGTAGGATAGGGATAGAGCCCGAGTCCATAGACCCTTTGAGGTAGCTACGCCACAGGGGTTGGTGGTAGCCGAGCGGTATATAGGGCTTGCCCAAAGGACTATATGTAGTCGCCGACTAGCCGACTTGATAGAGTTGGATATGACCGATTTTGATGTGATCACGGGTATGGATTGGTTAGATTCTTGCTACGCCAATGTAGACCGTAGGAAGCGGTTGGTACGTTCCCAGCTTCTGGGAGCCGTTATCGAGTGGAGGAACACCGTGTCGCCGGTGGGTAAGTTTATTTCTTACCTCAATGCCGTGAAGATGGTTCGTGGGGTATATCTACCATCTCATTCGGTATTTGATATCGAGGGGTGACACACCGCACCTTCACCGGCCCAAAGAGTCGAGAGTTTCGCACGTGTTCCCGCACGACCTCGCATCCTCCCGAGAGGAGATGAGTTTTGCATTGATATTCACCGACACTCGACCCATATCCATTCCGCCATACGTAATGGCACCCGCCGAGTTGAGAGAGTTCAAGGACCAGCCGAGAGATTTGGTCGAGAAGCGGCTTTATCGCCTAGTGTTTCTCCCGGGAGCGCCGTATTGTTGTGAAGAAAAAGGATGGACGCCGCGCACGTGTGTCGACATGTGCAGCTGAACAAGGAGACTATTAAGAACATATACACCCTTCACAGGATTTATGACTTGTTAGAACAGATGCAGGGAGCGAGGTTTAACTACAATATAGACCTACGATCTGGTTACCATCAGGTGCGAGTGAGGAGACTGATGTCCCAGATCGCATTCGACCCAGACGCACTATGAGTTCGTGGTCATGTCTTTCGGCTTGACCAATGCTCCAAAGATTTATGGATTTGATGAACCGAGTGTTCGCCATTTTTGATACGCTTGATAGTATTCATTGATGACATCTTTATTTATTCTCGCCGAGCGAGTGCGAGACGCAGAGCATTTGAGGACGGTGGCCGAGTTCTCCGACCAGCGTTGTATGCCAAGTTTTCGGTGAGTTTTGGTTGGCTTCGTGGCGTTTCGGGCACATTGTCAGGCCGACGGTATTCGTGGATACGGCAAAGATCGAGGCAATGTGAGTTGGCCTGCACCTACTACACCGGCAGAGGTGCGCAACTTTGGGCCTCATGTTACTACCGGAGGTTTGTGGAGAAGTTTACTTCTATTTTAGCACCTTTGACCAAGCCGACTGTGGCGGCTAAGTTTCAGCCGACTGATGCTTGTGAGGAGGGCTTCCGCCATCGGGAGAGGTTGACGATCGCCCCGCCTTACTCTTCCGCAGGTCCAGACGCTACGTGGTTTATCGCGACGCTACCGCATCGCTCGATGTGTTGATGTAGCAGGCAAGGTTATAGCTTACGATCTCGACAGCATCAAGAAGCATGAGAAGAACTACCCCACACATGACTTAGAATCGCGCAGCGATTCACGCCAAGATCCGAGACATTATTTGTATGGAGTTCATGTGGATATTTACACGCACCACAAAAGCCTCCAAGATATCTTCACCAGAGGAGATGAACTTGCGACAGACGGTGGTTAGAGCTACTCAAGGATTATGATGTCGATATCCTATACCACCCGGAAGGCCAATATAGTGGCGTATGCCCTTACCGTAGGTCGACGGGTAGTCTATCGATGTGCAACAGAGCAGGAGGGCATGGTCCGCGAGTTACATCGCCAGCGAGCCTCGAGTCCGATTGATTGATTCTCGATAGTAGTGGGTTCGGGTTCGAGAGGTTGCCGAGTCTTCCATCGCCGGCGAGGTGAAGAGACAACAGATGAGGATCCGATTATGACACCAGACGTAGATACCGCCTTCGCGAGGAAGCGGTCCATTTGAGGTAGCACCGATGGGGTGCTAAGGTTTGAGGGCGTTGTGTGTTCCAGATATTGCAGACTTCAACAGCAGGTTCTAGGGAAGCACACAACGCCAAGTACTCTATCCATCCGGTTGACAAAGATGTACCACGACTCGTGATCCGTGTATTGGTGGGACTACCAAGAGGACGCTGCAGTTTGTCGCCAAAGGCCCGAGTTGTCGCAGGTCAGCGGAGCACCGCAGGCCCGCGGGTTGTTGCAGCTATAGAGATTCCGGCATGGAAGTGGGAGGTGATCAATATGGACTTTATTACAGGTTACCTCGCACTCGTAGAAGCATGATTCCATCCGGGTTATCGCCGACAGTCGACGAAATCCGCCCACTTTCTTCCCGTCAGACGACTTTTTCGGCCGAGGATTACGCTAGACTTTACATCCGAGAGATCGTGAGATCGCACGGGTCCCTATATCTATCATATCTGACAGGAGCCCGGCTTTCGCTAACTTCCTGAGGTCTTTCCGTAAGGATTAGGACGCAGTGAGCCTCGATCGCATTCCATCCTCGCACCGACGACAGCAGAGCGCATCATCCGTACACTTGAGGATATGTCACGAGCCTATGTTATTGATTTCGTGGTAGCCGAGGATCATTTGCCGCTAGTAGAGTTTCATGTGATAACAACACCTACCACTCCAAGATCGCATGGCGCCTTACGAGGCCTTATATGGGAAGTGCAGGTCACCGATAGGCTGGTTTGATGTGGGTGAGGTGCAGTTAGTCGGGCCGGACTGGTTCACAGCGGTGGATAAGGTGGCTTATCCAGAGCGGTTATCGATACCGTAGTCGCATGTAAGTCGACGCAGATCATCGGCGCCGACATTTGGAGTTTGAGGTCACGATTGGGTTTTCTGGGTGCCACCTATGGCGGTGTGATGAGGTTTGGGAAGAAAGGGAAGCTCAACCCAAGGTACATCGGGCCTTATCGATTGTCCGTAGGTAGGCAAGGTTGCATGAGTCGATCTCGCCGTCCGATCCGAGGCGACATCCAGCTTTTTCATGTTTCTACGCCGGCGAGATGTATCGAGATCCGCTCAGAGTGCACCGATTGATGATGTCCAAGCGACAGGGGTTATCGTATGAAGAGATTCCCATAGCGATACTCGATCGTCAAAGTTAGGCGATCATGACAGTGACGGGCTTCCGCCAAGGTCTTACGGCGGAACGAGAATAGAGGAGACGACGCGGAAGCGGAGGAGGATACGAGGCGTAAATATCCTCACTTATTCCCCACACCTCGTGTAACTCACTTTTCATCGTTAATTTTAATTGTCATATGTACTTAAGTGTTCTATTGTGGCCATATGTGTCATTTTGCAAATTGTTCAAGTTATGAGGGACTATGCCGTTATCTGAGTTAATTGAATCTAGATGGAACATTCGGGACGAATGTTTCTAAGGGGGAGGTAATGTTATACCCCGTAGTTCCGGAGTATGTATGTGAGGACGTACGTACGAATGTATAAACCCTAATTAGGGTAAGAATGAAAGAATTGTTTTCCGACGGAAAATATTCCGAACCTTGTGAAGTAAATTTTACGTTTTCAATATTTTTTTTTCCAATTATGAATTTTTTTCCCGAGAGATAAATGTTTTGGACCAATAGGAGGGCGACATGTGTCACCCCAAGTGGACATGGGTGGACGTTTTTTTTCAAGACTAGTGGGCAAGACAAGTGGTCAAAGTCTTGCATGGCATTTACATGGCATTATGGATGTTTTTTTCATGTTAGTGGGCAAGACAAGTGGTCAAAAGTCTTGCATGGCATTTGTGGGACAAGTGGACAAAGGGACCCATACAAACACTTGTCCTCAATCTATACCATACACATGCTTCAATCCTAGCCCTTGGTTGTCCTATATAAACACCTCTAGTTGATGAAATCTTCCACACTTAGAACATTTCAAGACTTGAAAATATTTTTCTCTCCCTTTCCTTGAGTTCTTGTCCAAAGCCCCAATTTTTGAGCAATTGTTGTCCAATAATTCTTAAACTTCTAAGTGTTCTTCCTTAATGTATTAGGAAGATTAGTAACCAAGAGTTAGACAAGATTTCACACCCTAGCCTCTAAAAACCCCCCTTGGCCGAGAGCATGCCAAAAATGGAGCCTTAGTGTTCTTCACTTTTTGGAGTTAATTCTTGAATAGAAGTTGGTTAGGAACTTCTAAAGGTGACTTGTGGTGGTTTGGAACACAAAGATTTGGAGCTAAAACTTGCTTAGGAACGACTTTAAGTTCTTGGATATTTTTGGGCTAAATTGAGGTAATGAACCTTAACCTCTTTCATGAAGTTGATTATTATGTATATTCGATATTATACATATATTGAAAGTATATTATGAGTATGAGATATAAGGAAAGATTTGGATCTTGTTAAGATGTTAAAAGGAGAATTGGCATATTAGCCATTAAAATGGTAAAAATGTATCCATTACTTACTAAGAAGTTAACAACAAAGAAACTATAACTTATATAAAGATTGAAATATAAGTTGGAATACTAATGAAGTAATTGGATAAGTAAAATTGTAAAAGTTGGCCAAGGACCCCAACTTAAGGATCAGATTTACTTAAGGATCAGATTACTTTGACCGTATTTACTTTGGATGTATTTACATTGTTGTTAAGGGAAGATTGTTAATCGCGTCTGCTTCGCGTGTGATCCCCTTCTTTAATTATTGTTGTTGTTAAGGGAAGATTGTTAATCGCGTTCGCTTGGGCGCAGATCCCCTTCTTTAATTATTGTTGTTGTTAAGGAAGATTGTTAATCGTGTTCCGCTTTGCGTGATCCCCTTCTTTAATTATTGTTGTTGTTAATGGGAAGATTGTTAATCGCGTTCGCTTGGGCGTGTGATCCCCTTCTTTAAATTTCGGAATTATTGCGCCTTATTTACGGCATGTTGGTTACTATTATCGCCTTGAAAAGGTGGAGAATTGAGTAGAAACGGGGAGGTGCTGCCCAATTTTTCGTAGACTAAGAGAAATCTTACTTAGAAGAATCCCACGAAACTAGAAGTCGATAGGCGTGTTTTGACTATTATAGGTTGACACTGCGCACGACATATCCGATCTGGCAAGTGGATTTAGCCGAGGAGGTATGTGATTCTTCCTATCCCTTCGAGCATGATATTTGTGAAATATATATAGTACAAGAGACGACGTGTGTTAAACTAAATTTGGCTTTACTTTGATATCTTTGGACTTGAGTTCTAATTAATAAGAATCTTGAATATTTCAAAAGAGTTATGAATCATTTTGGAAGAAAAGTAATACTTGGTTTTCATAAAAATTAAGTGTTATACTAGCTTTACGGGAAGTTAGCTATAACGACTTAAGAAAGATAAGAAAACGGTTTAATTATTTGTTTATCAAACGCTTGAAATGATGTTTGAAGGTATGGTAAGTTGGTTTGATAAACATGTTATGATGCTACGGTGTTAGTATCTTGTGACGCTGTGTAAGGAGGTTATTCTTGTTGTGCTTATGTTGTTTAACGATAAGCCGTCAGGTTAGTATTATATCACCACCCTCCCGACTTGTTACGATGCCGCGTTAGCCGCCTCGATGCGAGAATACCTCACGCGGGTCCATGGGACCTATGCGAGTCGCGGAGTTCCAGATGATCACTACGGGTATGTTACGCCGATGCGCGAGAATACCTCACGCGGTCTACGTGGCCACGCGGATCATGAGTCCAGACGATGCCATGTTAGCTACCCCCGATGCGAGGAATACCTCACGCGGGCCTAGGCCCACGCGACCGCGGAGTTCCAGGATTAGGCCCGCATAATGATACTACGGGCGATTGGCCTTGCTTCGATCATTAGCGCCTAGAAAAGACCATACATTATATCTATTTTTGCTCTTGTTTATGATGCGACACTATGTGCGTTAACTTCGTTGTTTCGCATATATTTGTGAATTGGTTTTAAAATGTTATAATTATATATATCAAGATTTTATGCTTTCACATACTTGGTTCTTGTTGTATCGACTTCCTTCGTGGGCCGCTCATGCCGCATGGAAGCGGAAAACAGTGGTGGATCCTCATTCTTAGATCTTTACTCGTGTCGTGAGCTCCATTTCTCCGAGGCTCGACTTTTGCACGGCTTCTCCCCGGTGTTGTAGATGTTTTGTACATTCAGGGGTATGACGGGGCCCTGTCCCGTCATAGTGTTTACACCTTCTTAGAGGTCTGTAGTCCTGTTGTAAAGTTGGGATGTAACTGTTCACTTTTGGTATTTATATACATGCCGAAAGGCAACTTTTCTTGGATAGACTGTTCTTATTTTACACTGTTTCATGTTTGCAAGTTTATATTCCGCTGGTTACTCTGATGTATGTCTAATTGGGTGCCCGGGTAAGGCACCAATCACGGGCCCGGGAATGGGTCGTGACAAAAGTCTATTTATAATTTAGGGTAAAAATCTAAATAAGGAAACCAAATCGCACAAGGATTGGGAAAAACTGACAATCATATGTGTTCGACTCGCTTATTTTGCAGATTTCGGAATCAATGAATTATTTTTGTGCGATGGCTATGCGACTCACATCCAATGCATGGATGCCCCTTCCGCAATGCATGCGCAACACATAAGTCTCCTTGTTCTTCATATTTATCAATAAAGTGTTGCGTGCAGCCTCACATCACCTCGTACTAGTTCAAAAACCTTCAATTTCTATACAACACCTTCAATGCCTACACACACAAACATACCAACATAAACTCAAATATAACGATCACCCCCCCCCCCCCCCCTCTCCCCCTTTAGATTTTGCTCTCCCTCGAGCAAACACTCACTACTCATCATCCTATAAAAAACTTACAACCATTCCATTCAAACAGGTCCATTCAGGATTCTATTAAGAACAATCTTTTCACAAGAAAACATTGAGCCGATTCTCACAAAAGTCATGCCAATTAAAATTTTCAATTTTTTAAAGACCACAAACAACCTTCTCAATTAACAACTTCTTTTCAAAAGCATATTCGACTCAAAGACACCACTCAAAGCAAAGAAGTTATGCTACCTAACCAAGAATCCAATACTTCACCAACTTATCGTCAAGTATGTGCCCTCATCAAAAGAGAGTTGTCCATCTATCACACAAATGTTACACCCTATAATTTCATGGCTACTAAGTGAGAACGTAAGATATGATATAAGATTTGAACGTTGGAAGGAAATTATATTAAATGTGACGACGAAATTGTTTAACTTGTAATTGTATTATTTCCAATAGAGATATGAACTTAGTGTGGATTAATTAAGTCTTGACATTGATAATGTGGGGCCCACCGAAAATTTCACAATTTTTTTGAGGGGGGGGGGTCTAAATTTGGAAAAAAATGGCTAAGTGTGGGAGATATTTGTGAAGAGAAGACAAGTGGACAAGTGTGAGAGATATTTGTGAGACAAGTGGACTAGTGGGGTTCATGGGTCCCCCTACACTTGTGAGATATTCATCTATATTATTCAAAGCTTTACAAGACTTAGCTTAAAGATATTTTCATCATCCAAACTCTCTTCTCTCTCCCTTGTTCTTCAAGCTCTCGAAAACCTAGCCAAAGTGAAGGACAAGATTAAGTTATTTTCCAAGATTAAGTTCCCTAACCAAGTTCTAAGTCAAGTTAACTCTCCAAGTTTAGTGATCACGGTTTTGGACCAAAAATGTTACACCCCGTAGTTCCAGGACATGTGTTTAAGAGTATGTACGTGAGAAGATACGGCCTTAAGATTTAAACGAAAGAAGGATTGTTTTTTTCCTACGGAAAAATTATTTCGAGCCTCGGGAAGGAAACAATTGTTCGTTAATGAGAATTGAGTTCCCGAATTTGATATTTGAGACTTATAGAATTTATCGGATTTTCGGGAGATGAAATATTTTAGACCAACCGTAGGGCGACACGTGTCACCCTCCACATGCCCAAGTAGGACGAAATGTGGACAAGTCAAGCTAGACAAGTGGAGCTTGACATTCTTGACTAAATCCTAGCCCTTCAAGTGTATTAATCTTGGCCCTTATATGTGTTATATATATCACACTAGTGCAAGACAAGTTTTACACTTAGAGAATTTCATGAAAAACTTGTGCATTTTTTTAGAGGCTCTCGGCTTTGTGCCTTTATGGAAGACAAAGATTTTCATTTGTGGTTCATTATTCACAAGACTTTAACCCAAGGTTCCCATGGGTATTGTAAGGATATCTCAATAGAAAGATCCCAGAAAAACGACGTTTTCACGTTAGTGATGCACGATTTATGCTCACACTAAACACAAGTACACGTGTCGTGACAAGTAATATAGTCTAGAAGACCGAGTTATCGTCCTCAGGGATTAGTGTCCAATTATCAATATCTATTCTATGGTATCTATTTGGTAACCGATAATTGATGAATTGTTTATAACTATAATTATAGATGCTGACTAAATTACTTTATTTTACTTCAGATATGGTGGAAATAGGGCTTCCAAATCTCCTCAACTATCCGCTCATCTTACTTGTTAATGCAATTAATTATGGTTCCTCTTCTATTTTGAGACAACAGGTTAACTAAGCCATTTTATACTCCTGTTAAGGTAATTTAAACACTCAACCCCAATATAGAACCCTTATACCTTTCGGTGACAAGATTGACTATAAAGGAGGATTAAGAGCAATAACCTATTAAGCTACACAAGTATCGGGGTACTTTCGTCCACGATTTAACATATGTTTATTCAACTATAGCATATTCACAATCTCCCCCTTCGGCTTTCGATTAGAAATCATATAGGTTATGATAATTAGTGATCAATTAATTACCAAGCAATCAAGACAAATATTGAATAAATCTCAACAATAATAAGAAGAAACCAAAGCATGCATTAATTCATAAGAATGAGTTTCAAGTGATTCGATATGGAAAACCCTAAATTAAGTTATTTCCTAGCCATATGCATGCCAAGAACTAAACTAATATCCAACATAAACTAAAAGGAAATAAAATAAAGAACAAAGAAACTACACAAAAGTAGTCTCCAATCTTGATCTCCAAGGTTGTGATGAATTGGCAAAAGTGGGAACCCTTATTCTGACCTAGGAAGGTCCTTTTATAGCCTAAAAAACGTTCCCAAACTTTTCCTTCTTGGCCTTGTCCCATTCCCATTCGGATTTGGCAGAATTCCCGCCTGGCCGCGACCGCAATCGGCTCGCGCGCCAAACTTCGCGGCTCAGACTTTGGGCGCCGTGGCGCTCGATGTCGCTTGGTTGGCGCCGCGACGCCGCCCTATTTCTCGCCCGGGTCGCCAACTTTCTAGCTTTTTGAGCTCTGGAACCTCTGTTTCTGCCCTCTTTTCGCCAATGTGCCACTTTAAACCATTATGACTCAAAAGAAAGAAAATATATCCTAAGACGACACATATTTGTACAAAAATGGGCAAAAGACTAACTAAAAATGACTCAAAAAGTGTATATAAAATACACTGATCAAATACCACCACTCGCCCTCGAGCAAAGATCAAAAGAAAGAAATAAAGACACGAAGGAAAAGAAAATAGAATGACTCAAAAAACACTGATCACTTTGCTGCACAATTGTCACTTAGAAAAACATGAAGGTTAGTAGAATAATATGCAGGAACATATAACATGAATTTTTAGCATTCTAAACACATCAAGTTAGTCATTTCAAGAAATTCACTTTAATCATGCTCAATGGAAGTAAGAATACCTAACTGTGCATGTTAATTTCAAAATCCTATGACATGTTTACTTGTTATTCTCCACTAATCATGGATACACACATTAGAGATCTTTAGGGCTTTTCAGGGTTGTAATGTAGGCTTAGGCAGGGGTAGGTAAAAATAGGCATTTAGGTTCAATTTACGTACCATAAGCTCTTTTGCTTTCGATTCTTCCCTTTTCTTTTGATTTTCTTTTTAACCTCATACCTATATTTCCCCTCTTTAGTTTGGAGAGAATGATGTGTCTGATGAATAGTAGGCACCCCCAAACTTAGGCTTTTGCCTATTTATTATTACTTTTTCATTGGGGTGCATCAAAATTATTCACTCTCTTTTTTCTCCTTTTCAACACTTTATATTCCAATCATCTCAATTTTTCACTTATGACATAAATATGGAATTATAGGGTGTCAAAGAAAGGTCATATTTTTGGCTCAATGGGGCTGACTAGTGATACAATTTGAATATCAGGGATAGGTAAAAATGGTAAGAAAGGGCTAACAAAGAAATGCCTGAATCATCTCCCTAACATGCATATCCTAACTATTTTACCTCAAATAGCAAACAAGTAGACACATAGGTTTTCATCATTAACAATGCACAAATCAAGAAAGATACTCCAAATAGTTCGATTTCATGAATTTTTGGCATATCTAACCTAAGTGTTCAGATGATTGCTTCTAATTCCATTACATTATTCCACTTTACTCCACTAGGCGTTTCAAGTGACTACAGCATGCATGATCAATAATAATAGTAATAAATAATAAAAAAAATGACTCACAAATACTCGAAAACACAAAACAAATCAAAAAGACTCAAAAACATTAAGACACCCCCCAAACTTAAATCACACATTGCCCCAAATGTGTGCAAGACTTAAAAAAAATACAAGAAAACGGACAACTTACATACTTGGTTTAAAGTGGTGGCATATGGATAATGCATGGACCATCGTTGAACAAGGAACTCATCTCATCAAATCTCCGCGCAATCGTTGTTTCTCATGCCTTAGTTCTTGCCGCTTGCCTCAGTCCCGCTGACCTTGTATCATTATGTCAAAATTCAGATCATCCTCCTCTCGGTTCATGAGCAATCGCTCCATTACTGCAGGTTCTAAATTCGGCCGCTGGCGGCCGCACCGCTTTATGCCGAGCCTCCGCTCGTGCTCGCCTTCATCCACGCATTCGCCGTTGTTGCCGCCGCGCCGTGCCGTCTCCTTCGTGCTGCTGCTGGAGGGACTGGTTCTGGGAAGGCATGCACTATCCCATATGACACAGGAGGTTGACCCTTCTCATATGTATCAGTGGCTAGGGTTGGGACTCCATGTCTGGAACATAAGTTGCAAATAAGTGATCCATGTCCCAACCCACCTATAGTTACCAACCTACTGGTTTCTCCAATGTTTTGCAATATCTCTTTCCCAACGTCAATCGTCTTCCCTTCCATGATTCCATATATCATTTTTATTCTATCTCGCCGCACTCGTGAAGTGCATCGATGGAATTAGGCGCATCGCAAAATATAACCAACCCTTGGTCGCTTTGTTGAATCGACATTTGCTCACCCTCTTGATCCATTTCTTGCAATATCATACTCACCGTGGTAGCATAACGTGCCATGATGATATCCCAGTCGATATTGTTGGCGTCTCTAGACCAAGTTCTGAAATAGCTCCGATCATCGCCTCTTTCTTCAACGTCGGCTGTTCTTAATAGCTCACTCACCACTTCGGCCGTCACATGCACATACTGTCCTCTCATAAAGCATCTACCATTTACCCTCTCCGGGAAGTTAACATAGAATTCTTTCACCATTACGGTGTTCTGTGGTACTATTCTTTCCGGATTAACAAATCTCTTCCACCCCATGACCTCTATCATCGCCCGAATAGGCTCATAGGCATCTCCATCCTCAAATGACTCCCTTTGGTACTCCATTCCTCTCTCAGAGATCAAGGGTGTAGTACTAAGTTTGTAATATCTATCTTCTGTTTTTTGACTGACAAACCTAGTAGTATCATATTGAGGGACAGAGGTGGATGTGGAAGCTCTCCTCTTTTTGGCAAACATTTTTAGATAAATTCAGCAGCGTTTCCTTTGTTTCAGTGATATTACCCAGCAACTATCAATCAAACCAATCAACACACAGCATAATCAGCAAACTACAACACTATTCAACCCCAATCTTCACTCAAAGCACCGGTGCAACACCCCACGCTCACTACGTATAATCTTTCGCGAAATTTTCACACCCAACTTCAACACACCACACACTATCCACCAATAAAGCACATCCCCAAACCTATTACCTCCACTGATTATTTTGAAAATTTCAAGAAAAGTGATAAAGGTTACCTGACTGTTCTTCACGATTTTCTTGATCCTAATGATGGATTGAGGGTTGTTGTTTGAGATGGCTAAGGATGTAAGGAATTTAAGTACTTTGGTTGTGATTGAGTTTAGTTTGTGGAAGATTTTTAAGTAAAAGGGCTGATTTCGTGGGTTTTGGAGAATGGAAGGGTTTTGGATTTTGATTCGAGAAGGGAAAATCGGATTAGGCCTTTAAAATTTAGATTTTTCATTGCGCGCCATGCGTTCGCAACGGCGCCACAAGGCCCAAACTCGCGACCCTCCAACTTCCGCCGCTGAGCTCGATTTACGCCGCGTCGCCCAAACTTCAGAGACCTTCTGGACTTTCGGCGCCGTGGCGTCGAGCCCATTTTATCTTCTCTTCACGTTTTCATCCTCCAATTTTTGGCCATGTACCTGTCATCACAAAATGCCCACAATACTTCCCGTGAGACTGTTCTAACTAAAACTAAATTGCATAAAATAAAATAACCTTGGGTTGCCTCCCAAGTAGAGCTGTCTTTAACGTCTTTTAGACGGACGCAAGTTTCTTATCAAGAGGCATGGGGTAAATTCACCCCACAACCTATCCATTTCATAATCATTTTTCGCTTTCGCCTTCTGTTTTTCTTTTTCTCTTTTTTCTCAAGAGAAGGTTTAGAGTTGCTCACCGCATCGTGACTTATTTCCTCGCTTGGCCTCGCCGCCTCAACCGATGTACCGACAAAGGTCGATCGCAAATACTTGCTTATGACTGGTAGTTCAACGATATGTTTAAACACCTTGAACACCATCTCTTCATTCTCCACTCTGAGTGTCAGCTCGCCCTTCTCCACATCAATCAGGGCTCTCCCAGTTGCCAAGAATGGTCTTCCCAATATGATAGGGATCTCATCATCTTCCTCCATATCAAGGATGAGGAAGTTCGCAAGAAATAAGAATTTTCCCACCTTATCTAATACATCTTCAATCATTCCCCTGGGGTGCACCAATGTCTTATCCGCCCACTGCAAGCTCACAGTGGTTGGTTTGGATTCACTCAACCCCAACCTCTTGAAAACGGACAAGGGCATGAGATTGATGCTGGCCCCCAAATCACACAGGCCTCATACGCCACCCCGCCAATTGTGTAAGGCAATGCGAAGCTCCCGATCCTCGAGTTTGGGGCAATTTCTTCCGCAAGATGGCACTGCATTCCTCTGTCAATGCCACTGTCTCATACTCAGCTAGCTTCTTCTTCTTCCCAAGAATTTCCTTCATGAATTTAAAATAAGTAGGCATTTGATCCAATGCCTCAATGAACGGAATGTTAATGTGCAGCTTTCTGAATACTTTTAAGAACTTGGAGAATTTCTTATCAACTGCTTTCCTTTGCAACCTCTGAGGGTAAGGAATCTTCTCAGTATTCTCACTGACCGTTGAACTTTCTAACATAGGACGGCTTTAGTAACCCCTTCATTCTCTCGTGATCTACTCTGCTCTACCACAGTCGGTGTAGTCGTTTCTAGCCGCTTTCCATTTCTCAACCGCACCGCTTGGCACTGCTTCTCGGGTTAATCTCAGACATTAGGCAGTGCCCCGTGGCTCGTTGTTTTCCATCTTTGCTAGTTGTCCCACCTGTGTTCCAAATTTCGATGAGGATCTGTCTCACGGCGAACCGGGTCTGCGAGTCGCGAGTGTCAATGTGGCTGCCTCAACTCATCCGCTTTTCTTGCCGAAAGGCAATCAATTGTTGTGAAGACGCAGGCCCGAGTTAATGGTTGCTAATTTTGGCAGTGGCCTCAAATCGCTTCTCACGCCTCGATCACCCTCCATGAAAAGTTAGGCGATTCTCCACCCCGATCAGATTGTAGGTATTTGAATAGGGTTGTTCTTGGGCCTTTGGTAATCATCGTTACACCTCGTAAGTCCAGGCATGTTTAAGAGAACGACGAAGGAACTCAAGACTTGATATCGTACGAAAGAAGAATTGTTTTTCCAACTGAAAATCTTCCGAACGCCAAAGGAAAAATGTTCGCTGAGAGAATTGATTCTCAAAATGCATTAATTGAGGATTATAGAATGTATTTTCATTATGGAAATTTATTTTTACGGATTTGGTCACGCTGGGCCCACCCGAGGAATTTTACGCCATGGGACCCACGAGGGTTACGTAATATCAGGATTTAATGGGAGGGCGACACGTGTCACCCCTTATGTTATCTTGGACGAAATTAAGCATGGACAAAATGGTCATTTGACCTATGTGAAGATGACAAAGTCTTGCAAGAGAGAGCTTGATATTATCGATTGGTCAACGACCACTTAGCTTGATATTTAAAAGAGATGCATCCAAACCACATATATGTATTAATCTTAGCCTCCATGTTGCTATATAAAGATACTAGTAGTGAGACAAGCTTTCTATACTTAGAAAAATTTCAAGAAAATTGATTAACTAGGCTATCGCTTCCTGTTCAACAAGAAAGAAAAAGAAAAATTTGTTTGTCATTCAATAAGCTCCACACTTTAAACCAAGGTTCATGAGGGTATTGCAAGGGTATCTCAATAGAAAGATCCCGGAAAAATAGCGTTTTTGTATTAGTCGCAAGGTGAAAACATAGTTGCTTTTCTAGGTTTTGATTTGAAGATTTAATGGAAGTGGTTTGTGATATTCTAATGGTCTCTGCCGTGGATTGAAGTTTCAAGAAGAGGCTCTAATTTGCTAAGGATCGACTTTGGATTTGAAGTCGATTAAGACTGCTGAGGTAACAATCTTGTTCTCTTAAAGTGTTACAAGATTATATATTGTTGTTAGCCTTACATTTTACTAGTACGAAGTATATGTGTTCAAGATTTATAAGTGATATGGATGGTCAGAGCCTAAAATCCAAATGACATATAAGCCATTTGAGATTGAATTACAATTTGGTCGTTATTTAGAATCGTGAGTATGTTACTTACTCAAGATTGTAGTAGTTTAATCGATCGCGACTTGATATCATGTTATGCTAACAATTTGGATTGAAAAGGAAATTGATAAGAATTGGTGTCATTGTATCTCAAGTCACGGATTTACACTTGTAGTCAGATAGTTTGATATCAATTGTGCGGAATTTTACACGCCTAGTAGGCGGTAATCCCCTATTGTTAATGGCATTGTTGGGCCTTAAATACGGGCGTGTTTGGTTATTGAATTCGCCTTGAAAAAGGTGGCAAAGTATGTAGAAACAAAGGAAGTCTGTCCGATTTTCCGTAGAATTTAGTGACTTTGCACTTAGAATATTCTACGCTTAGCTAGAGGTTAATAGACATATTATGACCATTATAGGTTGAAGTACTACGAGTAGCGCACTTACTCAAGTGGTGGAAAAGCTAGCAAGGTTATAGTACTTTGGAGCATTTTGCTACTTGTCGATAATCGTCATGGTATGCGAACCTCTTCCTTCTTTTGGCATGATTCTATGTATGGAATATACATGTAGTAATATTTCATGTTCCCTTCTACTCTTAGAAGTTAAGAGGTATGTATGTGATTTACTCTATGTAAATGTTATGTCTAGGTTATCCTAAGTCCTTATCAAGTCTTATGGGGACGTTGGTAAGAGTCGCAGAGGTATTCGAGCCAAGTTGACTTGGCTAATTTTACTGACAAATGAGAATAAGTATCGAGCAAGCCATTGCATCGTTAATAAAGGAAAATGTAATGACAATTGATTATATTAAAATGAGTAGAATTCTCCATCTGCATAGAAACTAAGATAAGACAAAATTTTATTACTTTTTCTAGATCGTGGCTACTTGAATAAGATCGTTATAAATAAATATAACTTATTCACAACGCACCAGAGTATATGTTACTTAATTTAAAAGAGTTTACGTATGAAGTTTTTAAGACTATGAACCTTGAATTTTTAAAAGGTTAAGAAACTTTATTTTTCAAGATATGGGACTTGATTTCTAAAGGAATAAATGACTTGATTTAAATGTATAGAATACTTGATTTGGAAAGCATGGATTTCTTGATATTCTAAAGATAAGAGATTTTAAATTCTAAGTTAAGAAACTTGATTTCTAAAGTTAAGAGACTTGAAGTATTTTAAAAGTTATGTAACTTGATTTGAAAGTATAAGTCTCCTGGTTATAAAAAGAATGAATTAGTCTAAGGCATAAAGTTAGTATAACGACTTTATGGGAAGTTGGTTATAATAACTTTATGGAAGGTTAAGAGAATGGTTTTCTCTAGTAATATAAACAAAGAATGACTTTAATTAAAGAAGGGCAAATTGTTTTAAAGGTACCAATTGCTTAAGGTTTTAAGAAAGAAGTCACTTGATTTAGAAGTCAGAAATGTATTTCTAAAAGGTATTGTGACTTGTCTTGAAAAGTAGATATGACTTGATACTACGGCTGATAGTATCTTGGAAGTTTTATTTGAAAAAGAGTCATTCTGTTAAAGGAGTAGAAGTACGTAGTACGTCAAGTTAAATTCTGATTTTATACGACATTACCGCCCCAGAACGGGCCGCAAGATACCTTTACGGGCAGACTATATGACATTACCGTGTCCCGTGAACGGGCCGCAAGATACCTTTACGGGCAGACTATATGACATTACCGTGTCCCGTGAATGAGCCGCAAAGATACCTTTACGGGCGCATTATATGACATTACCGTGTCCCGTGAACGGGCCGGGCAAGATACCTTACGGGGAGACTATATGATTTTATCGCCCCACGAACGGGTCGGGCAAGATACCTTTACGGGCAGACTTATGTGACTTTATCGCATCCCGCATCGGGCCGGCAAGATAGGCGCCTCCATAAAGCGGCATGATTATGTTAGGTAAGGTAAGTGTTATATGGTAATGAACTTGATGATTTTCCTAAGTATGCACGTAAGAAAGTGACTATAACTTTTATTGAAAAACGGAAAAGATAATAAGGTACGATTAAGTTTACGAGATGGTAATGACATGGTAGGTCTGTATTTACCCTTTTATACTTACCTCTATCATGTTTTTATACGATTTGATTTGTTTATCAGACCTTATTTCCGCTTCATATTCTAATCGGTTGTAATCGACTTCTTCGGGCGCTCATGCCCGCAGTATTAGGTACATTGTGTTGGTGATCCTTGCTCTTAGGATCTCGCTCGCTTTTGGGAAAACCTCCATCTACTCCGAGGCTTATCTCTTGGCACGGTTTTCCTCGAGGTTGTAGATTCATGATATTCGTGGTATGGCGGGCCCGCCCCGCCACCGATGTTATGTTAAAACTCTTAGAGGTTTGTAGTCACATGTCATGGGTCACTTGTAAAGGAAATGAGGCAACCGCTCGATCATGTTTTGTTTTATATGTTCGGTGAGGTAGCCTCATCACCAACCTATTGATTTTATTTCATGATTTTTTTGTATAAGTTTCATGTATGTTCCACTGATTATCTCGGATGATACTGTAGCGGTGCCTGTGTAGGGCACCGCCATGCCCGGTCGGATCGTGACAAAAGTGGTATCAAAGCGCTTAGTGCTCTGAAAGTGTCCATGCATCGTGTCTAGTAGAGTCTTGATTATCGTGTGCGCACCACATCTATAATCGCGAGGTTGCAGGACATTTAGGATTGGTTTCATTCTTCTCTCGAGATCGCGCAGAGAGCCGCCATAGTAGGTTCAATCCTCTCCGACCTATTCTTATGTATCGCCATGCCCACGGAAGCGACCAGGCCCGTGGCAAGGCGCGTGAGTCGCTAGTGGCACGCAGAGGGTTACCCGACTCGCACGACTATGCCCCGAGGTAGTAGGCGGATCGCGAGTTCAACACGCCGACAGATAGAGGAGAGAGCGCAGAGCTCCAGAGGTTCCGCACAGCAGCCTGGGCCCGCAGCCTGTGAGCCGAGTATAGAGACTACGGAGCAGATCCGGCTATCGACCAAGATAGTATCGTGCGCGCAATGCGGTGAGTGTAGCTAACCTTTGGCCGATTTGAGGATTCGGATTTTCCGGGTTGTAGTCCACCCAGTTCTATGGTTCGAGGTCCGAGGAGGATCCGTAGGAGTTTATTCGGCAGCCATACGACCATGCAGATGCTTAGGGCCTCGAGATGAGTCACAGTGTTAGCTTACCGTTACGATATTGCGCTGAACTGGTTTGAGTCTCGAGCCGCCGAGAGGTACGGGTGCTCGCCCAACAGCTTTGGGATGAGTTCACTGAGGCCTTTCTTGATCACTTTTTGCCTCCCGAAATGAGGAGAGCCCGTGTTGATAGGTTCTTGTCATTAAGGCGTAACGGAGGACCAATAGTGAGTACAACCTCAAGTTTGACTTGGCTGCCGTATGCGCATACTATTGTCGCCGATACGGGCGCGATGAGTTCACCGCTATGTGACGGGCTAGACCGCTATATGATTACCGATGTCCGGGAGTGGCCCTTCACCGTGTATGGATATTGCAGACGCAGTATATGCACAGGGGATCGAAGACAAAGAGAAAGAGGACCAGCCAGACACAGTCCAACCCAAGAGGGCCAGGACAGCCGGGTTTCAGGGTAACTTTCGAGGCCGACAGCCTCAGCAGCAGACTAGGTCTACATTACAGCCAGCACCGAGTGCTCCTCCACAGTTTTTCGGCGGGGGGTTTTACAACCCCGGGAATGCAGGGGCCGACCATATCTCTAGAGCTTGTGGTCTCGTGAGATGGGGTTCCACCACGAGGCCACCTTTGCCTCAACGCGCCTGAAGGTGGTAGGTTCCATTCTGGGATGTCACGCACAGACGGGTGCTTGTTTTTCTTGTGGTCGCTTCAGGCCATATGTTAAGAGAGTGTCCTTATAGAGGTCCTGGTGGACAACACGCTTCATCGATCGGGCCATGGTTCTTCGCCTTCAATAGCTAGGGCAGATGCTCATGCACCGACAGTGCCGTGACAGAGGTCGCAGTGGAAGTTCTCAGCTTTACGGTCCTTTGAACCGCCTATATGATTTCAGGTATGTCTTTGACCCTTTAGAAACTTGTATGCATGATAAAGTTGTTTTATGTTTGCCGCCATGAATGATTATATCGAGACTATGTATATGCTAGAAGGGGTTGGAAGTACGAAAATATAATCCCTTTTGGGCTTATGTGTCACGACCCGACCTCGGGCCCGCGACTGGTGCCTTACCCCGGGCACCCTAGTGATACAACATTAGAGAAAATCAGCGGAAATAAAAACTCATAAAAGATAAACAGTGAAATAAGAAAACAAAGCAACCAAAACTTACCTTTCTCAGATATATAAATAAAAACTGAATGGGCTATATCCTTTACAAACACCGCCCACAACAAGATTTACATGCACTTAAGAATTTTTATAAAACTATGACTAACAGGCTCCCGCCATACCCCGAATGTACAAGTACCTACAATCTCGTGGAATCATACCAAAAGATAAGCCTCCGAGAAACTGAGCTTCCCAAAACGCTGAATCGTGGATCCTATGAGCGAGATCAACAATCGTGTACTTCTACCGCGCATGAACGCAGCCTTCAAGCGAGGTCAAGATAACAGTACCAAGTATGTGAAACTGAAAATACAGTAAATGAAATCATAATAGTCTAAATAAAACAGGAGACATATATGATAACCAAACTACGATACATAATATGTAAGCAGTCATGTCAAGTCAGTGACTCACGCCCGTAAAGTCATCACTCAAATATAACCCGGGAATTTAACCCGCACAACGGCCGCATGCCCCGACATCTTACCTCGGTATAAGCATGACCATGGAACCATCCTAATGGAAGCATACTCGTGGGCCACCCATCGTGTCGTGATGTCCAAAGGAAATAACAAGATAACAATCATAATGGAAGATACTCGGGCCACCCATCGTGTCGCATGTCCAAAGCAAATAACAAGATAACACTTAATGGAAGCATACCCGGGCCACCCATCGTGTCAAGATGTCCAAAAGGAAATAACAAGATAACAATCATAATGGAATCATACTCGCCACCCATCGTCGTGATGTCCAAAGCAAATAACAAGATAACACTCCTAATGGAAGATACCCGCTGGCCACCCATCGTGTCGATGTCCAAAAGGAAATAACAAGATAACAATCATAATGAAGCATACTCGGCCACCCATCGTCAAGATGTCCAAAAGGAAATAACAAGATAACAATCATAATGGAAGATACTCGGCCACCCATCGTGTCAATATGTCCAAAGCAAATAACAAGATAACACTCCTAATGAAGCATACCCGCCACCCATCGTGTCAGATGTCCAAAAGGATCGATATAGGAAGATACCCGCCACCCATCGTGTCAAAGCATGTCCATCAATCAACTGATAGCCTACTCCAACGAGACGCCAGAGCACGTAAATACAACACTTGCACAACAAAGGCTATCACCACAAGCACAGCAAGTTCAACATACTCATAGACTTTCATTTTATTACAACAAACTGGATTTTAACCCCAAGGTACTACGATTTTAACTCTTTAAAAGATCCATTTCTTTCACAAAAGTCACACGATACCCATAGTATCAAAATAGAGTAACTATCTTTTAAATAAACCAAAACAATTTCCATATCTTCTTTCGAATAAACCAACTTAAGACAAAACCATGACTTCCTTTTAAACCATTTTAAGACAAAACCATGTCTTTTTTAAAACCAAACACTTTAACTTCCTCAAGTCTCTTTTCTTTAGAAAACAAGTTCCTTACTTTGGAATTTAAGAAAATCAATACTTGTTATTAATGATCTTATTAAAGCAATCATGATCTAGAAATGTAATACAATTTTGTCTTATCTTAGCTTCTATGCAGATGGAGGTTTCTATCGTTTTAATATAATTAATTATTTGTCAATACATTTTCCTTTATTAACGCCGCATGGTTTGTTCGATACTTATTCTCATTTCCAAATCAATATAACTTATTCCTTTTAAAACCCAATTACCCATTTCTCATAAATGCGTTTCACAACTTTTTAACACAAACCAAGTCCTTAATATTTCACATCAAGTCATTTATAAGTCAAGTCTCTTATCTTTTAAAACCACGTACTCATTTTTACCTACATAAAGTTGTTATAACAAACTTCCCATAAAGCCGTTATAACACTTTATGTTTTAAACCAACCAAATTGCTTAGCACACGACGCTCACCGCACTACATAGTTCACAACAATCATGCTAGAAAAGATATGAAGAGGTTCACATACCGCGACGATTATCGATAATTAGCAAAATGCTCCAAAGTATTATAACCCCGCTAGCCTTTTCCACCCTTCAAGTAGAATACGCCACTCGTAGTACTTCAACCTATAAAGGCCACAAAACGCCTATCAACCTCTAGATCTCTTCAGAGAACAATTCAAAGCACAAGGTCATTATTCTACTGAAAATTCGCAAAGACCTCCTCCCCGTAACCACATAAATCTCCTCCTCTATCAAGGCCCGCTACTAAGCCAACAACTCCAAGTGTTACATCGCCTAACCTGACGTACAACATCGCCCACAATAATACTACAAGTTTCATCAGAATACACCAATGTAAATACAACCAATTATTATCAATAATCATTCTATATATAGTATACTCAACTATACATTACAATATGTAATTTCCAATTACAATAGGGATAAAGATCATTACCTCGATAAGCCCAAAATTATCCAAGTTTTATAAGTCGATCCTGAGCAACGCTTAGCTCCAATTCCTTACGCCCAACCCGCTCCAAGCAACCCTTAGAAGTTTCTAAACAACTTCTCTTAACACTTCATCTAAGCTATGAAGATTTTTCTAGGGTTTTATTTCATGACTATGAATAAAAGAGTATTTCCTGCTCTTATGTCAGATTTCTTTGGAATACCACAAGGGATTTAGGCTAAAGTATTTGAATAACAATAATACTTGAATAATTTACTCAAGGTGGGGGTGTTTGACGAGAACTCACTAAGGAGGAAGGGAATTTTGCCTTGGAAACTTCTAACGTGGATGAAATAAAGTCTTACACACAAGCGGTATTTATAGGAAAACAATGGCCAAGATCTAGGCAAGTGGATGGTAAGATTTGGTACATGCGCCGGTAGTTGGCCAACCATTTGTTCACCACAAAAATGGGACAAGTGGCCACCACAAAACGGGCCACTTGTCCACCTAAAAACGCCCCACTTGTCCTTCTCCAATTCGCCAACATGGTCACACCTGAGGTGACACGTGTCGCCTCTACTCATCCAAAATATTTCATCTTCCAAAATATCCGCAATGCCAAAAATCCAAAATAAAGCTGGCCCTACAAAACCGTGAATTTTCCCGTAGCCCCACGTGACTAATTTCTAAATAAAATTTCATAATTCTCAAATATTCCAAAAAGTCCAAATACCAAACTGGGAATCCATTCCCTTTAACGAACATTTTTCCTTCACAAAATCCGAAACTTTTCCGTTTAAAAATCACATCTTTCTTCCTTTCCAATTTAAATGTCGATTCTCGAACGTGACGCCCTCAGATACATACTGAAATACGGTGTAACATTCTTCCTCTTAGAAACATTCATCCCGAATGTTCCTTCTAAGTCTCCAAGCACACCGCGTTTGTGATAGTCTTCCCTACTATGCTTATTTAAACCATTTATGCCACACATGACCATAATACAACATACTCGCAAAACGCATATCCAAGCCAACGGTTAATCATCTCTAAAGCGTATATCAATACCATTAGCTCCACCCATGGTCTAAAGGATACTTTCTTCACATCTTAGCCTCTTTTCTTACTCGCCGCATCTTCCTGCAGACACTCGAACTCTTCCTACTATAATGCATCACATTTCTATCATTGCTTCGCCAAAATCTCGTGGTTACTATCTCTAACTCGTCATCATAATCGGCCTCAAATTCCTTTAAGGCCATTCCCGCCACGATCCGATTCTCGTCGAACATATCCACGAACTCATACTTGGTTACCTAAACTCGCCTAGCACCTCGTGATCCTACCACCGCGGAAACACTCGAATCGACCTCACCTCATTCGGGCTGCGCTGACTCGCGATATGGCCTCAACCCGACCCACTTCAGACTAAACTCTCGCTCTCGATCCGAATAATATTACTGGGCCACGCCATGAAAGCTACCACTTCCATCTCACACTACCCATGGAATTATCCCACAATATATATCACGATACCAAGTACTTCGACAAGGACCAACCGCACATCCACTGTGACGGCCTTGCATCCAAGGTCCCAATCATATAAATTCTAAGGCTCCCATTTTCTCGCCCCTGCATTTACCCTTTTCAACTACCCATGTTTTCTAATTACAACTTACACAATGCTAACCGAACATAGCACTCCACACGATCTACCATAACGACCTAAACAAGTCTCTTAAGGTCAAGATATCTCTCAGAATTCATCGCTCACTTTCCTTTGCCGCCTAATCAAATCCTCGCTCACGGGCGATAACTACAGACGGTGATGAACCATCCATCGATCCCGGAGGTCGAGTCAGAACATCCGCGCCACCTGCGTTTCTGACAATTTTCGCAAATGCCCATTGCCGCCGCAAGCCTAACAAGCTATCTAAGCGCACGACACTCCCATAAGAACACTTACCACAACGGCCATACCGAAAGCGGGTGGCCTCCTCGCTAACACTCCATTCCTCTCCGATCCATCAATCAAGAATCGACCCGTAGCTGTCAACCCACCAGATCCCTCCTCCTAGGACATTCTCTCATACGGCTCGACGGCCACGTAAAACAAGCATTAGTAAAAAGACGACATTTCTGGACGACGCTCACTACATAGTGAACACCGAGGGAAAATCAACTGGCCGGGTTAGAACCTATGCAAATCAGGAACTAAACCCCGGAGTCCCCGACTAACTCCTAAATACCCCGAACGCCCCAAGTCCGCGTGGAGGACCACTCAGACCGGGCGGAGGCGCATAACCAGATACCGGTATGTCCGCCGGAAGTTACCAAAGGACCCCGCTGCTCGCCCTCTTCGCCGATCTCGTTAATCCGCCGACCTTCACGTTTCTCACACGCGCTGAAGCCTCGTGACGCTGGCAATGTCCATGTCCGATCAAGAGCTACTCTGTACAACTCTCTCGCTAGATAATCGCTATGTCTCGTGACATATCGCACTTTATCCTCCATGTTCGCCACTAACACGGGACATAACGAGCCAATAAGTCAAACTCTATAATCAGATTCCCGAACCGCCCGCCTGCTCGCTCAACCTCCTAAATCTATCTCGCTCGAAGCTCTCCTCATCTCACAGGCAAGAAGTTGTGCAAGAAATGACTCCAGGTCTTGATCACTTTCACGATCCGCCGCAATTGTCGAATAAACTCCTCGAGGATCTTCCTCACCCTCAATCCATAGGACTCTCGTGGACCACAACTCAAGAAGTCCCAAATCTCAACTATCTGATCTCGTGAACTATCGTACCGCCTAACCACCGGCCCCGCCCGCTCTTATTCTCACCACCGACTAGCTAGTAATCGGGTCATCTCCTTGTAACTCATATCCTCCGCTTCCCGCCGTGATTGGAGGCTCAGTATCGTGGTCTCGTGAGCCATCGCACGCTTCTAAACTCTCCTGGCTAGAGACGCCGCAGTAACTCCCGAATGAAGCGCTATCTCGATAATGACCGCCCGCGCCTCGTAACCTTCGTGTTCTACTTCGCAGCCTCTCGCCGCTTGCCCTCCCGGGCTCGCTGCTCGCGAGGCATAATCGTGAAAATAATACGCCGAGGAGTCCAACTTATAACACACCTCTAAGGCACGATCTCAGAGTGAGAAGAATGGAAACCAATCCTAAATATCTCCGCAGCCTCGACATAGACGGTGCACAACACACCGAGCAATCAAGACTCTACTAGACACTGGCCAGACACTTTCCGAGGACTAATCGCCTGATACCACTTTTGTCACTTAATTCGACTGCCCGCGATCGGGTGCCTTACCCCGGCACCCTAGTGATACAATATTAGAGAAAATCAGCTGGGAAATAAAAACTCATAAAAGATAAACAAGGAAATAAGAAAACAAAGCAACTAAAATCTGTTACTTTTCTCAGATATATAAATAAAAATTAACAGCTATATCCTTATAAACCCCGCCACACCAGCATTTCACAAACCTCTAAGAATTTTTATAACAACTATGATTCGACAGGCCCCGCCATACCCGCGAATGTACAAGTACCTTACAATCTCGTGGAATCATACCAAAAGATAAGCCTCCAGAGAAACAAAGCTTCCTAAAACGTCGAATCAGGATCTCATGAGCGGTGATCAACAATCGCGTGCACTTCTACGCATGTATTTAACGCAAAGCTCTCGGGCCGAGGTCAAGACAATGTGTACTGGCACAGTATGTGAACCAAAAATACAAAGAATTAAATCATAATAGTCTATATAAACAGAGACATATATTATAATTCGAAACTAATGATACACACATGTAAGGCAACATATGCTCAAGTCGTGACTCCACGCCCAGAAAGTCATCACTCAAATATAATCCAGAATTTAACTCAAGACAACTACCGCCGCATGCCCCATTACATTCATTTCTCTGATGAGGCGCACGACGCCACGAACCATCATCTAACGTGGAAGCATACTCGCGCCACCCATCGCGTCAAGACTGTCCAAAGAAAATAACAAGATAACAATCATAATGGAAGTTGATATCGCGGGCTACCCATCGTGTCAAGTGACAGCTCCAAAGCAAATAACAAGATAACACTCCTAATGGAAGCATACCGGCCACCCATCGGTCAAGATGTCCAAAAGCGAAATAACAAGATAACAATCATAATGGAAGATACTCGGCGCCACCATCAGGCCGTGATGTCCAAAGCAAATAACAAGATAACATTCCTAATGGAAGCGATACCTGCGGCTACCCATCGGGTCAGATGTCCAAAAGCGAAATAACAAGATAACAATCATACCTGGAAGCATACCGTAGCTACCCATCGTGTCGGGATGTCCAAAGCAAATAACAAGATAACACTAACTGGAAGCATAACCCAAAGGCCACCATCAGGTTAGTATGTCCAAAAGGATCGATATATGTAAGCATACCCGCTGGCCACCCATCGTGTCGTGATGTCCATCAATCAACGACATAGCCTACCTCCAACGGAGACGCCAGAAGTTATCGTAAATACAACACTTGCACAACAAAGCAGCTATCACCACAAGCATAGCAAGTGTTCAACATACCATAGACTTTCACATTTTATTACAACAAATCCTGATTTTAACCCCAAGGTACTAACGTGATTTTAAACTCTTTAAAAGATCCATTTCTTTCATACAAAAAGTCACACGATACCCATAGTAGATCAAAATAGAGTAACTATCTTTTTAAGTAAACCAAAACAATTTCCATATCTTCTTTCGAATAAACCAACTTAAGACAAATCCATGACTTCCTTTTAAACCATTTTAAGACAAACCATGTCTTTCTTTAAAACCAAAACACTTTAACTTCCTCAAGTCTCTTTTCTTTTAGAAAACAAGTTCCTTACTTTGGAATTCAGAAGAAAATCAATACTTGTTATTAATGATCTTATTAAAGCAAATCTTAATGATCTATGAAAATGCTACAATTCTTGTCATTATATCTTAAATTTCTATGCAGTAATGTGAGGTTTTATCCGGTTTTAATATAATTAATTATTTGTCAATACATTTTCCTTTATTAACGCCGCAGTTGGTTTGTTCGATACTTATTCTCATTTCCAAATCAATATAACTTATTCCTTTAAAACCCAATTACCCATTTCTCAGTAAACGCTGCTTTCACAACTTTTTAACACAAACCAAGTCCTTAATATTTCACATCAAGTCATTTATAAGTCAAGTCTCTTATCTTTTAAAACCATTGCATCATTTCTTTACCTACATAAAGTTGTTATAACAAATCCTCCCATAAAGTTCGTTATAACACTTATGTTTTAAACCAACCAAATTGCTGAGCACACGACGCTACCGTATTACATAATTTACAAATAATCATGCTAGCAAAGATAGTGAAGAGGTTCACATACCTCGCGCACGATTACTTCGACACTCAGCAAAATGGTTCCAAAGTACTATAACCCGCTGCCAATTTCTTTTCACCCTTCAAGAGGATACGCCACTGTGAGTAATTTCCAACCTATAAAGGCCACAAACGCCTATATCAACCTAGATCTCTTCTCAGAGAACAATTCAAAGCACAA
>CM056720.1:124250109-124394188 GCA_029844215.1 Przewalskia tangutica
ATCGACCGAGAATGGGCGGGCGGTATACGCTACGGGCGGAACTATATGACATGCTCGGCGAGAATGGGCAGGCGATATCGGCTACGGAAGCGGTATATGACATTATCGACCAGAACGGGCGCGTGATACCTCTTTACCGCGCACTATATGACATTATCGACCCGTGATTGGGCCGGCAAGATACCTTACGGCGGACTACGTGACCTTGATCGCTAGATTGGGCCGGGTAGTATAGGTGCCCCTCCTTAATGGGCCGTATTATAGGTTATGAAAGTTAGGTAAGTTTTATGGTAATGAACTTAATGATTCTTTTTTCTAATAATGTACGTAAGAAAGTGGCTATAACTTTGATTGAGAATGGAAAAGATAATGATGAGAAATTAAGTTCATAAGTGGTAATGACACGCCGATCCGTATGTATTTTTATACTTGTCCCCGCCATTCCGCTGTACGCTTATGATCTATTTATTGTAATGCTATTTCTGTTCCATATCGCACTGTTGTGCGACATCAATTTCGGCAACGCTCATGCCGCAGTTTTAGGTACCAGTTGGTGATCCTCGCCTTGAGATCTCGTTCGCTTTGAGAGAAAGCTCCACTTGCTCCGAGGCTTATCTCTTGGCACGATATTTCCTAGGTAGTAGATTCATGTATATTCGCAGTATCGGAGCCTGTCCGCCACAATGTTATGTTAAAAACTCTTAGAGGTCCAGTAGTCACATACGGTGGGTCGGTTTAAGAAAGGAGGCAACTGCTTGCTTGTATATATTTATGTCTGCAAGGTAGCCCATTTCCAACTCTGTTGTTTACATCTATTGTTTTATTGTTTTTTTGTTTACGTGACATGTATGTTCCACGATTTTCTCCGATTTTTACAGCGGTGCCTGTAGGGCACTGCCATGCCCGGGTGGTCGTGACAAAAGTGGTATCAGAGCGATTAGTCCTCGGAAAGTGCTCTGCACGCTGTCTAGTAGTCTTGATTATCTGCAAGGCGCACCACATCTATAATCGTGAGGTCAGCAGGACATTTTAGGATTGGTTTCATTCTTCCTCTCAAAGATCGTGGCAAGAGAGCGCTTATTAGGTCAATCCTCTCTCGACCATTCTTATGAAATGCTATGCCTCCTGGTTGGCCTGAGGGTGGCAAAGCTGCAGAGTCGCCAGAGGTACACAGGGTTACTGTGACTCCGCACAAACTATGCCTCGAGGTAGTAGGCATAGCGAGTTCACCCACGCGGCAGACAGAGTGAGCGAGCCGCCGAGAGTCTGCAGGTTCCTGCATTCGAGCCTCCAGCCTCCGCAGTAAGGCGCAGTTTAGAGATTATGGAGAGCATCGTGCTATCGACCGACATAGTGGTAGTGGCAATGCAGGTGAGTGTGAAGCTAACCCTAGAGCCGATGGGGCTTATGGATCGGGATTTTCCGGGCTGTCATCCGCCCGAGTTTTATGGTTCGAGGTCCGAGAGGATCCGCAGAGTTCGTTCGCAATGACACTATGCAGTTCTTAAGGCTTGGAGATGTAGTCTGTTATACTAGCCTCTTACCTGCATGCGCGATATCAAGGCGTTGAACTGGTTCTGAGCCATGGAGTCTTGTGAGAGGGGATGATCTTCTTCCACTGTTTGGGAGGAAGTTCACAGAGGCCTTTATGGATCACTTTTGCCTCCGAGATGAGGAGGGCCCGCGTAGATAGATTTTTTGACCTTGAGGCGAGAATGGTAGGACTATCGGGAGTATAGCGAGTTTGACTTTGGCAGTGCACGCGCACACCATAGTGGCTAGCATGGTGGATAGAGTTCATCGTTATGTGATTGGCTAGACCGGCCATATGATTACAGATGTCAGGGTGGCTCTTCACCCTGTATGGACATTGCTAGGATGCGTGCCTATGCGCTATGGATAGAGGATAGAGAGAGTGAGGATCAATTTGACTCAAAGCCCAGCCCAGAGGCGAACATCGTAGTCTCAGGCAGTTTTAGAGGCGGGCCTCAAAGGCGATCAGGTCTACATTACACCAAAGACCTGAGTGCTCCTCCACAGCTTTTCCGGCGAGGGTTTTCACGACTGCGGGAATGCAGTGAGCGGTCAGTCTCTAGAGCTTGAGTCTCAGGGAGATGGGGTTCCAGACAATGAGGCCACCTTGCCTCCATGCGCCCAAATACTGTGGTAGGTTACATTCTCGGGTATGTCGGTGACGGGGTGCTTGTTTTTCTTAGTGGTCGTTTAGGCCATATGTTAAGAGAATGTCCTTATAGAGGGCTCGGTGGGACAACACAAACCTATCGATCGATTGCGGGTTCTTCGCCTTCAATAGCTAAGCAGATGTTCATGCAATCGGCTGTGCCGGGCAGGTCGTGGTGGGAGTCCCGAACTTTAGCGGTCCTTTGAACCGCCTATACGGTTTCGTATGTCCTGACCCTTTAGAAACTTGTATGCGTGATAAAGTTGTGGTATGTTTAAGTTTTATGAGCAGTTATATCGAGACTATGTATATGTTGAAAAGAGTTGGAAGTATGAAAAGATAATCCCGCTTGGGCTTATGATGGGCAGATATGTGTGTAGGTATTAAGGCCATGTGTGGCATTGTTGGTATGTCGAAGTGGTGAAAGGAAACTATGTTGTTAATTTTAAGTTTGACTCGAAAGAACATTCGAGGACGAATGTTTCTATGGAAGAATGTTACACCGTATTTGCAAGATATGTTTTAATAAAGTACGTAAGAACTCATAAGTGTTAAAATTTAAGACTTGTAAGTATTTAACGGAATTTTGGAATTTGTCTGAAAACTTATTATTGTGAATGGAAGGCGGCATGTGTCACCCCTTAGTATGCCTTGGTCGAATTGGGCATGTCCCTAATGGTCATTTGACCTTTGGTAGGATGAATTAGTCTTGCAAGTAGTAGCATGAGAATATTGACTAAGTCAAAGGTCGCTAGACTTGATATTTAGCAAGAGATCATCCAAACCACCCATTTGTGTGTATCATGACCCTCCAATACACTTTATATCACTAGTAGTAGTATGACAAGTTCCATACTTAGCCAAAAATCACGAAATTGGAAGAACCACAAGAGGAGCTCTCGGGTTTGGCTAAGCTCTCTTTGCAAAAAATTGTTTGTTGTCCAATAATTTCCCACTTTAAACCAAGGTTCCTAAGTGTATTGTGAGTGTATCTCAATAGAAAAATCCAGGAAAAGATAGTTTTGGGTTAGTAAAGTGAAAACCTAGTGACTTTTCTAGGTTTTGTTTGGAAGTTTGAAGGAAATTGGTTGGTGTTGTTCTAAGAGTCTCAGTAGCGGATTGAAGTGTCTGAAGAGACTCTGTTGCTAAGGAGGCGATTTCGGATTGGAAGTTGGACTAAGAATCGTTGAGGTATAATCTTGTTCTTTGAAAGTGTTACAAGATTATTTATATTGTTGTTAGCTTTACTTGTTGCTAGCATGAAGTATATGTGAAGTTAATATGGATTATGGTTTGATTGTAGCCTTGGAAATCCGAAATGTAATGTAAGCCATGTTAAGTTGGATTACAATTTTAGTCGTTATTAGAATCGTCGCATGTTTTTGACTTGGAGATTATAGTAGTTATAATCGTCTGCGACTTGATATCATGTTAGGCTAATAACTTGGATTGAAATGGAAATTTGATAAGAATTGGTGTTGTTGAACTCAAGGTGGCCGAATTTGTACTTGTAGTTTGTAGTAGTTGGTATTTATTTGTATTGGATTACCTTATAGATTGTGGTGAGCCAATCGGGGCTGTTTGGTTATTGTATTCGGCCTTGAAAAAGGTGGCAAAGTTAGTAGAAACAAAGGAGGTCTTTGTCAGATTTTCCGTAGAAATTGGTGACTTAGCACTTAGAATAATTCTCGTATGAAGTGAGAGGTTAATGGGCGTATTGTGACCATTATAGGTTGAAGTACTAAGTATACGTATCCTACTTGGAGAGTGGAATAGCTATCAAGATTGAAGTACTTTGGAGCATTTTGCTACGTGTCGATAATCGTCGCGAGGTATGCGAACCTCTTCCTTCCTTTGGCATGATTCTATGTATGGAATATACTTGTGGTATCATTTCATGTTTCTTCTACTCTTAGAAGTTAAGAGGTAGTTGTGTGATTTACTCTATGTAGAACTTTTCCTATCTTTGAGCATGACTAGTTGCGTGTGTAGTACTAAGATATCGCATGACACCTTGATATCCATTACTAGTTTTACGAATAGCCAAGTCGAATTGGGTTAGAGATTAACTCATTTCTTTGAAAGTATAAAGGATGTCTTAAGTCTTATTAAGGTTAAGGGACTTGAGAGTTTTAAAGTATGTAATACTTGTTCCGTTTTAAACGTATAAGTCCCTTGGATAGGAAATTGTATATGCTGGGTATAAAGTGAATAAAATGACTTTATGGGGAGTTGGTTATATTTACTTTATGGAAAGATAAATGACTTGTTTTATTGAAAAGGCAATTTGTTTTTAAGGCATCAATTGCCTAAGGTTTTATAATAAAAGGAGTCACTTGAGTTTTAAAGGTTAAGAGACTAATTGTATTTTTGAAAGTTAAGAGAATTGATTTGAAAGTATTTAATACTTGGTTTCAAAAAGTAGAAGTCTCTTGGAAATAAAAGGAATGAGTTGGTCTAAAACCATAAAGGGTTATAACGGCTTTATGGGAAGTTGGTTATAACGGATTTATGGAAGGTTAAAAGAATGGTTTTCTTCAGTAATGTAAGCAAAGAAATGATTTGAAATAAGGGAGGGCAAACTGTTTTTAAGGTACCAGTTGCTGAGGGTTTTTAAGAAAGAAGTCACTTGTTTTTGTAAGCCGGAATCGTATTTCTAAAATGTATTGTGACTTGTCTTGAAAGACGGATAGACTTGATACTATAGTTGTTAGTATCCGGGAAGTTGTAATTGAAAAGAGTCTTTCTAAGGAGTTGAGGCGCGTGAGTACGTTGGGTTAAATTCGCATTTTATATGACATTATCGACCCGGGAACGGTAAGATACCTTTGCACGCGCACTATATGACATTATCGACCGTGAACGGGCGGCAAGATACCTTTACGGGCGCACTATATGACATTATCGACCAGAACGGGCGGCAAGATACCTTTACGCGCACTATATGACATTATCGACCGAGAACGGTCGGCAAAGATACCTTACGCGCACTATATGACATTATCGACCGAGAACGGGCCGGGCGATATACCTTCACGCGCACTATATGACATTATCGACCAGATCGGCGCAAGATACCCACGCGCACTATATGACATTATCGACCGTGAACGGGCCGGGCGATACCTTACCGCGGACTATATGACATTATCGCACCGTGAATGGGTAAGGCGTGATACCTACGGGCGCACTATATGACCTTATCGCCTTCGGCAAAAGATACCCACGCGCATCACGATCGCGTGATTGGGTCGTAGTATAGGTGCCCTCCTTAATGGCCGAATTATAGGTTATGAAAGTTAGGTAAGTTTTATGGTAACGAACTTAATGATTCTGCTTTTTCTAATAATGTACGTAGAAAGTGGCTATAACTTTGATCGAGAATGGAAAAGATAATGATGAGAAATTAAGTTCATAAGTGGTAATGACACGCCGATCGTATGTATTTTTATACTTGTCCGCTTTCATTACATTGTACGCTATGATCTATTTATCAGACGCTATATCTGCTCCATATTGCACTGTTGTTATCAACCCTTCGGGGCTGCGTTCATGCCGCAGTTTTAGGTACCTGTGTTGGTGATCCTGCTCTCAGATCTCGGTTCGATTTTGAGAGAAAGCTCCACTTGCTCCGAGGCTTATCTCTCGACGATATTTCCCTGAGGTAGTAGATTCATGTATATTCGTGGTATGGTAGGGCCTCAGTCCATACAGTTGTTATGTTAAAAACTCTTAGAGGTCTGTAGTCACATATGGTGGGTCAGTTTGTAAAGAAAGGAGGCAACTGCTTCAGTTGTATATATTTATGTCCATGAAGGTAGCCCTATCGGCTAACCTGTTGTTTTACATCTATTGTTTTATTGTTTTTTTGTTTAAAGTATGTTCCTGATTTTCTCGATGTTTACTGTAAGTGCCCTGTAGGGCACCATGTGAGCCCGGTCGGAGTCGTGACAGAAGTGCCACGCGCCGCCTCTCATTCGTCCATAAAATTAGAACCCTCATGGCCCCACAAAATGTAAAATTCTGGTGGGCCCACGTGACCAAATTCGTAAAAATAAATTTCCATAAGGTTAAAAAGTTCCATACTCTTCAAATAATGCATTTGGAGAATCCAATTCTCAACAACGAACATTTTTCCTTTCCGACGTTTCGAAGATTTTCCGTTTAAAACAATTCTTCCTTTCGTACTAATTTCCAAGTCTTGTTTCCTTACGTACATTCTCTTATACATGTCCCGGACTTACGGGATGTAACAAAGAGGTTAGTAGTTCTTGTTCAGATCTACTTTAGAACCTAAGAATGTTTTAGAATCACGTAAGGATAATTGTTGGATTCAAGTAACGCAAGAAGAACTTGAACGCAGTTCTCTCGAAATGAAGTCCGATTTAGTTCCACACCAAAATAATACCAATGTAATTGGAACTAAATGGATATTTTTTAAAAGTCATTAATCAGAACTATAGAGAGAAACAAAACTCGCTTAGTTGATCAAGGATATACTCGAATCGGCGATTGACTATAACAAAACCTTTGCTCGTAGCTAGAATTGAGTCAATTAGATTTTTACTTGCCATTGCTTTTGTCTAAAGATTACTCTTCATCAAATGGATGTTAAAGGTTCTTTCTTGAATGGTTATATTGATAAGGAAGTCTATGTTGAACAATCTAAAAGATTTGAAGATCCTTACCATCCACAGTTTGTATACAAGCTCAAAAAGGCCTTGTATGGATTGAAACAAGCTCCTCGTGCATGGTATGGTCGTCTAACTCAATTCTTTCTTGAAGTTGGTTTTAAACGTGGTGAAGCTAATTGTACTTTATTCATAAAATATCACGGTGTAGATATTATTATTACTCAATCTATGTAGATGACAAAGTTTTTGGTTTGACCTCACAGTCCTACCTTAAGAAATTTGTTGAAGCAATATCATCAACTTTCGAAATGAGCATGATTGGGGAACTAACTTTTTTCTTAGGCTTGCAGATAAAGAAAAGTGAAGATGAAATCTTCATCTCCCAAAGTAAGTATGCCAAGAATCTAGTTAAGAGATTTGGATTGAAAAATGCTAAATAAATGAGAACTCCAATAGGATCATCGGAGAAGATATGCAAAGATGATATTGACGAAAATGTCGACCCAACATTGTATCGATCTGTAATAGGTAGTCTTCTATATCTCACTGCTAGTCGTCCTGATATAATGTTTAGTGTATGTGCTCGATTCCAAGCCTGTCCAAAAATCTCCCACTTAAATATCGTAAAATGTATCATTAGATATGTTGCCGACACATGTGAGTTAGAAATTTGGTATTCCAAAGACACTAATCCTAATTTAATAGGATATAGTGACTCGGATTGGGATGGTGTTATGGATGATAAAAAGATTACAAGTGGAGGATATTTTTATCTTGGCAATAATATTGTTTCTTGGTAGTCGTAAATAAAATTGTTTCTCACTTTCAACTGCTGAATCTGAATATGTAGCAGCTGGAAGTTGTTGCTCTCAATTAATATGGATAAGACACATGTTAGACGACTATGGGGTTTTAAGTAATATCTTAGTTTTGTACTGTGATAATTGAGTACTATAAATATTTCCAAAAATCCAGTTCAACACTCTCGTACAAAATATATTGATATCAGACATCACTTTTTAAGAGATTTGGTTGAAAAACAGCTAGTTCAAATTGAACATGTTAACACTCTTCATCAACTAGCTAACATTTTTACAAAGCTTTGGACCATGAGATATTTTCTAGTTTGAAGAAATCTCTTGGTCTTTGTATTCTCTAAAAATGCATGTTTGGTGAATATTGGCAGAAATGTCTCTAATATTTGGTGTGACATTTACCTATGTAATATCATAATCTGATTATTATTGTTGTATAGTGTATTAATTTTGGTCACACAAGCATGATCCTCAATAAGAATATGATTCGAATATGATATTGTTCTCTGCGATGATATTAGATATCATAAAAAGGGAGTATCAAAATAAGACAAAGTCTTTTACTAACTTTTGGCAACTGTGCAATATGGGCAAAACCCTTGAAATGATATCGTTCCTATTCTATAGGAGTATCAAATGCTTAAACTGAAATTATGAGGATACTAAATAAATATCCTTATTTTTTGACACAAAAATTAATTTTGTTTGTGTTTTATGATTAGATCAAGGACAATGGAAAAAAATTACATTGGTCCAGTGGTTAAACTTGTTGCCAACATTGCTGTTGACATTCTCAGATAATGATTGTTATACCCCGGAATTACAGGACATGTATACGAGAATAGACGCAAGAACACAAGGCTTGAAAATCGATACGAAAGAAATAATTGTTTTTCCGAAAGAAAATCTTCCGAACTTCGAAAAGGAAAAATGTTCGTTGATGAGAATTAGATTCTCAAAATGCATTATTTGAGGAGTGTGAAATTTATTAACATTGTGGAAATTTATTTTACGGATTTGGTCACGTAGGGCCCACCCGAGAAATTTTACGTTTTGTGGGGCCCACGAGGGTTACAAAATTTTATGGACGAATGGGAGGGCGACACGTGTCACCCCCACATGGTCTTGCCCAAATTGGACCAAGGGTTTTATGGTCAATGTCCAAGGAAGATGATCAAGTCTTGACAAGCTTGATAAAATTGACCAAGTCAACTAAGCCAAGTTGGCACTTGATATTTAATCCTCTTCATCCAAACCCCACAAGTGTTTTGATCTAAGCCCTCCATGGTTTTATATATACTACACTAGTAGCAAGACTTAGCTCACAACACTTAGAAAAATTTCACACATTCTTGTTCTTGAAAGTGAGCTCGGGTTTGGCTACATTTCCCACACAATTTTTTTTAGTTTATGGTTCATTATTCACAATACTTTAACCCAAGGTTCATAGGGGTATTGTAAGGATATCTCAATAGAAATATCCCGGAAAAACGACGTTTTCACGTTAGTCGCAAGGCAAAAACCTAAGGTGTTCTTCAACTTTGAAGTTGGAAATGGAAGGGAAGTTCTTTGTGAACTTCTAAGGGCTTCAAATAGCGGATTGGAGCATGAATGATAGGAGCAAATATTTCTAAGGAGCGACTTTGAATCTTGGAATTTTATAAGGGCTTATCAAGGTAACAATCTTGTCATTTTAATGATTGAAGATTACTTATTGTTGTAGTTATGGATATTAGCAAACATGAGGTATATATTATGAAGTTTGATAAGTGTTATGGATATTGGAACCACTAATCCGAAACTAGCATATTTATCCTTTGAGATTGCAATTCAATTTGATTATTAGTTTAGTCGTCGCATGTTATATAAAGAAGGAATTATAGTTGTTTACGACTATATAACATGTTAGACTTAACAACTTGGATTGAAAAAGAATTGGAAAGGACTTTGTGTTGTTGTACATGTTAGCCGAGAATGGCTTTGGATATTGGACTACTTGGTATTAATTGTGGGGCATAATTTTACACGTATTGTAAGGCATGTAATCCCATTTGATTGGTTGATGTGTTGAGCCTTAAATGTGGCATGTTGGTTATTGATTTTCGGGCCTTGAAAAAGGTGGAAAAGTAACGAGAAACAAAGCCGTGAGGTCGCCCAATTTTCCGTAGAATAAGAGACTGTATACTTAGTATCATTCTACGTTAGAAACTAGAAGTTTATAGTCGTGTTGTGGTCATTATAGGTTGACAATTCTACGTGCGGCATATTCGACTTAGCTTGTGGATTGCGAAAAGGTATGTGAACCATCTCCTTTTCTTCTAGCACGATTCCTTATGGTAAAGAAAGTAAACCTACTCCTTAAATGATCCATCTTGATTGTACTTGGATTGCCTAATATGTGTTGTTCTATATACTTCTTTGATTGTACTTGGATTGCCTAATATAGAAGTTGTTCTATATACTTCCTTGATTGTACTTAGATTGCCTAATATAGAAGTTGTTCTATATACTTCCTTGATTGTACTTGGATTTCCTAATATAGAAGTTGTTCTATATACTTCCTTGATTGTACTTGGATTGCCTAATATAGAAGTTGTTCTATATACTTCCTTGATTGTACTTGGATTGCCTAATATAGAAGTTGTTCTATATACTTCCTTGATTATACTTTGGATGTTTAAATTGGAAGTTGTTATAATCCATTCCCTTGACGAAATTTGGATTTTCAAAAGTGAAAAGTGTTTTACTTCAAGTACATAGTAGTCTTAAAAGGAAGTGGTTTCCAAATCTTTTGAATAGTGCCTTAGTTCCAAAACCTAAAGGTTGTTATAACGGCTTTAGGGGAGTCAAATGAGTAATTTACTTAATTGATTTAAAAGAGGAGAAATGACATGCTTTAAAGAGAAGTAACTTGTTTTAAAGGTGTGAGTTACTTGGGATTTAAAAGTAGAAGCAACTTGATTTCTAAAGTTAAGAGACTTGAAGTATTTTGAAAGTTATGTAACTTGATTTGAAAGTATATGATACTTGGTTTTAAAAGTATAAGTCTCTTGGTTATAAAAAGAATGAATTTGTCTAAAACCATAAAGAGTTATAACGACTTTATGGGAAGTTAGTTATAGCGGCTTTATGGAAGGTTAAGAGAGTTGTCTATTTTGATTGATAGGCATGAGTTGCCTAGGTTGTGAAATTAGAAGTTACTTGGTTTCAAAGTCTTGCAATGAATTTCTAAAGGTGTAGTAACTTAATTTGAAAAAAATAGACATGCCTTGATACTACGAGTGTTAGTATCTTGGGGTTTTATATAAAAAATAGTCTTTTGAAAAGCATGGAAGTACGTAGTACTTTGGGTTAAATTTCCGGATTTTTATGTGAAACGAAAGTGCCTTGAGTTTATAAAATGAAATTCATTTTTGTATGACAATGAAAGTCTAAAGATTTTATGAACTTGCCTATGCTTGCTTGTGATAGCATTTGAGTGCAAATATTATATTTTTACGCTGTCGTGACTCTCAGTTGGAGGGTCGGCTGTATTGTTGTAAATTTACGTGGACGTACCGACAGTGATGGGGGATTCCATGGGTATGCTTCCATTGTGATTGATCCTTGGACATGCTTATACGATGTGGGATTCCGGGGCATGCGACCAGGATGCGGGTTAGATTCCTGGATTGTTTTTATTACTCCATGGACATGCTTATACGATGTGGGATTCCGGGGCATGCGACCATGTTGGATATTATTATTCCATGGACTAGCTCTCCATGAGGTTTAGTGACGCAGGATGGTCTGGTAGTGTCACGACCCGAACCCGGGCCCGTGACTGGTGCCTTACCCCGGGAACCCTAGTGATACAACATCAGAGAAAATCAGCGGAAATAAAAACATGAACATGAATTAAGAGAAAAGATAAATAAACAGGCCAACCAAAACAGTTGCCTTCATCATATATACATAAATACCCGACGCTTATCCTTTTACAAACCACGCCTACAACAGTGCTGCACCTCTAAGATTTTTACAATATGACGGACGGGGCCCGCCATACCTCGAATGTATAAGAATCTGCACTGTGGTAACAGACCAAAAGATAAGCCTCCGAAGGAACGGAGCTTCCCAACACGCTGAATGTGATCCTATAAGCGGGGATCGACAGTCGATGTACCTTTACCTGCGGCATGAACGCAGCCCCCCGAAGGAGGTCAGTACAACAGGTACCAAGTATGTGAAACTGAAAATACTGTAATGAAATCATAGTAGTCTATATAAAGCAGGAGACATGTATGATAACCAAACTACAGTACACAACATAAAAGCAATCATGTCAAGTCGTGACTCACGCCTCAAAGTCATCCTCATGCCCGTGGAACTTCTTCCTCACCGCCAGCCTAGGTACAAATCATGTGATACGTATAATGTGTCTCGCCCATCTTATGAACCCAATATAGAAAGCGTGTGGAATACATTCTGCTCATCCTATGAACCTAGTAGTCGAGTGAAATACATTCTGATGAACCGTAGTCAAGTGAAATACATTCACGGATGAACCTGGAGAGTCAAGTGAAATACATTCCCTGATGAACCTGTAGTCAAGTGAAATACATTCTGATGAACCGTAGTCAAGTGAAATACATTCTGGATGACCTGTAGTCAAGTGAAATACATTCGGATGAACCGTAGTCAAGTGAAATACATTCCCGATGAACCTAGTTCGAGTGGAACACAATACTTGCACAACAAGGCTATCACACGTAACATGGCCAAGTTTCATAACAAAAGCATAGGCAAGTTATACACAAATCAAGGTACTTTCATTTTATGTCAAAGTCCGGATTTAACCCTAAAGTATTACGACGTTAAATTCCTTTTAAAGATCCATTTCTTTTACGAAGGTCACCCGATACCCGTAGTATAAAAATAGAGTGACTAACATTGTTAAGTAAACCAAAATGCTTTCCTTTGTAAAATCAAGTAACAACCTTATTTTCCAAACGCTCAAGCTTGCCTAATTTCAAAAGCTCAAGTTTCTCATTTTAGAAAAGGTTTCGTAGTTCATAGTTTAAATCCTTTAAAACATAATTCTCCTTTAAACGTTTTGAAACATATGTCTTATATGTAGTAGTTATTCTGTTTATAATTAATCTTATTAAGCGACATGATCTAGGAAATGTAATATCATTTTGTCTTATCTTAGCTTCTATGCGGATGGAGGTTTCTACTGGTTTTAATACCATACTTCATTATTCAATACATTTTCCTTTATTAACGCCGGTGGTTTGTCGATACTCATTCGATTTCAAATCAAGAAACATTATTCCTCTTAAAACCAAGTACTCATTACTCACGAATGAGTTTTCACACTTTTAACAAAATTCATATTAATACCATTAAGTCAAGTCTCTTATCTTCTAAAAATCAAGAAACCATTCTTTTATCACTCTTAAGACGTTATACCTAACTTCCCATAAAGCTAGTACAACTCTTATGTTTTCTAAGCCAAGTATTACTCTTCTTTCAACTGGTCTTTTTGAAACACTTCAAGTTCTTTATTACTACACATCAAATCCGTTATATGTCAATTCAGTTACCATTTGAAACAACAAAGCATTTTGTTACCTACATAAAGTCATTATAACCAACTACCCATAAAGCCGTTATAACACTTTATGTTTCAAACCAATCAAATACATTAAACACGTATGCGTCACCGTACTACATAGTTATACACATATCATGCTAGAACAGATAGGAAGAGGTTCACATACCGCGACGATTATCGACTAATAGCAAAACGCTCCAAGTACCTCAAACCGTCGGCTACTCCTTAAGCCAAGTAGATCACGCCATACGTAGTACTTCAACCTATAGAGGCCACAAGGCGCTTATTAACATCTAGATCTCAATGGAGAATATCCTACAGAAAATTGAAACGTTCCTCCCAATGACAGAATCTCTCCTCTATCGAGGCCTACCAAGCCAACCAGGGGTTAACACGTCTAACCGGACGTGTACAATTCTACTACACAGTAATGTTACACAAGTCTCATGTCTGATACCTATGTAATTACAGTTCGATTCTTTCTTTAAATTCAGCTTAAGTCGCAAGACATTGCCGTAAGTATTATTCGTGCTTAAGTCAAAAGACATTTGCCGCACTATGTTCAGTTCTATATATAGTATACTTAACTATATACTCCTACAACATGTAATTTCCAATTACAGTAAGGTTAAGAATGTTTACCTCGATAAGCCCAAAATTATCCGAGTTTATATATCGATCCCGAGCAAGGTTTAGCTCTTACTCCGCTCCGAACCGCTCCAACCAACCCTTAAGATCTAACCAACTTCTACTTATAACTTCAACTACGGGTGAAGATTTACTTAGGGTTTCGTTTTTGTGGACTGAGGGAAGTATAATAGTATTTTCTGGGCTTGTAAAAGTGTAACCTTGGGAAAACTACAAAGTATTTGGGCAGGTATTTGGGCATTATAACAATACTTGGAGTATTTCTATACCACAAAAGGGGTATTTATACGAGACAACAAGGCTTGTGGGTGTAGACCTCTCGGCCAAGGCTTCTCGAGGGGTAGTGTGGCGGACTAAAGTAAGCGAGGGAGGGAAAGATTTTTCAAGACTTAGGCAATTTTGGATGAAGAAGTTCATCAACATGGAGGGTATTTATAGGTCAAGCAAAGGCCAACCAATGGCCAAGATCCATCCAAGTGTTAGGCAAGTGTAAGGCTAAGATTAAGCCAAGTACACCTTATCCATCTACCACCAAAATATCCTACCTAACCCTTGACTAAAGCCAGGCCAAATCGTCCAAGAGGCGCCTCAGTGCTCCAATTAGAGGGTGACAAGTGTCGCCTCTCGTTGGTCCAAAATGTTTCGTCTCTCGGAAAAATCCATAAAAATTATAAATGACATAGCGAATTTTCCCACGAAAGTCAAGGAAACGTTTTAAAAACGACTCTAATCGAGTGTTGTGTACAAATTTCGAAACTAGCCAACTTTAAGGCTCAAATTATAATACGTCGCGCCACGTACATACCGAAATACGGGTATAACGGTAGTTAGCTTCCATTTGCCCCGTCGATGGTAGCATCTTTGAATCCGTAGTTGGCTTTCGTACTTGCCCCCGTCAGTTCTATGACACAGTTTGGTACGGTAGACTCTGATAGATAGCTTTCGCACTTGCCCCGGTCATATCTCGTGACGGTAGGCTGGATCTGGTAGTTGGCTTCGTATTTTCCGGTGGCTTGTTGAGTAGTGGATATGGTAGTTGGCTTTCGTACTTGCCCCGATCAGTTTTATGATGCAGGATAGATCTGGTGGTTCGCTTTCCTACTTGGCCCGTACAGTTTTTATGACATAGGTGAGACCCGGTGTTCATGCATACTTATTGGTGTTATATTATATCATGGACCGCCGCAGCCGAGAAGGAAGTTACACGCGTGATTGATATTATGGCGTGAGACCCGTGGTTATATATGAGTAATGACTTGAGGGCTTGCGTCACTTGACATGATGGCTATATATATTGTATCTTGTATTTGGTTATCATACATGTCTCTGCTTTATATAGATTATGATTTCATTACGATTTTGACACATACTTGATACATATTTCTGACCTCGCTTGAGGGTGCGTTAAATCTGCCGCGAGTTGAGGTACATAGCTTCGCAGTGTAGGACCACTTTCGAGTTTTGGATAGTTCCATCTATGAGTTTATCATTTTGGTATAGATCCTTCATTCTGAGGCTTTTATACGATTATGGTACAGCGGGGCCTTGTCCGTCATAGTTGATAAAACTCTTAGGTATGTATTCATATGTGGATTGGACTCATTATGCGATATAGTGCCTTTTGATTATGTATATTATATGGCAGCCTTGACGGCTTTGCCCTTGCATGTTCGTTGGTTTTAAAAATAATGAGATGTTATTTAGTTCCGCGGTTTAATTATGACATTAAGCTGGGCACCAGTCACGGGCCCGGGGTTCGGGTCGTTACAGAGTGGTATCAGAGCAGTCAGTCCTCGGAATGTCTACGGACCGTGTCTAGTAGAGTCTTGGTTATCGGTGTGTTGCGCGCCACACCCATAATGTTATACCCCGTATTTCCAGTATATGCGTGAGGCGTCGTGAAAGTTTGAGCCTTAAAGTTAGGCAAGGACGAAAAGTTTGTTCACAACTACCGAAAAGAGTCGTTTTTCGACGAAACATTTTACAAAACTTGCGAAGGGAAAATTCCGGCTATGTCATTTATTATTTTTGCCGATTTTTCCGAGAGATGAAATATTTTGACCAACGGGAGGGTGACACTTGTCACCCTCAAGTGGGCGGTCTTGATGGCCGAGTGGTTGCTCGATTTGTGCCTTGTCTTGTGGCCTATTTCATGGGTCAATGTTTGTGAGGGTATTAAGGAGTAGGGATAGGGGGAACTTGGGCAAATCTTGGCCCTCCACTTGTCCCCCACTTGGCTTGACCATGGCCATTGAACTCCCTATAAATACCCCCCCCCCCCCTTTTGTGAAGACTTCTTCATCCAAAATGTTTTCCAAGTCTTGAGAAACCTCTCCCCCTTTGTTAGGCTCTCGTCCAAAGAGCCCTTTCCCCCCTTTGTGAGACCCCCCAGAGAGTACCCTCCTCCTAGTGAAGGCCCTTGGCGAGAGTCACCACTCTTGAGAGTTGTTCTCATAGTACACCCCCCCCTCTTGGTAGAAAATACTCTCCAAAGTATCGTTGCTATACCAAAATACCTTAGCCTTATACCTTGTAGTATTCCAAAAGATACCTCTACGTAGAGCCCGGAAATACTACCTTATGTCCTTTTTGTCTCAAAACGAAACCCTAAGGAAAATCTTCATAGCCGGTTGAAGTATTAAGAAGAAGTTGCGTAGAACTTCCAAGGGTTGTTTGGAGCGGGTTGGAGCGCCCAGAGTATGAGCTAAACGTTGCTCAGGATCGACATTTAAACTTGGATAATTTTGGGCTTGCAGGGTAAATAATCCTATCCTTCTATTGTAATTGGAAATTACATACTGTAGTTGTATAGAAATGAATGTAAGATTCATAGAAGAGAATTGAAATGTAATAGAAGGATATTACAGAAAAGACTTGAACTGAAATCACATCAGAAGTATATTAATGTAGAAGTTGATAGACTTATATAACCTTCATAGGTTGAATGTTCTGCGAGTAGCATGTACTACTTGAAAGGTGGACAAGGCTAGCCGGGTGATAGCCGTGGAGCGTTTTGCTAATAGTCGATAATCGTCGCGAGGTATGTGATTCTTCCTACACTCTTGAGCATGATATTTTAAAGTATATATATAGTACGGTAGACGTACGTGTGTTAACTGAACGTAGCTTTACGGCAATGTCTTTTGACTTAAGCCTGAATAATAAAGATCTTAAAGTCTTTCAAAAGAATTATAAATCAGTTTTGAAAGAAGAAGAATATTTGGTTTTAAAAGCTTAAGAGTTATACTAGCTTTATGGGAAGTTAGGTATAACGACTTAAGAGATAAAAAGAATGGTTTATTGATTTTAGAAGTTAAGAGACTTGATCTTAAAAGATAAGAGACTTGACTTAATTGAATTAATCTGAATTTTGTTAAAAAGTGTGAAACCTCATTCGTGAGTAATGAGTACTTAGTTTTTAAAAGGAATAATGTTTTACTGATTTGAAATCGAATAAGTATCGAACAGGACCACAACGAAGCGCTAATAAAGAAATGCATTGACTAATTAAGTATTATTAAAACCAGTAGAAACCTCCATCCGCATGAAGCTAAGATGAGACAAAATGATATTACATTTCCTAGATCATGGTCTTGTTAAAAGATTGTTATAAACAAGAATAACTACTCACATATAAGGCATATGTTTCTCAAATGGTTTTAAAAGAGAATTATATCATTAAGTGATTAAAACTATGGACTCTGAAACCTTTCAAAATGAGAAACTTGAGTATGTGAAATTAGGCAAACTTGAACGTTAGGAAAGAATATTGATACTTGATTTAACAAAAAGAAGTGTTTTGTTTTACTAAAAAAGACAGTCCCACAATTTTTATACTAAGGGTATTGTTTGACTTTTGTGAAAAGCGGATCTTTTAAAGGGTTAATGTATGAAGTAATTTTTGTATAAAAAACCGAAATTGTTAACATAAAGTAGAAAGTACCTTGTGTGAATAACTTGATTGTATTGGTTTGTGATAGCCTTTTAATACTTTCTTGTTGATTTTATAAGTAAACATGTTAGGATGTTACGTGTGTTAGTATCTTGTGATGTTTGTGTAAAGGGGTTTCCTTGTTGTGCTTATGTTGTTTAACGATAAGTCGTTATGTTAGTATTATATCACTCACCTCTTGACATGATTTGGGGTTGGCGCCTCCGTCTGGGGGTAGACTTCAAAGGTCTGTGTGACCTATGATTCGAGAATACCTCGTGCAGTGCAGTGTGGCCTATGCGAGCTACGAGAGTTCAAGTTAGTGTGCGGCCTTTGTGGTCATGCGGTCATGTGGCCGTGCGGACGGCGAGTCGGGGCGATGCTGGGAGTAGCTACCTCGATGCGGGGAATACCTCATGCGGGCCGTTGGAGTGGCCTATGCGAGTGCGGGAAGTTCGAGGCTAGACGCGCGCATTAGATCTGCGGGAAGTGGCGGCTTTGGTCATGTAACGGATGCGACAGATCTCATGATCTGCTTTATGACCTTGTTGGTATTGTGGGTTTTAGTAGTCGGCTATGCCTTCGTACTTACCCCGTACGGTTTTATGATGACACAGGTGGGACCTGGTGTTCATGTGTATTCCTTGATGCTTTTATATCATAGATTGTCGGCAGTGAGGAAGGTATTCCACGGGCATGATTGATGTTGTGGGCGTGAGATCCATAGTTATATATTGAGTGATGACTTTAAGGGCGTGAGTCCCTGACTTGACATATCGCTATTTATTGTGAATCGTAGTTTGGTTATCATACATGTCTCTGTTTTATATAGCTGCTATGATTTCATTTACGATATTTTCATTTCACATACTTGGTACTGTTATGCTGACCTCCTTGGGCTGCGTTCATGCTGCAGTAGGTACACCGGTGTTGATCCTCGCTCTTAGGAGTCCGCATTCAGCGTTTGGGAAGCTCCGTTTCTCCGGAGGCTTATCAGTGGTATAGTCTCATGTCGTTATAGGTACTTACATTCAGGGGTATGGCGGGGCCCTGTCCCGCCATTGTTGTTATATCATTCTTAAGTGCAGAGTACTATTGTAGGCGAGTTGTAAAAGGGATATGCTGTTGATTTAAGTTTTATATATATGTAGAAAGGCAAGTTTTCTCGAATAAGCTGTTTCACATTTCATATTATATCATGTCTTGTTTTATATTCCAGATTACTCGATGTATGGCTACTTGGGTGCAGGGTAAGGCACGACCACGGGCGGGTTGGTCGTGACAAAAGTGGTATCGAAGCGATTAATCCTCGGAAAGTGTCTACAGACCGTATCTAGTAGTCTTGATTATGGTTGTGCACCACATCATGTCGGAGGCTATAAGATATTTAGGATTGGTTTCCATTCTTCTCACTCGAGATCGTGCTTAGAGTCATGTTATAAGTTGGACCTCTAACGTATTTCTTTCCCTACAGCTATGCCTCGCGTAAGGCAACCGAACTAGAAGGGCAAAGCGGCGGTAGAGGCTGAGTAAATCTGAGAGGGTTACGAGGCACGCCCAATCATCACCTAGGGTGGTGCTTCATTCGAGGAGCTACGCTCGTCACGGCCCGTGAGTTTAGCACGCGGCCGATTCTCTGCGGCCATGATATTTGAACCGGTTCCGACCGATGGCAGTGAGGTATGGATTGCAAAGAGACGACCCTGTTTCTAGCTATGGATTTAGCAACCAGAGAGTATTTTATGTATCGATTTATTGCGGGCCTTGATGAATGTCTAATAAAGGTTGTGCAGAGTAGCTCGTCGGTCGAGCATGGCATGCTGCATCTGAGCTTATGCGCGGCCGAAAGCGTAAGGATCAGCAGGTTAACGAATCGGCGAGAAGAGGCGAGCAGCGAGGTCCTTTGGTAACTTTGGCGGATCGCCTCAAAGTGACTGGATATGCACCTCCTCCAGTGCAGAGTGGTCCTCCACAGACTTCAGGACGTTCGGGGTATGTCGGAGTTGAGTCGAACTCGTGGCTCACTGATTTCGGCTATACGTAGGTTCTAGCCGGTAGGTTCGATTTTTCCCGGTGTTCCACGGTGTGGCGTCGTCCCGGGAATGTCATCTTGTTGTTGGTGCTTGTTTTACTGCGGCCGTCGGGCCGTATGTCGAAAAGATGTCTAGTAGGAGGACTCGACACGATTAGTTGCGGTCGGTGGCTCGGAGAGGAAGGGTTGTTAGCGGAAGAGGCCACCTTTCGGTGTGGCGTTGTGGTAGATGTCATTGTGGGAGTGTCGTACTTAACGGCGGCAAATTGTTTTGCTATGCGCCCAGGCGGGATTGATTGAAACAGCGGAGGAGTGAAGCGGTGAATCTGGTATATCCTTAACCTGCAGAGATATGTGTGACAAAATGAATGTATCTTAAGTGCTATGATGGCATGGTGTTAATTGTGATTAGAATTCATGATTAGTTAAAAGGGTAAGATTGGGGATAGGGAAGGTGTGAGCCTTAGAGTTTTATACGTAGAGACCTTAGAGGTAAGGCCATATGGAGTAAAAGATTTATATTTTTACGTTTAACCCTTATCGGAGTGCATAGTGCACGTGAGATATATTTGGGTGCTAAGTCCCTGAGTAGTGTGGAATGAAAGAGGGTAGTTGAGCTAAGAAGACCACTAGGTTTTGTAACTCGATAGTGAGATTGTTCCGGATCGGGGAGCAAGTGTTTGGCGCGATAGCGGGTCGGGTTGTGAACCGATTGCGGGTCAACCCGCGGCCTGTATGGTGGTAGGGTCAGTTTGGGGTGGTCCCGCTTTGTGATAAGTCACGAGGGTGTTAGGCCCAAGTTTAGTTAACCAGTCTGAGTTCGTAGATGCGCCGACCGATGGTCGGGCCGATGAGGTCACCATCTTGTCCTTAGTCGGAATTTGTTTACTCGGCAGAGAGTTATACGAGATGTTTTTATCAGGAAGGTTGTAAGGCTGCACGGGGTGCCTACTTTCACCTTATGACAGACAGTGAAGCCCAGGTTATGGCTATTTCTTTTTTCAAAGTTTTACCGAGCGAGGTTAGGAACTCGGTGAGTCTCGATGTCGCGTTCGCCCTCGGGCCAGTGTTTGGATTTCAGGGGTAGCTGTGAGGATTGTTGTCTCCTATTGAGGAAGTGTTTTATAGCTACCATTTCAGTATTCGGATGTCGCCTTATGACGCCTTGTAAGGGCGGAAGTGTAAGTTGTCGGTCGATTGGTTCGAGGTTGGCAAGGTTCAGATTGTTGGTTCATACTTGTCTCGGCAGGATATGGATAGGGTGAAGCTTATCCAGAAGAGGTTATTGGCAGCTCAGAGTCTACAGAAGTCGTGCGGATAATCGGCGACGACGATTGGAGTTCAGGTTGACGGTGGGTCTTCTTGAAGGTACCACCCCGGAAAGGGTGTGACGAGTTTTGGAAAATAGGCCAAGTTGCCTATAGTTAGCATTGCCGTCCAACGTAGGAGGCAGTACGTCCGGTCTTTCATGTTGTTATGTTCGGGAAAGTATCGGAGATCCATCCAGAGTGTTCCCAGTTAATGATGACCAAGTTGGAGATAGTAACCCAGAGATTTCAGAAACAGAAGCAGTAACAGAAATGTGGTAAGAGTTCTAATGTACGAGAAGGGTACGACGAGTAAGGGAAGAAGCGAGCATGTATTACGAGCATAGATGTGATCATTTCTTTTGTAAAGTGAAGGTGCGAAGGGAGTATATTTTAGACCTCGAGTGGGAGCTTTTGTAGTAATGGAGGTATTTCCTCGTAGACTTGGATGTAAGTATTTGCGCGTGTTGTATGGTGGCCAGGTGTGGCATGATTGTTTTCGTAAATATAGCAGTGAAGACTATATTGGCGCATGTTTGTTTTGAGACTTAGAAGGAACATTCGGGACGAATGTTTCTAAGGAGGGGAGAATGTTATACCCCATATTTCCAGAGTATGTACGTGAGGACGTACGTAGAAAGTTTGAGCCTTAAAGTTAGGCAAGGACGAAAAGTTTGGTCACAACTACCGAAAAAAGTCGTTTTTCGACGAAACGTTTTACAAAACTTGCGAAGGGAAAATTCCGGCTATGTCATTTATTATTTTTGCGGATTTTTCCGAGAGATGAAATATTTTGGACCAACGGGAGGGTGACACTTGTCACCCTCAGTGGCGATCTTGATACCGAGTGGTTGCTCGATTTGTGCCGTGTCTTGTGGCTATTTCATGGGTCGATGTTTGTGAGGGTATTAAGGAATAGGGATAGGGCACTTGGGCAAATCTTGGCCTCCACTTGCCCCACTTGGCTTGATCATGGCCATTGATCTCCTATAAATACCACCCACTTTGTGAAGACTTTTGATCAAAATGTTTTCCAAGTCTTGAGAAACCTCTCCCTTTGTTAGTCTCGTCCAAAGAGCCCTTTCCCCTTTGTGAGGCCGGCAGCGAGAGTACCCTCCTCCTAGTGAAGGCCCCTTGGCCGAGTGCACCCTCTTGAGAGTTGTTCTCATAGTACACCCACTCTTGGTAGAAAATACTCTCCAAAGTATCGTTGCTATACCAAAATACCTTAGCCTTATACCTTGTAGTATTCCAAAAGATACCTCTACGTAGAGCCCGGAAATACTACCTTATGTCCTTTTTGTCTCAAAACGAAACCCTAAGGAAAATCTTCATAGCCGGTTGAAGTATTAAGAAGAAGTTGCGTAAAACTTCCAAGGGTTGTTTGGAGCGGGTTGGAGCGCCAGTAGGAGCTAAGCGTTGCTCTGGTTCGACATTTAAACTTGGATAATTTTGGGCTTACCGAGGTAAATAATCCTATCCTTCTATTGTAATTGGAAATTACATACTGTAGTTGTATAAAAATGAATGTAAGATTCATAGAAGAGAATTGAACTGTAATAGAAGGATATTACAGAAAAGACTTGAACTGAAATCACATCAGAAGTATATTAATGTAGAAGTTGATAGACTTATATAACCTTCATAGGTTGAATGTTCTGCGAGTAGCATGTACTACTTGAAAGGTGGACAAGGCTAGCCGGGTGATAGCCGTGGAGCGTTTTGCTAATAGTCGATAATCGTCGCGAGGTATGTGATTCTTCCTACACTCTTGAGCATGATATTTTAAAGTATATATATATAGTACGGTGAGCGTCGTGTGTTAATCGAGCGTAACTTTACGGCAATGTCTTTTGACTTAAGCCTGAATAATAAAGATCTTAAAGTCTTTCAAAAGAATTATAAATCAGTTTTGAAAGAAGAAGAATATTTGGTTTTAAAAGCTTAAGAGTTATACTAGCTTTATGGGAAGTTAGGTATAACGACTTAAGAGAGATAAAAAGAATGGTTTATTGATTTTAGAAGTTAAGAGACTTGATCTTAAAAGATAAGAGACTTGACTTAATTGAATTAATCTGATTTTTGTTAAAAAGTGTGAAACCTCATTCGTGAGTAATGAGTACTTGGTTTTTAAAAGGAATAATGTTTCACGATTTGGAAATAAGAATAAGTATCGAACAGGACCATGGCGCTAATAATAAGAAATGCATTGACTAATTAAGTATTATTAAAACCGGTGAAACCTCCATCAGTATAGAAGCTAAGATGAGACAAAATGATATTACATTTCCAAGATCATGTCTTTGTTATAAGATTGTTATAAACAAGAATAACTACTCATATAAGGCATATGTTTCTCAAATGGTTTTAAAAGAGAATTATATCATTAAGTGATTAAAACTATGGACTCTGAAACCTTTCAAAAATGAGAAACTTGAGTATTTGAAATTAGGCAAACTTGAACATTTGGAAAGAATATTGTTACTTGATTTTACAACGAGAAGTGTTTTGGTGTACTTAAAAAGATAGTCCCTCTATTTTTATACTACGGGTATTGTGTGACTTGTGTGAAAGAAACGGATCGTTTAAAGGGTTAATGTATGAAGTACTTTGGGGATAAAAACCCGAACTTGGTAACAGAAAGTAGAAAGTACCTTGTGTGAATAACTTGATTGTATTGGTTTGTGATAGCCTTGTAATACTTTCTTGTTGATTTGATAAGTAAACATGTTAGGATGCTACGTGTGTTAGTATCTTGTGATGTTTGTGTAAAGGGGTTTCCCTTGTTGTGCTTACGTTGTTTAACGATAAGTTATGTTAGTATTATATCACTCACCTCTTGACATGATTAGGGATTGTCGCCTTCACGATGCGGGGTAGACTCGGGCGTGCATGTGACCTATGATTCGAGAATACCTCGTGCGGTGCAGTGGCCTATGCGGAGCTATGAGAGTTCCAGGTTAGTGTGCGGACTTTGTGGTCATGCGGTCTATGTGGCCATGCGGACGGCGAGTCCAGGACGATGCCGGGGAGTAGCTACCCTCGATGCGGGGAATACCTCATGCGGGCCATTGGAGTGGCCTATGCGGTCCGCGGGAAGTTCGAGGCTAGACGCGCGCATTAGATCTGCGGGCGAGTGGCGGCTTTGATCATGTGATGCAGACAGATCTCATGATCTGATTTATGACCTTGTTGGTGCGTAGGTTTTAGTAGTCGGCTATGCCTTCATTTACCGTCTGCGGTTTTATGATGACACGTGGGACACGGTGTTCATGTATTCCTTGATGCTTTTATATCATGTAAGGCCGCGGTGAGAAGGTATTCCACGGGCATGATTGATGTTGTGGGCGTGAGATCCATAATTATATATTGAGTGATGACTTTGAGGGCGTGAGTCCTTGACATGACATGACTGCTTATTTATTGTGAACTGTAGTTTGGTTATCATACATGTCTCCTGTTTTATATAGATCGCTATGATTTCATTTCTGATATTTTGATTTCACATACTTGGTACTGTTATCTTGTCCTCGCCGGGGGCTGCGTTCATCTGCATGGTAGAGGTACACCGATGTTGATCCTCGCTCTTAGGAGTCACAGTTCAGCGTTTGGGAAGCTCCGTTTCTCGGAGGCTTATCGATGGTATAGTCTCGTATCGTTATAGGTACTTACATTCGAGGTATGGCGGGGCCCTGTCCATCGCCATTGTTGTTATATCATTCTTAGGCGTGCATGTAATCGTTGTGGCGAGTTGTAAAAGGGATGTAACTGTTGATTTAAGTTTTATATATATGTGCCGAAGGCAAGTTTTCTCAGAATAAGCTTACATTTCATATTATATCATGTCTTGTTTTATATTCCGCTGATTACTCTGATGTATGGCTACTTGGGTGCCCGGGGTAAGGCACCAGTCACGGGCCCGGGTTCTGGTCGTGACACATAAACAGGAGGCTACAGGACATTTAGGAGTTGGTTTCTATTTCTCTCACTCTGAGATCGTGCCATAGAGTTGTGTTATTAAGATAATCCCTCTCTGACGTATTTTTTGTTATAACTATGCCTCGAGGAGACACGATGCATGAAGGGCAAAAGCGATGCTTGAGAGATACCGAAGACTCATATAGTTGATAGGGCTCATGCCTAGGGTATACCAGATATTGTGCCGCAGTCGGCGAGTTCTTCTGCGCCAGGTTTTGAGGCCCCAGCACCAGAGCCTCCAATTTCTCTGTTAGGGGAAGACTATAGGGTCATAAGGGAAGCAGTTATGTTATTGACCAAGATAGCGGTGATATAGTTTCATCAGGGAGGTTATTCGGCTGAAATGCAGACAGTGTCTGAGGGTAGATGGCAGCGGAAATCGGCGTAAGAGGCTAGACCAGGTTGGTTATCCGGTGAGTTTTGACGAGCGACCTCGGCCAGTGAGATATTCGTCGACCTACCCATAAAATACCCCCGCAGCTCACAGGTGGGAGATTTGACCCCACAAGGTATTTGGGAGCCGGTCCAAGCTCCAGGGTTCGAGGTTCTCAGAGGAGCATAGGATTTTCTCAGTCGAGGCCACTTATTCCTCAGTGTTTCCGATGTAGTAAGCGTCATTTGGGGAAATATCGTTATGGAACAGGTGTTTGTTATTATTGTGACCGTCCGGGCCATAATAATTGGGAATGTCCTGTTAGAAAGAGCACTGGTAAGGTGGCTCAGCCTATGAGGCCGGCGGTTGGTTCCTTTTCCTCTACAGATGTCGCCCGGGAAGGTATTCGAGATGTCGGCCGATGCGTGGTAGAGGTCGAGTGGAGTTTATAGTTAAGCGGTTCTTGAACCGCATGTAGATGTAGCTCTTGGCGGGATCAAGAGGCAACTTCGCATGGGGATACAGGTATATTTTGATTCTTTTGAATCATACATGCACTGATAGATTCAGATTCCGCCCTAGCGTATATATTTCCCTTTGTTGCTAGTAGTTGTAAATTGATAGCACCACCAGAGGTAGGTATACCTTGATTAGTAAAGTGAAAATTGAAGAATGTTGACAACAATGATAAGTGAACTGAGACTATAGTTGTGTAGGGTTCACAAGTTGTAATTACCCCATAACAGTGTAAAGACTGATAGTGGAGGATGTACAGTAGAAATACTTCGGCCTAGGTGACGAACCTCTAGTGATGGGAGGATAGGGTGAGAAGTACCTTGAGATAAGAGAGAGATTTATTTCAGACTAAGAATGAGAAGTTAAGTGTGACGATGGGTCGGGTTGTGGACCCATTTCGGGTCAACCGGTAGTATGGAATGGGGTGATGCCAGTTGGAAATGGTCCCGCTATGTGATAGGGTCACGAGGATGCAAGGCCCAAGTCTAGTTAATCGTTTTATGAGTTCGTGGATGTGTTCCACCGGAACCAGGTCGTAAGGGCCGAGAAGAGCCTTAGCGGAAATGCAAGTAGCATAATGGCCAAGTTTGGATAGTAACTCCAAGGATTGGAGAACAGAAACAATATTTGAAATTTTGTACATGTACTAAAATAAGTTTGGAAGTACGGGAAGGTATGACATGTAAGAAAAGGAAGGAACAAGAGTTATAAGAACTAAAGTGGTTATAGTTATGAGTAATGTAAGTGTGTAAAGGGAATCATTTTTAGGCCATGAGTGGAGGTTAATTGTGATGATACACACGCCTTGGGTTCAGTGATACTGCCCATAGGTGCTCGTGATTGAGATGCTACTAGTATTAGAGTTTACACCGGTTGATAAACTAAGCTAGGCAGATTATAGGATCATGCCCCAACTAGTTTTGTGACTAAGTGAGACATAAGAGAGAAGTAACACGAGGGAACACATCAGTTAGCTGAGTGGGAGTCTGACTGAAGGATTCAGATAGTGTTAGTCCCATGACTTAGAATACGACAGGGCCATCCCTAGTACGGGAAAAAGAAAGGAACCTCTAAGGATCCCGTTTTGAAGACTGTAACCTTCGAGTTTTGTGAGAAGGGACCGCGGATGGAAGGTCCATTGATATGTATACATATGTTATATGGTGACCATGAGTGGCATCGTTGGTCTTGTGGAGTATTGATTGATAGACATAGTAGAGAGACTATGCCGGAGTTTGTATAGCTTGACAACCGACTAAGAACATTCGTGTCACGACCCGATCCCGGGCCCGTGACTGGTGCCTTACCCCGGGCACCCTAGTGATACAACATCAGAGAAAATCAGCGGAAATAAAAACTAAAACATGAGACAAGTCATAAAGTATGAAACAGGCTAACCAAAACGGTCACCTTCCTGAATATATACATATATATAAAACTGAACAGTTAAATCCTTTTACAAAACCCTGCCCACAACAAGATTTACGGCACCTAAGGATGTAACCATAACTATGACGGACAGGCCGCCATACCACGAATGTACAAGTAACTATCTTGTGAGGACTATACGAAAGATAAGCCTCGGAGAAAACGGAGCTTCCCAAAACGCTGAATCGTGATCCTATGGCGAGGATCCACAACCGATGTACCTACCGCGGCGTAGCGGCCGAAGAGGTCGATCAGCAAGTGCAAGTATGTGAAATCAGAAAATCGTAAATGAAATCATAATAGTCTATATAAAGCGAGACATGTATGATAACCAAACTACGATCCAATATATATAAAATCATGTCAAGTCGTGACTCACGCCTCCAAGTCATTACTCAAGTATAACAATGGATCTCACGCCCACAACATCAATCACGCCAGTGGAATACCTTTCCTCACCGCCGGATCTATGATATAATCACACTGAAGTACACATGAACACTAGGTCCCATGTGTCATAACAACCGTACCAACAATACTATACAACCAAACCACGGTCGACACGGGGCAAGTATGAAAGCCGACTACGGATACTGCGTGTCACGTGTTGGCCAGGCAATACGGGGCTAACTACGTGTACCGAGCGTATCACGAGACTTCGTCACTAAACCGAACGGCAAGTGCGAGGGCTAACTACCGGTACCAAGGCGAATCAGCCACGAGGCGGGGCAAGTCAAGCCGACCACCGGATACCAAGGCCGAATCGGTATAACCTCGTGAGAGCTAGTCCGTGGAATAACACTATCAACAGGAAACGAACCTCATCATGGCCGCATACCCGTGGACCATCCATCGAGTCAGTATGCCCATGGACTATCATAGTGGAAGCATACCCGTGGGCCACCCATCGTGTCAGTATGTCCAAAATGATAAAGAATAACACGACCGGCCCTCCACCGAGAGACGCGGTAACATAAGAATACAACACTTGCACAACAAGGCTATCACACGCAAACATAGGCACGTTACACACAACTCAAGGTACTTTCATTTTATGACAAAGTCCAGGTTTTTATCCCCAAAGTACTACGTACGTTAAATTCTTTTAGAAGATCCATTTCTTTTACAAAAGTCACCCGATACCCGTAGTATCAAAATAGAGTGACTAACATTTTTAAGTAAACCAAAACAACTTCCATACTTTCCTTTTAAAATCAAATTAAGGAAATACCATGCCTTCTTTTTAGACCAAAACACTTCAATTCCACAAGTCTCTTTTCTTTTAAAACCACAACAAGTATTCTTTTAAAACCCAAATAATGTACTCTTTTCAAAACAAGTAACCTATACTTAAAATCAAGTTACTTCTTTTTTTTCAAAATCAAGTCGTTTGTAAGTCAAGTCTCTTATCTTTCAAGATCAAGTCTCTTAACTTTCAAAATCAAGTCGTTTATAAGTCAAGTCTCTTATCTTTGAAGATCAAGTCTCTTAACTTCTACAATCAATAAACCATTCTTTTACCTACATAAAGCCGTTATAACTAACTTCCCATAAAGCTATTATAACACCATATGTTTTAAACCAACCAAATCACTTAGCACATGTACGTCTACCGTACTACATAGTTCACAACAATCATGCTAGAAAAGATAGGAAGAGGTTCACATACCTCGCGACGATTATCGACAAGAAGCAAAAAGCTCCAAAGTACTGTAACCCTGCTAGCCTTTCCACTCTTCAAGTAGAATACGCTACTCGAAGTACTGCAACCTATAAAGGCCACAAAATGCCTATCAACTCCTAGATCTCTTCGTAGAATATTCTAACTGTAAGATTCCTTATTCTACGTAAAATTCGCAAGACCTCCCCCCCTCCCCGCTATCACATAAAACTCCTCCTATCCGGGCCCGCTACTGTGCCAACAACTCCAGTGGATTACACGTCTAACCTGACGTGTACAATTACTCCACAATAATACAACGATCTGTAAATACAGCCCTATGTAAATACAGTTCAATTCTTTTCAATACTCATTCTATATATATAGTATACTCAACTATATATTACAACAACATGTAATTTCTAATTACAATAGGGGGACAAGATTATTTACCTCGATAAGCCCAAAATTATCCAAGATTAAAGTAGATCCTGAGCAACGTTTAGCTCCAATTCCTTACGCTCCAACCCGCTCCAAGAGACCCTTAGAAGTTTCTAAACAACTTCTCTTAACACTTCAACCAAGCTAGGAAGATTTTTCTAGGGTTTCGTTTAGCGACTTTTGGAATAAAAATAGTATTTCCGGGCTCCTAGTATTAAAACAACTTTGGAATACTACTAGGGATACTAGGCCAAGGTATTTGGGATAATACAATAATACCCAAAGTATTTCTACACAAGAGGGGGAGAGAGGGACGAAAACACCTCAAAGGGAGGGGAGTATTTTTAGCCTTGGAAAGCTTAAGTGTGGGATGAATAAGTCTTCAACTTAAGGGGGTATATATAGAGGATTCAAGGGCCAAGATCAATGCAAGGTGTGTGGTCAAGATTGGTCCATGTGTGTGTGGGTCCCACCACACCACATGGCCAACGATTTGGCTTACCAAGTGTCATGGCCAATCGGCCAAGGGGACAAGTGGCTAGCCACTTGTCCACCAATTTCGGCCAAGGGTGCCACATGGGGGTGACACGTGTCGCCCCCCGATTCGTCCAAAATATTTCGTCTTCCGAAAATATCCAAAATACCGAAAATCTTAAAAACAAGGCGGGCCCCACAAAACCGTAAATTTCTCCCGTGGACCCACGTGACCATTTTCGAAAATAAAATCTGAGAAGTCCAAATACCAAATCTGGGAATCCAATTCTCATTAACGAACTTTTTTCTTCACAAAAACCAGAAACTTTTTCGTCGAAAAAAATCACATCTTTCGTTCTTTCCAAAATTACTGTCGTATACTCGTACGTACGTCCTCACATACATACCCTGGAACTACGGGGTATAACAATTCGGGAATGAATGTTTCTAAGGGGGGAAGAATGTTACACCCCGGAATTACAGTACATGTATACGAGAAGAGACGCAAGAACACAAGACTTGAAAATCGGTACGAAAGAAAGAATTTTTTTTTCGAAGGAAAATATTCCGAACTTCGGAAAGGAAAAATGTTCGTTGATGAGAATTAGATTCTCAAAATGCATTATTTGAGGAGTATGAAATTTATTAACATTCTGGAAATTTATTTTACGGATTTGGTCACGTAGGGCCCACCCGAGAAATTTTACGTTTTGTGGGGCCCACGAGGGTTACGAAATTTTATGGACGAATGGGAGGGCGACACGTGTCACCCCCCACATGGGCTTGCTCGAATTGGACCAAGGGTGTTATGGTCAATGTCCAAGGAAGATGATCAAGTCTTGACAAGCTTGATAAAATTGACCAAGTCAACTAAGCCAAGTTGGCACTTGATATTTAATCCTCTTCATCCAAACCCCACAAGTGTTTTGATCTAAGCCCTCCATTGTTTTATATATACTGCACTAGTAGCAAGACTTAGCTCACAACACTTAGAAAAATTTCACACATTCTTGTTCTTGAAAGTGAGCTCTCGGGTTTCACACATTTCCCACACAAAAAATTTTAGTTTGTGGTTCATTATTCACAATACTTTAACTCAAGGTTCCTAGGGGTATTGTAACGATATCTCAATAGAAAGATCCCAGAAAAATGACGTTTTCACGTTAGTCGCAAGGCGAAAACCTAAGGTGTTCTTCAACTTTGAAGTTGGAAATGGAAGGGAAGTTGTTTGTGAACTTCTAAGGGCTTCAAATAGCGGATTGGAGCGTGAAGGATAGGAGCTAAGATTTCTAAGGAGCGACTTTGAATCTTGGAATTTTATAAGGGCTAATCAAGGTAACAATCTTGTCGTTTTAATGACTGAAGATTACTTATTGTTGTAGTTATGGATATTAGCAAGCATGAGGTATATATTATGAAGTTTGATAAGTGTTATGGATATTGGAACCACTAATCCGAAACTAGCATGTTTAGCCTTTGAGATTACAATTCAATTTGATTATTAGTTTAGTTGTCGCATGTTATATAAAGAAGGAATTATAGTTGTTAAAGTTGTTTACGACTATATAACATGTTAGAATTAACAACTTGGATTGAAAAAGAATTGGAAAAGACTTTGTGTTGTTGTACATGTTAGCCGAGAATGGCTTTAGATATTGGACTACTTGGTATTAATTGTGGGGCATAATTTTACACGTATTGTAAGGCGTGTAATCCCTTTGATTGGTTGATGTGTATACGGTCTCTTATTCTCTACGGAAAATTGTAAGGCGTGTAATCCCCTTTGATTGGTTGATGTGTTGAGCCTTAAATGTGGCATATTGGTTATTGATTTTCGGGCCTTGAAAAAGGTGGAAAAGTACGTAGAAACAAAGGAGCGCCGCCCAATTCTCCGTAGAATAAGTGTCACGACCCGTTAGGGGCGATCGTGCCTACCCGCACCCAAGTAGTCATACATCGGAGAAAATCGCGGAATATAAAAACAAGACATGAAACAATGTAAATTGAGACACGCTTATCCGAGAAAAGGCGTCTTTTCGCATATATATATAAACCAAAATCGCGATTACATCCCAACTGCATAGGACTACGCACCTCTGAAAGTAAACAACTATGGCGGACGGGGCCCCGCCATACCTGAATGTACATATATCTACAACACCGGGGAGAACCATACCAAAAGTCGAGCTTAGGAGAAGATGGAGCTCACGACACCAAAGCAAAAGATCCTAAGGATGCGGATCTAGCACTCTTTCCACCTGCGGCATGAACGCGGCCAGGAGGTCGATAACAAGTACCAAGTATGTGAAAGCGTAAAGTACTTAAATGAAATCATATCATTTTAAAGCCAATTTTACAAATATGTATGAAATAACCAATGTAACTTTATAGTGCCACATCACAAACAAGAGTAACAACAATTAAGCTGTAATGTCTTTTCTAGGTGCTAATGATCGAAGCAAGGCCAATCGCCCATAGTATCATTATGCCTAATCTCGACTCCCGTAGTCCGCATAGGCCACCTAGGCCCGCATGAGGTATTCCCCGCATCGAGGGTAGCTACTCCTCGGCATCGTCCTGGACTCGTAGTCCGCATGGCCACATAGACCGCATGGCCACATGGACCGCACACTAACCTGGAACTCTCGTAGCTCCGCATAGGTCCCCTGGACCCGCATGAGGTATTCTCGCATCATAGTCACACAGACTGCCTGAGGTATACCCCGCATCGGGGGGCAGCTTAACCCCCGGTATATCATGTCAAGAGGTGAGTGATGTAATACTAACATAACGGCTTATCGTTAAACAACATAAGCACAAACAAGAATAACCTTTTTACACAAACGTTACAGGATACTAACACACATAGTATCACAATATGTCTACTCAACAAACCATCTTACTGTACTTTCCAGAAATCAATACAAGTCTTTTATAAATACATAAGTAAACCGTTCCTTTTATCTTTCTTAAGTCGTTATACCTAACTTCCCATAAAGCTAGTATAACTCTTAAGCTTTTGTTTAAAAACCAAGTATTCTTCTTCTTTCAAAAATGATTCATAATTCTTTTGAAATACTTCAAGATTCTTATTATTTAGACTCAAGTCAAAAGACGTCAAGTAAAACCATGTTCAGTTAACACACGTACGTCTACCGTACTATATATATACTTTAAAATATCATGCTTAAGAGTATAGGAAGAATCACATACCTTCTCGGCGAAATCCACCTGCCAAGTCGAATATGTCGCGCGCAGAGTATCAACCTATAATAGTCAAATACGTCTATCAACGTCTAGACTACTCTGTAGGATAATCTAAGCAGAGGGTTCTCTATTTTACGGAAAATCGGGCAGCACTTCCCTACCCGGTAAACTATACAAGTCTACTGTAAATACAGTCCTATGTAAGTACAGTTCAATCTTCTTTAATTCTTCTGAGGTGATTATAGTTCAATTCTCTTCTGTAATACCCTTCTATGTAATTACAGTTCAATTCTCTTCTTTAATATCCTTCTATGTATTCTATACTATTTCTATACTTCTACGGTATGTACTCTCCAATTATAATAGAAGGATAAGATTATTTACCTCGATAAGCCCAATATTATCCAAGATATAAGTCGATCCTGAGCAAGGTTTAGCTCCTAATCTGTACGCTCCAATCCGCTCCAAGAAACCCTTAGAAGTTTCTACACAACTTCTACTTTCTACTTCAACCAACTATGAAGTTTCTCTTAGGGTTTCGTTTAGTGACTAAAGGAATATAAGGTAGTATTTCCGGACTCTACGTATAGAGGTAACTTTTGGAAATACTATAAGGGATTGGCTAAGGTATTTTGGGGATAGTAACAATACTTGGAGAGTATTTCTACCAAGAGTGGGTACTTGAGACTACTAGGGAAGGGGGGGGGGGGAAGAGGGTGTTTCGGCTTAGCTCTCTAGAGGGGGGGGGGGGAGTGAGGCTTGGACGAGAAGCTCACAAGGGGGAAGGGAGATTTCAAGACTTGGAAAATATTTGTGGATGAAGAAGTCTTCAACTTAAGGGGGGTATTTATAGGACTTTCAAGGGTCAAGATGATGGCAAGTGGAGGGCAAGTGGAGGGTGTGGATTCACCCATGTGTCCTTATCCATCTACTACACAAAAATATCCTACCTAACCTTGACTAATGCAAGGCCACAAAACGTGCCCAAGGTCGTCCAAGTCCCGCCACTTGAGGGTGACAAGTGTCGCCCTCTCGTTGGTCCAAAATATTTTATCTCTCGGAAAAATCCGCAAAAAATATAAGTGACATCGCCGTAATTTTCCCTTCGCAAGTTTTGTAAAACGTTTCGTCAAAAAACAATTCGTTTCGTGGGTTGTGCACAAATTTCGTCCTATGCCTAACTTTAAGTTTTGAACTTTTGTACGTACGCCCTCACGTACATACTCTGGAAATACGGGGTATAACATTCTCCCCTCCTTAGAAACATTTGTCCCGAATGTTCCTTCCCAAGACACACAACGATAAGGTTCCTCATAACTTAAACAGTTTGCAAATGCCTCACATGGCCACAATACAACACTTAAGCAAATACATCAATGAAAAATTTACAAGTAGGAAAGTGAGTTACCTGGAGGTGTGGGGAATAGGTGAGGATACTTCTACCTCATGTCCTCCTCAGCTTCCCACGTCATCTCCTCCCTGAGCTCGTTCCGCCACAAGACTTTGACGGAAGCCACGTCCTTGGTCCGCAGACGCCTAACCTGACGATCGATTATCGCTATGGGAATCTCCTCATACGATAACCCCTCGGTCACCTGGACCTCGTCAATCGGGTGCACTCTAGATGGATCCCCGATACATCTCCTCAGCATAGAAACATGAAACACCGGATCTGACGCCTCCGGATCGGACGGCAGATCCAACTCATAGCAACCTTGCCTACCCTGCGGACAATCGTACGGCCAATGTACCTTGGTGAGTTTCCCTTTCTTCCCGAATCTCATCACACCGCACATGGGTGACACCTTCAGAAAACCCAATCATCAACCTCGAACTCCGGATGCCGACGATGATCTGCGTATGACTTCATCGACTCGAGATGTCGATGCGCTCTGGATAAGCTTCACCTTATCCACTGCCTGCTGCACCAAATCTGGTCCCACTAACTGCACCTCGCCCATATCAAACCAGCCTATCGGCGATCTGCACTTCCTCCCATACAAGGCCTCATAAGGCGCCATCTGAATACTGGAGTGGTAGCTATTATTATACGCAAACTCAACTAGAGGCAAATGATCCTCCCAGCTACTCCTGAAGTCAATAACATAGGCTTGCAGCATATCCTCAAGAGTCTGGATAGTGCGCTCTGCCTGTCCGTCTGTCTGAGGATGGAATGCGATGTCGTGCTCACGTCGTCCTAATCCATACGGAAGGACCTCCAGTTAGGTAACCGGGCTCCTGCATCGATATGATAGAAATAGGGACTCATGCGATCGGCGATCTCTCGGATATAAAGTCTGGCATAATCCTCAGCCGAAAAAGTCGTCCTGACGGGAAGAAAGTGGGCTGATTTCGTCAGCCTGTCGACGATAACCCAGATAGAATCATGCTTCCTCTGAGTGCGAGGTAATCCTGTGATAAAGTCCATGTTGATCACCTCCACTTCAGTCGGGATCTCTATCGCGCAATAATCCACGGGCCTCGGTGTTCTATCTTCACCTGCTGACAACACGGGCACTGAGCCACAAAATCTGCAACGTCCCTCTTCAAGCCATCCCACCAATACACAGATCTGAGGTCGTGGTACATCTTGGTCGACCCCGGATGGATAGAGTAACGCGCGATGTGTGCTTCCCCCAGAACCTGCTGCCAAAGTCCTGAAATATCTGGAACACACAACTCGCCTCAAACCTTAGCACCCCATGGTGCTACCTCAAGGACCCTTCCTCGCGAAGAGCCATATCACGGCAGCGTCAAAACCGGATCCTCAAATGTTGCCTCTTCACCTCGCCGACGATGGAAGACTCGGCAACCTCTCGAACTCGAACCCAGCCGCTATCGGAATCTATCAATCGGACTCAAGGCTCGCTAGCGATGCAACTCGCGGACCATGCTCCTCCTCTCGTTGTACATCCGATGGACTCCCATCGACCTACGACTAAGGGCATGCGCCTGGCATTGGCCTTCCTGGGTGAGTACGGGATGTCGACATCGTAATCCTTGAGTAACTCTAACCACCGTCTCGCCGTAAGTTCGGCTCCTCTGGTGAAGATATACCGGAGGCTCTTGTGGTGCGTATAAATATCCACATGAACCCCATACAAATAGTGCCTCCGGATCTTCGGCGTGAATCACCGCGCCAACTCCAAATCATGGGTGGGGTAGTTCTCTCATGCTTCTTAAGGTTGTCGGGATGTGCGCTATAACCTTACCAGTGCATCAACACACATCCGAGCCCGACGCCGACGCGTCACAATACACTACATAACCGTGGACCTCGGAAGAGTAAGAACGGGGCGGTCGTCGATCTCTCCTTGATGGCGAAACCACGCTCACAAGCATCGGTCCATCAAACTTAGCCTCGAGTCGGCTAGTCAATGGTGCGAGATAGAAGCAAACTTCTCCACGAACCGATAGTAACTGCAAGGCCCAGAAGTTGCGCACTCAGCCGGAGTAGTAGGTCTAGGCCAACTCTGATCGCCTCGATCTTGGCCGTATCCACCGAATACCATCGGCCGACAATATGCCCAAGAAAAGCCACCAAGCCAACTAAAACTCACATTTGGAAAACTTGGCGTATAGCTGCTGGTCTGGAGAACTCTCAAAGGCCATCTCAAATGCTCTGCATGCTCGCTCTGAACGAATAAACCAAGATATCATCAATGAACACTATCACAAGCGTGTCAAAAATGGCTTGAACACTCGGTTCATCAAATCCATGAATCTGGCGGAGCATTGGTTAACGAAAGACATGACCACGAACTCATAATGCCCGTCTGGGTCGGAATGCGATCCTAGGGACATCCGCTCTCTCGACTCGCACTGATGATAGCCCGATCGCAGATCAATCTTGGAGAAACATCTCGCGCCTCGCAATGGTCGAACAAATCATCAATCACGGGAAGGGGGTATCTGCGAATGGTCACCTTGTTCACCGTCAATCAACACACATGCGCGGCGTCCGCCCTTCTTCTTCACGAACAATCCGGTGCTCCTGGGAGAAACACTAGGCCTGATGAAGCCGCTTCTCCAAAGAAATCTCTCGGTGGTCCTTGACTCTCTCAACTCGGCGGGTGCCGTTACGTATGGCGGAATGGAAATAGGCTGTGTGCAAGACATCGATACAAAACTCTATCTCCTCTCGGGAGGATACCGGAAGGTCGTCGAAACACATCTGGGAACTCTCGACAATGGAATCGATGAAAATCGTACGCGACCTCGTGATCAAACACCGAATGAGATGGTAGATATACCCTTCGCACCGTCTTCCTAGCCTTGAGGTAGGAAATAAACCTACCCTCGGCGACACGGTGTTCCTCCCACTCAATAACGGCTCCCGGAAACGGAACCGTACCACTCTCTCCTTGCGGTCTACATGGCGTAGCGAAGCTAACCAATCCATGCCCGTGATCACATCGAAATCGGTCATGTCAACTCTATCAAGTCGGCTAGGGTCGACGATTGCATAAAGTCGGACAAGCCCTATATACCCGCCGAGCTACCACCGAATCACCCCGGCGTAGCTACCTCGAAAGGGTCTATGGACTCGGGCTTTATCCTATCCTACTAGCGATAAGGGAGATATATGGAATGAGTAGAACCCGGATCTATCAAGACATACACGTCGTAACATGAAACTGATAAAGTACCTGTGATGACATCAGGTGAGGCCTCCTGGTCCTGCCGGCTGGACAAGGCATAAATGCGGTTCTGAGGACCGCTAGAATCGGACCGCGCCACGACCTCTGCGCGACTCGCTGGTCCATGAGTACCACCCTCCGGCGAGTAACTGTAGGAGATGAAGAAGACCCGGCGAAAGACCTTGTAGGCTGACCCCTACCCTGCTGCGCCTTTGCCTGGACAGGCTCGCAAAGTGACCAGGCCGCAATCAGAACAAACTCTCGGAGCGGTACCACAATTCCGTAATGGGATCTACCGCATCCACACCGGCTGGTGGTCCGTCGGCTAGCACTTCGCTACCCTCGACGTCACCAATTCGGGGCCCCGTCCGCCTCGAATATCCTGGCTGTCCTGAGGACGGTGTAGGAGTGCTCTGAGCTGGCTGTGGTGCAAATCTAGACTGCTGCTGAGGCTGTCCACTCCGATAGCTACCAAAAGACCTGCGCCTCGGCCTTTTCTGCTGGCTCACAACCTCGGCCTCTACGCTCGCCGCATCCAAGTGCATGAGCTCGCATGCGGGTAATGTCCATGCACTCGTGAAGATCCACACGCACAAGACTCGCCATATAATCATCTAGCCGGTGACGTAGCGATGTACCACATCCTCCATATCTGCTACCAACGCAGGACATATCGAGCCAACGAATCGAACTCAACGTTGTACTCCTAATCGTGCGTCCTCTGTCTCGGCAACAAAACTTGTCGGCCGTGCCCTCCTCATCCGTGGAGGCAAGAAGTGAGTGAGAAAGCCTCGAGAACTCGTCCCAGTAGCCGGGACGTGCTCTCCCGACAACTCCCGAAGTCAAACGATCATTGCGGTATCACGCACCGATGCGAACCAAGATCACGGACTCGGTCTAAGCCTTGATCACTCGCACGATCCTCAGAATCGACGGATGAACTCCTGCGGATCATCCTCGTGCCTCGACCGTAGAACTCGCGGGCTCTGACTCGAGAAAATCTCGTAGCCTCAAACTATCCGATCTCGGGTGAACCACGGTCTTGATGGAGGCCCAGGCTGCTGCGTCGGCCATATCACGTTCGCCACGATCACGGCGATGGCGCCATCTCTATAACCCATCTCATCTGCTCCGGTGTGGACTGGAGGTGCAGTCTTGTGGTCTCATCACCATCGCTGTGGCCTAAACCTCTTTGGGGCGCGACGTCGTGGAACTCGCCGTCTAGGGTATAGGCGGGCACGAGCCCTCGTGACTCGGTGTCCTACTAGCGACTCCTCTTGCCTTGTCCTTCTAGGCGGGTTGCCTTACGTGGAGGCATAATCTTAAAGAAAGGAAATACGTTAGAGGTCCAACTTATAACACGACTCTAAGGCACGATCTCGAGTGAGAAGAATGGAAACCAATCCTAAATATCCTATAGCCTCACGATTATTGGTGTGGTGCAACACACCGATAATCAAGACTCTATTAGATACTGCGTAGACACTTTCCGAGATTAATCGCTCGATACCACTTTTGTCACGACCCGTTCGGGGCGATGGTCGTGCCTTACCCGCACCCAAGTAGTCATACATCGTAGAAAATCCGGAATATAAAAACAAGACATGAAACAATGTAAATTGAGACCGCTTTATCTGAGAAAAGACGTCTTTCGGCGTATATATATAAACCAAAATTTGGCGATTACATCCCAGCATGCAATAGACTCTGCACCTCTAAGGAAGTAACAACTATGGCGGGACAGTGGCCACATACCCTGAATGTACATATATCTACAACACCAGGGAGAACCATACCAAAAGTCGAGCCTACGGAGAAGATGGAGCTCCTGACACCAAAGCAAAAGATCTTAAGGATGCGAATCTAGCACTCCTTTCACCTGCGGCATGAGCGGCCCGAAGAGGTCGATAACGGTACCAAGTATGTGAAATCAGAAAGTACTTAAATGAAATCATATCATTTTAAAGCCAATTTTACAAATATGTATGAAATAACCAATGTAATCGCACATAGTGCCACATCACAAACAAGAGTAACATGTAAACTATATGTGTCTTTTCTAGGTCGGGAATGATCGAAGCAAGGCCAATCGCCCATAGTATCATTATGCATGCCTAATCCCGGACTCCTGTAGTCGCATAGCCACCTAGGCTCGCATGAGGTATTTCCCGCATCGAGGGTAGCTACTCCTCGGCATCGTCCTAGACTCGTAGTCCGCATGGCCACATAGACCGCATGGCCACATGGACCGCACACTAACCTGTAACTCTCGTAGCTCCGCATAGGGCCCCTGGACCCGCATGAGGTATTCTCGCATCATAGTCACACTGTCGCTCGAGGTATACCCGCGTGAGAGGCAGCAACCCCGGTATATCATGTCAAGAGGTGAGTGATGTAATACTAACATAACGGCTTATCGTTAAACAACATAAGCACAAACAAGAATAACCTTTTTACACAAACGTTACAGGATACTAACACACATAGTATCACAATATGTCTACTCAACAAACCATCTTATTGTACTTTCCAGAAATGAATACAAGTCTTTTATAAATACATAAGTAAACCGTTCCTTTTATCTTTCTTAAGTCGTTATACCTAACTTCCCATAAAGCTAGTATAACTCTTAAGCTTTTGTTTAAAAACCAAGTATTTTTCTTCTTTAAAAAATGATTCATAATTCTTTTGAAATACTTCAAGATTCTTATTATTTAGACTCAAGTCAAAAGACGTCAAGTAAAACCATGTTCAGTTAACACACGTACGTCTACCGTACTATATATATACTTTAAAATATCATGCTTAAGAGTATAGGAAGAATCACATACCTTCTCGGCGAAATCTACCTGCCAAGTCGAATATGTCGCGCGCAGAGTATCAACCTATAATAGTCAAATACGTCTATCAACGTCTAGAATACTATGTAGGATAATATAAGCAGAGGGTTCTCTATTTTACGGAAAATCGGCGATTTCCCTACCCGTAAACTATACAAGTCTCAGTAAATACGATCATATGTAAGTACTGATTCAATCTTCTTTAATTCTTCCGAGGTGATTATAGTTCAATTCTCTTCCGTAATACCATATGTAATTACAGTTCAATTCTCTTCTTTAATATCCTTCTATGTATTCTATACTATTTCTATACTTCTACGGTATGTACTCTCCAATTATAATAGAAGGATAAGATTATTTACCTCGATAAGCCCAATATTATCCAAGATATAAGTCGATCCTGAGCAAGGTTTAGCTCTCTGTCATGCGCTCAATCCGCTCCAAGAAACCCTTAGAAGTTTCTACACAACTTCTACTTTCTACTTCAACCAACTATGAAGTTTCTCTTAGGGTTTCGTTTAGTGACTAAAGGAATATAAGGTAGTATTTGACTCTACGTATAGAGGTAACTTTTGGAAATACTATAAAGGGATTGGCTAAGGTATTTTGGGGATAACAATACTTGGAGAGTATTTCTACCAAGAGGGGTACTTGCCGAGACCACTAGGGAAGAGGGGGGAAGATGGTGTTTCGGCTTACCTCTCTAGAGGGGGGGGGGGAAATGAGGCTTGGACGAGAAGCTCACAAGGGGGAAGGGAGATTTCAAGACTTGGAAAATATTTGTGGATGAAGAAGTCTTCAACTTAAGGGAGGTATTTATAGGACTTTCAAGGGCCAAGATGATGGCAAGTGGAGGGTGTGGATTCACCCACGTGTCTTATCCATCTACTACACAAAAATATCCTACCTAACCTTGACTAATGCAAGGCCACAAAATGTGCCCAAGGTCGTCCAAGTCCCGCCACTTGAGGGTGACAAGTGTCGCCCTCTCGTTGGTCCAAAATATTTTATCTCTCGGAAAAATCCATAAAAATATAAGTGACATAGCGTAATTTTCCGCAAGTTTTGTAAAGCGTTTCGCCGGAAAAACAATTCGTTTAAATGGGTTATGCACAAATTTAGTCCTATGCCTAACTTTAAGTTTTGAACTTTTGTGCGCACGCCTCACGTACATACTCTGGAAATACGGGGTATAACAATAAGAGACCGTATACTTAGTATCATTCTACGTTAGAAACTAGAAGTTGATAGTCGTGTTGTGGTCATTATAGGTTGACAATTCTACGTGCGGCGTATTCGACTTAGCTTGTGGATTAAGCCGAAAAGGTATGTGAACCATCTCCTCTTCTTCTAGCATGATTCCTTATGGTAAAGAAAGTAAATCCTACTCCTTAAATGATCCACTCCTTGATTGTACTTGGATTGCCTAATATAGAAGTTGTTCTATATACTTCCTTGATTGTACTTGGATTGCCTAATATAGAAGTTGTTCTATATACTTCCTTGATTTTACTTGGATTGCCTAATATAGAAGTTGTTCTATGTACTCCTTGATTATACTTTGGATGTTTAAATTGGAAGTTGTTATAATCCATTCCCTTGACAAAATTTGGATTTTCAAAAGTGAAAAGTGTTTTACTTGAAGTACATAGAGTCTTAAAAAGGAAGTGATTTCCAAATCTTTTGGATAGTGCCTTAGTTCCAAAACCTAAAGGTTGTTATAACGGCTTTAGGGGAGTCAAAGGAGTGATTTACTTAATTGATTTAAAAGAGGAGAAATGACATGATTTAAAGAGAAGTAACTTGTTTTAAAGGTGTGAGTTACTTGGGATTTAAAAGTAGAAGCAACTTGATTTCTAAAGTTAAGAGAATTGAAGTATTTTGAAAGTTATGTAACTTGATTTGAAAGTATATGATACTTGGTTTTAAAAGTATAAGTCTCTTGGTTATAAAAAGAATGAATTTGTCTAAAACCATAAAGAGTTATAACGACTTTATGGGAAGTTAGTTATAACGGCTTTATGGAAGGTTAAGAGAGTTGTCTATTTTGATTGATAGGCATGAGTTGCCTAGGTTGTGAAATTAGAAGTTACTTGGTTTCAAAGTCTTGAAATGAATTTCTAAAGGTGTAGTAACTTAATTTGAAAAAAATAGACATGCCTTGATACTACGGGTGTTAGTATCTTGTGGTTTTATATAAAAAGGAGTCTTTTGAAAAGCATGGAAGCACGTAGTACTTTGGGTTAAATTTTCTGATTTTTATGTGAAACGAAAGTGCCTTGAGTTTATAAAATGAAATTCATTTTTGTATCATAATGAAAGTCTAAAGATTTTATGAACTTGCCTATGTTTGCTTGTGATAGCCTTTGAGTGCAAGTATTATATTTTTACGCTGCCGTGACTCTCAGTTGGAGGGCCGGCTGTCTTGTTGTAAATTTACTTGGACGTACCGACAGTGATGGGGGATTCCACGGGTATGCTTCCATTGTGATTGATCCTTGGACATGCTTATAGGATGTGGGATTCCGGGGCATGCGACCAGGATGCGGGTTAGATTCCCGGATTGTTTTTATTACTCCATGGACATGCTTATACGATGTGGGATTCTGGGGCATGCTACCATGTTGGATATTGTTATTCCATGGACTAGCTCTCCATGAGGTTTAGTGACGTAGGATGGTCTGGTAGTTAGCTTCCGTACTTGCCGATCGATGGTCGACGCAGTCGGATCCGTAGTTGTTTTTCGTACTTGCCCCGTCGGCGGCACGATTTGGTACGGTAGACTACGGTAGATAGCCGCACTTGCCCGGCCATATCTCGTGACGGCAGTGGATCTCGTAGGCTTTTCGTGCTTGCCGATCGATTGTTGTAAAGTCGATCACGTAGTTAGTTTCGTACTTGCCCCAGTCGGTTTATGACGCAGCCGAATCAGTGGTTCGCTTTACTTGCGTCTGATTTTATGACACAGTGAGACACGTGTTCATGTATACTTATTGGTGTTATATTATATCATGGATCAAGCGGTGAGAGCAATTCCACGCATGATTGATATTATGGGCGTGAGACCCATAGTTATATTTGAGTAATGACTTTGAGGCACGCGTCCTCGACTTGACATATCGCTTTTATATTGTATCAGTAGTTTGGGTATCATACATGTCTCTGTTTTATATAGACCGCCATGATTTCATTCTGATTTTTGTTCACATACTTGGTACATATTTCGTACTGACCCCCTTTCTCCGGGGGCCTGCGTTCATTCCGCATGTTTAGGTACGCAGTTTGGTGATCTGCAAGTGTAGGACCCTTGATCAGAGTTGGATAGCTCCATCTGTTCAGGAGTTTATCATTTTGGTATAGATCCTTCATTACAGGCTTTTGTACAGTTATGGATACGACGGGGCCTTGTCACGTCATAGTTCAGTAAAACTCTTAGAGGTCTGTATTCATATGTGGGATTGGACTCGTGTACAGTGTAGTGCCTTTTGATTATGTATATTATATGGAAGCCTTGACGGCTTTGCCCTTGCATGTTCGTTGGTTTTTTTTTTAAAAAAAGAGGTGTTATTTAGTTCTGCGGTTTAATTGTGACATTAAGGTAGGAGGGTGCCTGTGTAGGCACGATCCACGCCCGGTTCAGTCGTGACAATGATATTTGTTGGATGTTGTTCGTAACCGACTTTCAAAAAATCAGCTTTATCTTCCGTATTTTTATGCCATATTTTTTAATTGGAATTCAAACCTTAAATGATTAGATCAAATTCCAAATTTTGATGTCTATCTTTTTATTCCATAATTTTAGGTGCAAGCATTTGAATACAATTCAAACACCTAAAACCAAGGATGTTTTTTTTGCCAAGAGTATAAAATCTTCTTCATTGGTTCATCTTTTTAGCTTTTTGTCTTTTTGGTAATAAAATAAAAATAAAAAGATCATATCACTCTCGGCTAAATCAACTAAAACCGATGGATTCATCACATCATTCTTCATCCAAAACCCTAAACCTTTAATACTCTCTTCTCAATCTCATACATGGATACATCACCAATGTCAACCCCAATGTCCAGCAACACCACTGACAACACACCAATGAGCACTAGTTCCCTACTTTGCTCGGCCATTGTTCTTAGTTCAATGAAAGAACCCTTAGAGATCAGTTATCCTGGGGATGACAATAACCTCATTGATGTGGACACCACTTCTTATACCTCTGTCCTAGGCAAGAGGACCAGTTATTCCTCTTTTTCCACCAGAAGATCAAACTGAGTGTTCGAAAGAACATTCCAAACATAACCTGTTACCAAGAGGTCCCGGTTTGGGTCAAAAATTCCTGCTTGTTCAAGCAGCGGTACAGATGATATGGACTTCGAACTATCTTCCGAGGACACAAAAAAAGAAACCCCAATTGCAGATCATCAAGGTGAACCACAAATCTCTGATCCTCAACCAGAGCCCTCAGTTTCTGTTCCTCAATGTGCGTCTGAGGATGAGGAGATTTCAAACGACACCCCCTTAAAAAGGTTTTGTACCAAATGAATTGCTGATAATGTCAGACCAGATGTTGTCCCAGATTCCACAACATCTCAGGCAACATTTCAGTCAACACCTGAAGAAACACATTCTCTTACTTCCTCGAGCAAAACAGAAACAAATTCTGACCAAGAGGTATCTACTTTCTCAAAAAAAAATCTATTCTAAAGCTAGCTCTGATAATTGGAACTGGTATAAAAATATAATCATTAGATCTGAAAAAAATAATAGACATTGCCTCTTGCTAAGAATATGACTTAATATAGTTCTTAAAGGAAAGATAACTCCTAGGATCATTACAAAAAAAGGACCATATGTTGATAAAATAGTCAAGTTGTTTTATGCTAATTTAGAATCTATTATAGAAGATACCAATTCAAAGAAATTTGGGAATGTATATCTCTGTAACAGAATGTATTCTTTCATACCGGTTGTTAGAAACCAATGTATGGAATTAAATGATGAGGAGAATGATAGAGATACTGAGACTACAGTGGACAATAGAGATAAAGTAATTAAATACCTCACATGAGGTATAATGCCTAAGTGGATCTCTAGATGTCCAGCTTCGAAACTGACAGCTCTGGTTGCCACTCTACATAAAATTGATATACACAATTGGTTTCCTTACGAATGAGTTGTAACTACAAAACAAGCCACCGTCTGTACAAAATTGGTAAAGGTTTGAAAGTTGATCTGGGTAGAATAGTTGTTAACATGGCACAAAAAGAATCAACTTCAATCCTACCTTTTCCCTCTTTGATATAAAAAGTCCTAACTACACAAGACTTTCAACCTAAGAAGGAGGACATATTGGGAAGAATCCAGAGTTGTATACAGTAAATAAATTAGTTTTGAAAGGCAAAGACAGAGTCATTGATCTACCCTGGAAATTGGAAGAAAGTAGTATAGCTGTTGGAAATAATGTCACCAACATTCCTGGAAGCACTAAATTAGGATAGTCTCCAATGACCACTGAATGACTTGTGAATCAAATTACAAAAATCAATCACCAAATTTTTGAGATTGATACTATGAGGGAGGCCCTGGTTCAAGCACGAGACCATCTCCTGCTACTGCTTTCTTCACAAAAAAAGGGAGATAATATTGTTGCTGCTGGGGGGAGCTGAGGAAGAAAGATAGAGGTTGTTGTTGATGCTGAGCTGAAGTCATGAAAAAGCGGAAAGCGGCTGGAAGCTACTACAGATTCATGATGTGCAATGGACATTTACTAATGGTGAATATTTGTTGAATGTTGGTTACTGCTTATTTTAAAATTTTGGGATGTAAAACAATAATCTGACAATTTTTGTATTTTGGATGATGTAGTTAAATGACTATATTTTAGTATTTCTAAACCTACATGAATGGTATATATATGTGTTGTTTGTATATGTTGTGTTTATATGTCATCACAGGTTAAGGGGGAGCATTATTGTAATCATATATGTTGGGACAACATCTATGACATTAATAAATAAGTCACATGCACATAATAGATTAAGTTTTGTGAAGAAAGACAAAAAGGGGTAGAATGTTAATGTTGAGTTTGGTGTTGTGATATTTTGCCCAACATATCATTTTTAGTACTAAGTTAAAATAAAAAATATTGAAACAAATGTCTTGACATTCGGACAAACATTCTGTAAAACAATTTTGCCTTACTTTACGGAACTGAAGCAAATCTTGTGGGATTATCACCACGATGGTAAAAATGACTTGACAAGGATTTTTGGAGCTGATTAAAAACGTGGAAAGATCAAGTCAAAGTTGTTTCTAAGCTTGGGGAACAAGTCCAAGAAGTTAGAGGATCTTACTCCATAATCTTCTCCAACAAACCTTATCGGTTGCCCACTTTTCCCTCAACCTCTACAACGATTCAATGAGATTTTCAAGGAAGACCCTCTAGTATAAATATAGAGGCTGCATAAGTAAATAGATATCCAGAAAAAGTTAGAAAAATATCAAGAGAGCTCTCCGATATATTCGTCAGAAAACTGGATCACAAGTGTTGTCTGAGCGTGTCGACAACATTCTGTCCAATATTATAATTGCTGCCCAGAGTCTAGATGTGTTCTTTATTGAAACAATTGTAATGAGATGTTGTCTATGTCTATTTAGGTAGATTTTTCAGGCAGAAGTCATTTGCGACTTCAACATTGTAATTCCTTTTGCATTATCTTGTAATCTTGTAAAAGAAAGAATTTATTCAATTGTATATAAATATATTCAATACTTTCGGTCATTTACCGTCATAGGTTATATATTCAATATAATCTATGTAAATATTAAACTTTTGTGTTCTTTATTTTTCCGCTACATATACTCTTAAAGTTTTCATTTTTTATTGAAGTGTTGTCACTTGTGACAGACGACATTATCACTGACATTTGTAAACTGTACTAGCATTCAATCTATTTTACTTTCAGTTTGTTATTTTACTGTTTCATAGTATACCCGAGACCTAACAAGTACAAAGGCGTCTATTAATTCTAAAAGATCATCGGTTATTAAATCGGTGGCAACCTTAATTTAAACCCACTAAACAAGTCGTCTTCTCACAGACATTAAGTACAATAAAAGAAGTTATAAGGAGAATTATTGTTTTTGGTTGTTGGAATTTCGAAAATATATAAATATGAAGAATAAATTTTGGTCTCTCGAGGATTTTTTCGCTTCTCAAAAGCAACTCAGGGAGCCTCAGATCGCCATGGCTTCCTGCATTTTCCACGATGTAAGCAAAGGCTGGCCTTCTCAAACGATCATTGTAAGTGAGACTTATATCTTCCAATCTAATTCCAGTGCATGGATTTGAAGGACTGCAATCAAATTTGATGGCTGCTTGTGTAGATGATGTTCCTTTCACATTTTTGAATGTTACTTCACTCACCTTCACTCCTGAACTCTATATTAATATCAAGTGGTTTATAAATGAAGTTAGATAAAATACAACATCCCATCCTTTAGTTTCAATTATGAAAAAAATATCTCATGTTATAAAATGAAGAAGTCAAGAAATAGGCATGCATGTCGATTCCTCAAGTCTGATATGGAAGAATGGTTCTATGTCTATATTCTTCAATCATAATTTTTTGGCTATTGTTAGAGAATTTAATTAATTGTGTATACCTTTGTATTATAGCTATCATGATATAGTTCGTTAGGTTAGTAATATTTACCTAGTAGCGTTCTATTTCTACCCTAACACTCTCGTAACTATGTATAAGAGGACATCTTCTTTTCATTATTGAGTACAAAATACAATTCATTTAATTTTCACTATCATACATGGTATCAGAGCTCTCAAAGACTAAAAATTGTGCACTTTCTTATAACTATGCTATTAAGTTATGACATATTTATTACGTACAAAGTTTACGAGCCTTAAAATTCAACTGCGATTTTCATGCCCTTGAGTATCTTTTGTTTATGAATTGCGTACTACAATCTTTAACTGATACAGTAATATATATTACCTGACGAGGGCAGATATTATGGGGGCAATAGTTTTGGTCAATGATGATAGGATTCTTGACGTTCCTCATAACAAGGTTTCTGAACATGAGATTTTTAGCAAAGCCACCACTTGGTCTTGCCCATGACTTTATTCTAACCCCATTTTGCGTCTTTGTGAAAACCGAATTAGCTACTGTGACATTCGCCACTCCAGCTTCATTCAAACTGTGTCCCAAACTTCCAATGCTGCACGGAAACATTACAGTTCAAGAATGCTAGTGGATTGATCAGAATAGCAAAATGCATTGAGATGAGAGGCCTAAGTAGGACCTACTAATTAACTGATGATATATTATGGATAGTTATTCACTCCTGAACTCTGCATTTAATATCAATGGGTTTAATCAAACTAGATGAAATGTAATACACATTCATATGTAAAGAACTTTCTCATGTAAACACAAAAAAAATAAAAACACGGCTAACTCTTGTAAAACAAGTGAATCCTTTATTTACCTGACTAGGGCAATTATTATCGGGACAATAATTTTGGTCAATGATGATGGGGTAACCCACATTCCTCATAACAAGGTTTCTGAAGTTGAGATTTTTCGCAAAGCCATCACTTGGTCTTGCCCATGACTTTATCCTAACCCCATTTTGCGTCTTTGTGAAAACCGAATTTACTACCGTGACATTCGCAACTCCTGGTTCATTGTTGACCTGTCCCAAACTTCCAATGCTGCACGGGAAGATCACAATTTAAGAAAGTTACTACGTATATAGTAATATAATTATGTGATACTCCTTTTGGGACTAAGAGACCTAAATTCGACCTGCATAACTCTAAGACATGAAAAGTTCGAATGCACGATTAAGTACCTGATACCATGTCCAGGGCCACATGCAACTTTTTCAATCCATAAGTTCATGGAGCCAGAGCCAATAGAAATGCAGTCATCTCCAGTCTTGATGTTGCTACCATAAATAGTAACACCCCTTGAGTTTTGCACATGAATGCCATCAGTGTTTGGGCTTCCACTTGGGGCTATTATTGTCACGTACTCAATTCTCACATTGCTGCTGTAACCAATCCCCACATGTACTCTTTGACTATAGAGTGATGTTAAGCCCCTTAAGATTACATTGTTACACCACATAAATTGTATTGACTGCAATATATAGATTTCAACATATCAGAGTTAATCATTCCCTAAACAAGATAATGGTACTCCCTTTGTCGTGATATATTATATTTGCCCTCTGATCAGATACTTATTATGGTAAAGGTCGAATATTTATTGTGTTGTGATAAAAGGGAGTCCAATATCAAGATATGCAAGTTAGATGTTGAAAGAATTGGACATTTAAAGATATATATGAGCCAAAACGTCGATATCTTTAGTATGGAAGCAGTACTGAAAACAGTAGAAACCAACTTAGAAGTTACATCCATCCTTCATCCCAATTTATGTGGCACATGTCCCTTCTTGGTAGTTAATTTGACTAACCTTTAAAGCTAAGTTTGATTAGGTCAATTAATATTTTATAATCAATTTGACTAACCTTTAAAGCTAAATTTGATTAGGTCAACTTAATATTTTTAAATTAAAATTTAGATATTCTAAAATTATACCAAAAGTACTTTAAGTTGTACTCCCTCTGTCTCAATATATATGATGTAGTAAGAATATATACGGAGTTTAAGAAATAAATGAATACTTTTGTATCGCATTAAAATGCCCAAATATATTTGTGTGGTTATAAATCATCTCGTTAAGCACAAAATGTAAAGTTTGAAATTAAATTGTTATTAAATAAAAAATGTGTCATTTTTTTTAAGATTGACTAAAAAGGAAAGTGTGTCATATAAATTGAGCCAGAAGGAGTAATTTTTCTCACGTCAATATAATGAAAAATATATTTATAAAATATTGATAAAACTTTTAAATATTTGAATCTGATAAAACTAAAGTGTCACTTTACGGAGGAGTATGTATATTGGAACCAAGATACATTGTATACAAAACACAATAAACATGGTTTACGTACCCTAGCTCCTTGTGGGCAAGAACCTCCACCCTTTCGACAAGACCAATAACCATTTCCTTTGGCGTCAATGGTTCCTCCTCCATACACTAAAAGCTCACTTACCTTATAGAACACAATCCAGAACTCAGAATTACCAATTGCGTTATAATCTACCGGAGCAATGAGCGTACCGTCAATCCGGAATTCAATTCTTGTACGGCAAGGACCATCAAAATTTAACGTCCTTACCAAAAACGTTCCTCGAGGAATGTCAACTTTCGATGGACTAGCCGAGTTGCAAGCAGCAGACCAAGCGCTAAGAAAAGCCGACGTTGAATCTGTTCTGCCATCTCCCTTAGCCCCAAAACTAACCACATTGTAGGCTAAACAAGAAGGTATTATTAAACAAAAGAAGAGTATCCAGTAAACACTAGTATATTTCATGGTTTGGAAGTTGGACATAGATGTTGAGTACTGGTTGTTGATAAGTCGTTACAATGAAAATGAAGATTTTGCATGTGTCTATTTATAGTTATTCAAGTGATGTCCATTTGGCAATTCTTTTGTCCAACATGACAATAGATAATGTGGTTTTTGCTTAGTTCGGAATTCGGATGTTCAAAGTGACTTGAATGCTAAACAGACGTCACCTATTACAGACATGTACAACAAATGAATTTTTGGGCTGTACATGTGCAGGTAATTATTATTTGCATGATAGAATGAATATTAAATAGACGACAAAAAAGGGAAAAAAAGAAGAAGAAGGATCATGGGATATAATAAGAATTCTTTCAATTTATAAGATCCATGAAGAACGCAAGAAATGCAGCAGTTGAGTACAACATCAACAAGTCACATGTGTGTTGCCAGCTTTACAGATTTTATTTTATAGGTTAAATGAATATAAAGTAAACTTATAACACTAGTTTCAGACAAACACAAACTGTTGAAGTTTTATTAATCGTCTATGAGAAAGGCGATTCAAGATTCGTACTTTATGGGTTCCTAAAATAACCTTAAGTTAATATTACCATAGTAACTAAGTTCACGATAAAATATTCATAGATATTTAGCCGTTTTCTTTATATTCATACACGATACGAACTAAAGTTATTAAATTTACGTGAATGTGAAACCAGGCCTCTAAATCCATCCTTCTATGATAACCTCTTGGGATTATTAAGAGTTAATTGATTGGAAAATGGTTGCTTTCAACTGCTTTAGTGGGTGAACTATTAAAATCTTCCAACCCCAAAGTACACGAAAATTTTACAAACTCATTTTACACGATTTAATACTTAACAATTGCCACTAGAGTTGTTTGATTGAGGATATTTTAGAATCCTCTCGTATAAGGAAATTTTTGCTCTGAAACGCACACGCAGATATACGCGGTCGTACAAGTAATATAGGATTGAAGTCCAGATATCATACCCATATGGACTTAAACTTTCTACTGCTCAACTAATTCAAATTCTTTCGTAACTATTCAAGAGAGTAAAATCAAGATGCTTGTTGGAACTAACTATGACTGAAAGAAATAAATAAAATTGGGTATTTTGTTGTGTCTGAGACAATTGTGACTAATACTGTAAGGTTTATCAGATGAGAATGGAATCCAGGGTCATGGCTTTCGACAATACAATTAAGTCTTCCGATAGTTCTACCTATTCGATTTCTGAGTTACTAGTTGACGGGTTGATGTTAACTTTATGAGTATCTCTTGAATGGCTCACAAAACAGTAGATGCTAATCTAACGTCTATATCTATATGATCACTATAAAAAACAAGAACCCATTTAAATCTCCGTAACCAACTAATCAAGGCTAAAGGATATATCTCTATCCTCAGTGGTGAAGCGTATCAATCTGAACAATACTATTTATTCTTATTACGAAAGTAAGTTCCCTTTTTGAAGTTCAACTTACAAGTCATAGATAGTGTTTATCTAGTGATCAAGTAATTAAATAATTAAGTACAAGAATAAATAAGCAACCCAATATCGAAAATCTAATAAGCAAAATATATCATTAAACTAACTTTAATGTATTTTCCATAACCCTAGAAAAAGAGAAGTTTAGATACTCATGGTTCGAAGAACAACAAATGAATTTATGAGAAAAACTAGGGTTCTATGAAGAAAACTAAAAGTAAAGATAACAAGAAAGAGAGAAGGCATCTTACAAGTCTTAGAATAATATCCATCACGCCTCTCTAATAGCAAAAATGTTGTTATACCAGTAGTTAGGAGTATGTATGTGAGGACGTGCGTGAATGTATAAACCCTAATTAGGGTAAGAATGAAAGAATTGTTTTAGCGGAAAATATTAGAACCTTGTGAAGGAAATTTTACGTTTTCAATTTTTTCCAATTATGATTTTTTCAGAGATAAATATTTTGGACGATAGGAGGCGACATGTGTCACCCCAGTGGGCGTGGGTGGGCGTTTTTCAAGACTAGTGGGCAAGACAAGTGGTCAAAGTCTTGCATGGCATTTACATGGCATTATGGGCGTTTTCAAGTTAGTGGGCAAGACAAGTGGTCAAAAGTCTTGCATGGCATTTGTGGGACAAGTGGACAAAGGGACCCACACAAACACTTGCCCTCAATCTATACCATACACATTCTTCAATCCTAGCCCTTGGTTGTCCTATATAAACACCTCTAGTTGATGAAATCTTCCACACTTAGAACATTTCAAGACTTGAAAATATTTTTCTTTCCCTTTCCTTGAGTTCTCGTCCAAAGCCCCAATTTTTGAGCAATTGTTGTCCAATAATTCTTAAACTTCTAAGTGTTCTTCCTTAATGTATTAGGAAGAGTAACCAAGAGTTAGACAAGATTTTACACCCTAGCCTCTAAAAACCCCCCTTGGCCGAGAGCATGCCAAAAATGGAGCCTTAGTGTTCTTCACTTTTTGGAGTTAATTCTTGAATAGAAGTTGGTTAGGAACTTCTAAAGGTGACTTGTGGTAGTTTGGAACACAAAGATTTGGAGCTAAAACTTGCTTAGGAACGACTTTAAGTTCTTGGATATTTTTGGGCTAAATTGAGGTAATGAATCTTAACCTCTTTGTGAAGTTGATTATTATGTATATTGGATATTATACATATATTGGAAGTATATTATGGAGTATGAGATATAAGGAAAGATTTGGATCTTGTTAAGATGTTAAAAGGAGAATTGGCATATTAGCCATTAAAATGGTAAAAATGTATCTATTACTTACTAAGAAGTTAACAACAAAGAAACTATAACTTATATAAAGATTGGAATATAAGTTGGAAGACTAATGAAGTAATTGGATTAGTAAAATTGTAAAAGTTGGCCAAGGACCCCAACTTAAGGACTGTATTTACTTTGGACTGTATTTACTTTGGACTGTATTTACATTATTGTTAAGGGAAAGATTGTTAATCGCGTTCCGTTTGGGCGTGTGATCCCCTTCTTTAATTATTGTTGTTGTTAAGGGGAAGATTGTTAATCGCGTTCCGTTTGGGCGTGTGATCTCCTTCTTTAATTATTGTTGTTGTTAAGGGGAAGATTGTTAATCGCGTTCCGTTTGGGCGTGTGATCCCCTTCTTTAATTATTATTGTTGTTAAGGGAAATATTGTTAATCGCGTTCCGTTTGGGCGTGTGATCCCCTTCTTTAATTATTGTTGTTGTTAAGGGGAAGATTGTTAATCGTGTTTCGTTTGGGCGTGTGATCCCCTTCTTTAAATTTCGGAATTATTGCGCCTTATTTATGGCATGTTGGTTACTATTATCGGGCCTTGAAAAAGGTGGAGAATTGAGTAGAAAGCGGGAGAGTCTTTGAATTTTTAAAGACTAAGAAATCTTACTTAGAAGAATCTCATGTAAAACTAGAAGTTGATAGGCGTGTTTTGACTATTATAGGTTGACACTCTACGCGCGACATATCCGACTTGGCAAGTGGATTTAGTCGAGGAGGTATGTGATTCTTCCTATCTCTTTGAGCATGATATTTGTGAAATATATATAGTACGGTGAGCGTCGTGTGTTAAACTAAATTTGGCTTTACTTTGATGTCTTTGGACTTGAGTTCTAATTAATAAGAATCTTGAATATTTCAAAAAGAGTTATGAATCATTTTGGAAGAAAAGTAATATTTGGTTTTCATAAAAAAAATTAAGTGTTATACTAGCTTTATGGGAAGTTAGCTATAACGACTTAAGAAAGATAAGAAAAACGGTTTAATTATTTGTTTATCAAATGCTTGAAATGATGTTTGAAGGTATGGTAAGTTGGTTTGATAAACATGTTATGATGCTACGTGTGTTAGTATCTTGTGACGCTTGTGTAAGGAGGTTATTCTTGTTGTGCTTATGTTGTTTAACGATAAGCCGTTGTGTTAGTATTATATCACTCACCCTCCTGACTTGTTATGATGTCGGGGGTTAAGCTGCCCCCCGATGCGAGGAATACCTCATGCGGGTCCATGGGACCTATGCGGAGCTATGGGAGTTCCAGGATGATCACTTCGGGTGTGTTACGTCAATGCGAGGAATACCTCATGCGGTCTATGTGGCCATGCGGTGCGGAGTCGGGGCGATCTGCGGGTTAGCTACCCGTCGAGAATACCTGCGAGCCTGGGGGCCCGTGCGGACGCGGGAGTTCGAGTTAGGCTCGCATAATGATACTATGGGCGATTAGCCTTGCCCGATCATTAGCGGCCTAGAAAAGACCGATTACATTATATCTATTTTTGCTCTTGTTTATGATGCGGCACTATGTGCGATTAACTTAGTTGTTTAAATACATATTTGTGAATTGGTTTTAAAATGTTATAATTATATATATCGATACTTTCTGATTTCACATACTTGATACTGTTATCTTGACCTCCTTGAGCTGCGTTCATGCGCGAGGAAGAAGCGGTGGTGGATCCTCATTCTTAGGATCTTTACTCAGTGTCGGGAGCTCCATTTCTCGGAGGCTCGACTTTTAGTGCAGTTCTCCACGGTGTTGTAGATGTTTTGTACATTCGGGGTATGGCGGGGCCTGTCCGTCATAGTGTTTACACCTTCTTAGAGTGCAGTAGTCCTATTGTAAAGTTGGGATGTAGCTGTTCACTTTTGGTATTTATATACGTGCGAAAGGCAACTTTTCTTGGATGGTGTTCTTATTTTACATTGTTTCATGTTTGCAAGTTTATATTCATTTGGTTACTCGATGTATGTCTACTTGGGTGCGGGTAAGGCACGATCCACGAAGAGGCAGTCGTGACAAAAGTGGTATCGAGCGGTTAAATCCTCGGAAAGTGTCTGAGGCCGTATCTAGTAAGTCTTGATTATCGGTGTGTTGTACCACACCAATAATCGAGGAGTGCGAGGATATTTAGGATTGGTTTCCATTCTTCTCATTACGAGATCGTGCCTTAGAGTTGTTTTATAAGTTGGACCCTCGCGAATTTCTTTTGTTTACCGTTATGCCTCGCATGAGCAACCCGGGTCTAGAAGGGCAAGCGGCCAGGAGGCGCTAATGAGACACGAGAGTCGAGGCGAGCCCAGCCTTTGCGAGGTGATACCCGGACGGCGAGTTCCACGCGTCTTGCCCAGCGAGTTTAGAGCGCGGCGGTAGCTACGAGGCCCACGCACTGAGCCTCGATCCCGGCTGGAAGCGGAGGAGATGGGTTACAAGGAGATGGCGATTATTATCGAGTCGTGGCGAGCACGAGGATAATTTGGATCATCGATTCGATTCGATGGTACGTGGTTCACGAGTCGGATAGTTTGAGACCGGGACTTTACGAGTTGCGACCGCGAGTTCTATGGGTCGAGGCACGAGGATGATCGCGGAGTTCATCCGATAATTCTGACGGATCGTAGAGTGATCGAGCCGGAGACCGAGTCGGTGGTCTTAGGTTCACATCGGCGGTGCGTGATCTTTGCGATCGGTGGTTTTGATTCATGGGAGCTATTCGGGAGCATCGCCTCGGTGTTTGGGGCGAGTTCTCGGAGGTATTTCTCACTCACTTCTTGCCTCGCGAATGAGAGGAAACCTGGCCGACATATTTTTGATCTTTGGCGAGCAGGCGCCTGATTCGGGAGTACAACGTGGAGTTCGACTCGTTGGCTCGGTATGTCCCGCGTTAGTGGCGAATATGGAGGGCGAGTGCACGCTACGTCCACGAGCTTGATGACTACTTGGCGGTCTTGCTCGGGTGTAGCTCTTGGCCGGGCATGGGCATTGCCGCGTGCGAGTCGTGCACTTGGGTGTGAGGCGTATTTGCCGGCAGGTTGTGGTATCAGCGAAGAAGGCGGGGCAGCGAGTCTTTTAGTAGCTCTAGGCGGGCGGCCTCGGCCAGAACTAGATTTGCCGCAGCGGCTCGAGCACTCCTACCGTCTTGAGCGGCGAGTATTGGGCGGTCGAGCCCGGGACTTGGACTTCGAGGGTAGAGGTGCTAACGATCGAGACCACCTTCCTCTCGGTGTGTTCGATGTGGTAGATCCCATTCACGGGAGTTGTGGTACTCTGCGGGAGCTTGTTACACTGCGGCCAGCGGTCACTTTGCGGCTTGTCAGGCCAAGGCGCGGATGGTAGGGTTGACTACGGGGTATTTAGCCGGTCTTCATCTCCTCTGATTACTCGCCTCGGAGGCGAGTGCTCATGGGCCAGCGGTCGCGGCGAGGTCGTGGCAAGGTTCCTAGTTCGGCGGTCCTCGAGCGCATTTATGCCATGTCGGCCGCGGGACCGGAGCGTCGCGGATGTCATCCAGTACTTTATCGGTTTCTTGTTGTGGCGTGTATGCCTTGATAGATCCGAGTTCTACCTTGTCCTATATATCTCCCCATATTGCTAGTAGGATAGGGATAGAGCACGAGTCCATGGCCACTTTTGAGGTAGCTACGCGATAGGGGTTCGGTGGTAGTGGCGGGTATATAGGGCTTGCCCGGTGACTATATGTCGTCGGACCACTAGCGACTTGATAGAGTTGGATATGACCGATTTTGATGTGATCATGGGTATGGATTGGTTAGATTCTTGCTACGCCAATGTGGCGTAGGAAGCGGTTGAGTGCAGTTCGATTTCTGAGGCCGGTTATCGAGTGGGAGGAACACGTGTCGCAGAGGTAAGTTTATTTCTTACCTCAATGCCGGGAAGATGGTTGAAGGGTATATCTACCATCTCATTCGGGTATTTGATCTTGGCGGTGACACGGACCTTGATCGATTCGATGGTCGGAGAGTTTCGGATGTGTTCCCAGACGACCTCGGGTATCCTCACGAGAGGAGATAGAGTTTTGCATTGATATTACGCACGATACTCGACTATATCCATTCCGCCATACTGAGAATGGCACTGCCGAGTTGAGAGAGTTGAAGGACCAGGTGAGAGATTTGCTTTGGAGAAGGGCTTTATCGGGCTAGTGTTTCTCCCAGGAAGCCGTATTGTTTGTGAAGAAAAAGGATGGGACGCTGCGCATGTGTGTCGATTACAGGCAGTTGAACAAGGTGACTATTAAGAACATATACCCCCTTCCCAGGATTGATGGCTTGTTCGACCGATTGCGAGTGCGAGTGTTTCTCGAATAGACTACGATCTGGTTACCATCAGTGCGAGTGAGAGCGGATGTCCCTGGGGCGCATTCGGACGATGCGGGCACTATGAGTTCAGGTCATGTCTTTCGGCGACGATGCTCGGCGATATTTATGGATTTGATGAACCGAGTGTTCAAGCCATTTTTGGATACGTTTTTGATAGTATTCATTGATGACATCTTTATTTATTCTCGCTCGGAGCAGGAGCATGCAGAGCATTTGAGGGCAGTCTTGAGAGTTCTCGGGACGTGGTTGTATGCGAAGTTTTGAAGTGTGAGTTTTGGTTGGCCGGTGGCGTTTAGGGACACATTGTGGGGTAGATGGTATTCGGGTGGATCGGCAAAGATCGAGCGATCGAGAGTTGGCCTGAACTCTTGCGGCAGTGCGCGACTTTTGGGCCTTGCGGGTTACTCTGGAGGTTTGTGGAGAAGTTTGCTTCTATTTTAGCACCTTTGACCAAGGTGACTCGGAGCGGCTAAGTTTGATGGGCGGATGCTTGTGAGGAGGGCTTCCGATTCTTGAAGGAGAGGTTGGACCGCCCGATTCTTACTCTTCCGGAGGTCGACGGCTATGTGGTTTTATTGTGATGCGTCGGGCGTGAGCAGATGTGTGTTGATGCGGCGAGGCAAGGTTATAGCTTACGCGTCTCGGCGGCTCAAGAAGCATGAGAAGAACTACCCCACGCGTGACTTAGAATTGGCGTGATGATTCGCCTTGAAGATGCGGAGACATTATTTGTATGGAGTTCGTGTGGATATTTACACGAACCACAAAGCCTCGGTATATCTTGACGGAGGAGATGAACTTGCGGCGAGAGCGGTGGTTAGAGCTACTCGAGGATTATGATGTCGATATCTATACCACCCGGGAAGGCGATATAGTGGCGGATGCCCTTAGTCGTAGGTCGATGGGTAGTCTATCGGATGTGCGGCCGAGAGGAGGGCATGGTCGCGAGTTACATCGACTAGCGAGCCTTGGAGTCGATTGATTGATTACGATAGTAGTGGGGTTCGGGTTCGAGAGGTTGCGAGTCTTCCATCGTCGAGAGGTGAAGAGAAGCGATATGAGGATCCGATTATGACACGGTATCGAGATCGGCTCTTACGTGAGGAAGGGTCCATTTGAGGTAGCACGATAAGTGCTAAGGTTTGAGCGAGTTGTGTGTTCCGGATATTGCGGGACTTGACGGCGGAGTTCTAGGGAAGCACACTGGCGGCGTTACTCTATCCATCCGGGGTTGACAAAGATGTACCACGACCTCGGATCGTGTATTGGTGGGGCGGCACGAAGAGGGGCGTTGCGAGTTTGTTGCTCGGTGCGAGTTGTCGGTAGTCAGGTGGAGCACGGAGGCACGGTGGGTTGTTGCGAGCTATAGAGATTCCGGCATGGAAGTGGGAGGTGATCAATATGGACTTTATTACGAGGTTACCTCGCTTTCGGAGAGCATGATTCCATCTGGGTTATCGTCGGCCGGTGTGAAATCCGCCCACTTTCTTCCGTCGGGATGACTTTTCGGCCGAGATTACGCTAGACTTTACATCAGAGATCGTGAGACGCATGGGGTCCCTATATCTATCATATCGGACGAGGCCCGGTTCACGGCTAACTTACGGAGGTCTTTCGAGAAGGGATTAGGGGCCTTGGTGAGCCTCGATCTGCATTCCATCCTCGAGCCAAGCGGACGGCGAGCGTACTATCCGGACAACGAGGATATCTTTGCGAGCCTATGTTATTGATTTGAGGGTAGTGGGAGGATCATTTGCCGCTAGTAGAGTTTGCGTATAACAACGGCTACGGCTCCGGTATCGGATGGCGCCTTATGAGGCCTTATATGGGAGGAAGTGCAGTCGCGATAGGCTGGTTTGATGTGGGTGAGGTGCGATTAGTCGGGCGGAATTAGTTGTGAGCGGTGGATAAGGTGAAGCTTATCGAGGCGGTTATTAATGACTCGAGTCGGCCAGTCGTATGCGGATCATCGGCGTCGACATTTGGAGTTTGAGGTTCTTGATTGGGTTTTCTGAAGGTGTCACCTATGAAGGGTGTGATGAGGTTTGGGAAGAAAGGAAGCTCGGCCCAGTACATTGGGCCTTATCAGTTGTCAGTAGGGTAGGCAAGGTTGCCTATGAGTTGGATCTGCCGTCCGTCTGGAAGCGATCATCCGATTTTCATGTTTCTATGCTGAGGAGATGTATCGGAGATCCGTCTAGAGTGCACCCGATTGATGATGTCCAAGTGACATAGGGGTTATCGTATGAAGAGATTCCCATAGCGATACTCGATCGTCAGGTTAGGCGACTGCGGACAAAGGATGTGGCTTCCGCCAAGGTCTTATGGCGGAACGAGAATAGATAGGAGATGACGTGGGAAGCGGAGGAGGATATGAGGCAGAAATATCCTCACTTATTCCCCACACCTCCAGGTAACTCACTTTTCTACTGGTTAATTTTAATTGTCATATGTACTTAAGTGTTCTATTGTGGCCATATGTGTCATTTTGCAAATTGTTCAAGTTATGAGGGACTATGCCGTTATCTGAGTTAATTGAATCTAGATGGAACATTCGGGACGAATGTTTCTAAGGGGGAGGTAATGTTATACCCCGTAGTTCCGGAGTATGTATGTGAGGACGTACGTACGAATGTATAAACCCTAATTAGGGTAAGAATGAAAGAATTGTTTTCCGACGGAAAATATTAGAACACTTGTGAAGTAAATTTTCACGTTTTCAATATTTTTTTCCAATTATGAATTTTTTCAGAGATAAATGTTTTGGACCAATAGGAGGCGACATGTGTCACCCAGTGGACATGGGTGGGCGTTTTTTCAAGACTTGTTGGCAAGACAAGTGTTAAAAGTATTTCATGGCATTTACTTGGCATTATGGATGTTTTTTTCAAGTTAGTGGGCAAGACAAGTGGTCAAAAGTCTTGCATGGCATTTGTGGGACAAGTGGACAAAGGGACCCACACAAACACTTGTCCTCAATCTATACCATACACATGCTTCAATCCTAGCCCTTGGTTGTCTATATAAACACCTCACAGTTGATGAAATCTTCCACACTTAGAACATTTCAAGACTTGAAAATATTTTCTCTCCACTTTCCTTGAGTTCTTGTCCAAAGCCCCGATTTTGAGCAATTGTTGTCAATAATTCTTAAACTTCTAAGTGTTCTTCCTTAATGTATTAGGAAGATTAGTAACCAAGAGTTAGACAAGATTTCACACCCTAGCCTCTAAAAACCCCCTTGGCAGAGCGTACCAAAAATGGAGCCTTAGTGTTCTTCACTTTTTGGAGTTAATTCTTGAATAGAAGTTGGTTAGGAACTTCTAAAGGTGACTTGTGGTGGTTTGGAACACAAAGATTTGGAGCTAAAACTTGCTTAGGAACGACTTTAAGTTCTTGGATATTTTTGGGCTAAATTGAGGTAATGAACCTTAACCTCTTTGTGAAGTTGATTATTATGTATATTGGATATTATACATATATTGAAAGTATATTATGGAGTATGAGATATAAGGAAAGATTTGGATCTTGTTAAGATGTTAAAAGGAGAATTGGCATATTAGCCATTAAAATGGTAAAAATGTATCCATTACTTACTAAGAAGTTAACAACAAAGAAACTATAACTTATATAAAGATTGAAATATAAGTTGGAATACTAATGAAGTAATTGGATAAGTAAAATTGTAAAAGTTGGCCAAGGACCCCAACTTAAGGACTGTATTTACTTAAGGACTGTATTTACTTTGGTGTATGTTACTTTGGGTGTATTTACATTGTTGTTAAGGGAAGATTGTTGTCAGCGTTAGTTTGGGCGTGTGATCCTTCTTTAATTATTGTTGTTGTTAAGGGGAAGATTGTTAATCGCGTTCCGTTTGGGCGTGTGATCCCCTTCTTTAATTATTGTTGTTGTTAAGGGGAAGATTGTTAATCGTGTTCCGTTTGGGCGTGTGATCCCCTTCTTTAATTATTGTTGTTGTTAATGGGAAGATTGTTAATCGCGTTCCGTTTGGGCGTGTGATCCCCTTCTTTAAATTTCGGAATTATTGCGCCTTATTTATGGCATGTTGGTTACTATTATCGGGCCTTGAAAAAGGTGGAGAATTGAGTAGAAACGGGGGAGGTGCTGCCCGATTTTTAATAGACTAAGAAATCTTACTTAGAAGAATCCCACGTAAAACTAGAAGTTGATAGGCGTGTTTTGACTATTATAGGTTGACACTCTGCGCGCGACATATCCGATTTGGCAAGTGAATTTAGCCGAGGAGGTATGTGATTCTTCCTATCCCTTTGAGCATGATATTTGTGAAATATATATAGTACGGTAGACGTACGTGTGTTAAACCAAATTTGGCTTTACTTTGATATCTTTGGACTTGAGTTCTAATTAATAAGAATCTTTAATATTTCAAAAAGAGTTATGAATCATTTTGGAAGAAAAGTAATACTTGGTTTTCATAAAAAAAATTAAGTGTTATACTAGCTTTATGGGAAGTTAGCTATAACGACTTAAGAAAGATAAGAAAAACGGTTTAATTATTTGTTTATCAAATGCTTGAAATGATGTTTGAAGGTATGGTAAGTTGGTTTGATAAACATGTTATGATGCTACGTGTGTTAGTATCTTGTGACGCTTGTGTAAGGAGGTTATTCTTGTTGTGCTTATGTTGTTTAACGATAAGCCGTTGTGTTAGTATTATATCACTCACCCTCACGACTTGTTACGATGTGTGGGTTAGCGTCCGATCACGAGAATACCTCATGCGGGTCCATGGGACCTATGCGAGCTGCGGGAGTTCGGGATGATCACTCGGGTATGTTCGCCCGTCTGAGAATACCTCATGCGGTCTATGTGGCCATGCGGACTGCGGAGTCGGGGCGATGCGCGGGTTAGCTACCGATGCGAGAATACCTCATGCGGGCCTAGGGGCCCGTGCGGACTGCGGGAGTTCGAGTTAGGCTCGCATAATGATACTATGGGCGATTGGCCTTGCCCGATCATTAGCGGCCTAGAAAAGACCGATTACATTATATCTATTTTTGCTCTTGTTTATGATGCGACCTTATATGCGGTTAACTTAGTTGTTTAAATGCATATTTGTGAATTGGTTTTAAAATGTTATAATTATATATATCAGTACTTTACAGTTTCACATACTTGGTTCTTGTTGTACTGACCTCCTTCGGGGGGCTGCGTTCATGCCGCATGGAAGGGAAAACAGGTGGTGGATCCTCATTCTTAGGATCTTTACTCAGGTGTCAGGAGCTCCATTTCTCCGGAGGCTCGACTTTTAGTGCAGTTCTCCACAGTGTTGTAGATGTTTTGTACATTCGGGGTATGGCGGGGCCACTGTCCGTCATAGTGTTACACCTTCTTAAGTGCAGTAGTCTGTTGTAAAGTTGGGATGTAGCTGTTCACTTTTGGTATTTATATACGTCAGAAAGCAACTTTTCTTGGATAGGTATTCTTATTTTACAACTTTGTTTCATGTTTGCAAGTTTATATTCCGCTGGTTACTCTGATGTATGTCTACTTGGGTGCCCGGGTAAGGCACCAATCACGGGCCCGGGAACGGGTCGTGACAAAAGTCTATTTATAATTTAGGGTAAAAATCTAAATAAGGAAACCAAATCGCACAAGGATTGGGAAAAACTGACAATCATATGTGTTCGACTCGCTTATTTTGCAGATTTCGGAATCAATGAATTATTTTTGTGCGATGGCTATGCGACTCACATCCAATGCATGGATGCCCCTTCCGCAATGCATGCGCAACACATAAGTCTCCTTGTTCTTCATATTTATCAATAAAGTGTTGCGTGCAGCCTCACATCACCTCGTACTAGTTCAAAACCTTGATTTCTATATAACACCTTGATGCCTACACACGCAAACATACCAACATAAACTCAAATATAACGATCACCCCACTCCCCTTTAGATTTTGCTCTCCTCGAGCAAACACTCACTACTCGTCATCCTATAAAACTTACAACCGTTCCATTCAAAGCGAGTCCGTTCGAGATTACATTAAGAACAATCTTTTCCAAGAAAACATTGAGCGATTCTCACAAAAGTCATGCCAATTAAAATTTTCAATTTTTAAAGACCACAAACAACCTTCTCAATTAACAACTTCTTTTCAAAAGCATATTCGACTCAAGACACCACTCAAGCAAAGAAGTTATGCTACCTAACCGAGAATCCAATACCTCACCAACTTATCGTCAAGTATGTGCCCTCATCAAAAGAGAGTTGTCCATCTATCACACAAATGTTACACCCTATAATTTCATGGCTACTAAGTGAGAACGTAAGATATGATATAAGATTTGAACGTTGGAAGGAAATTATATTACATTTTCTAGATGGAGTAATTTCGGATATAATAAATGTGACGACGAAATTGTTTAACTTGTAATTGTATTATTTCCAATAGAGATATGAACTTAGTGTGGATTAATTAAGTCTTGACATTGATAATGTGGGGCCCACCGAAAATTTCATAATTTTTTTTGGGGGTCTAAATTTGGAAAAAAATGGCTAAGTGTGGGAGATATTTGTGAAGAGAAGACAAGTGGACAAGTGTGAGAGATATTTGTGAGACAAGTGGACTAGTGGGGTTCATGGGTCCCCCTACACTTGTGAGATATTCATCTATATTATTCAAAGCTTTACAAGACTTAGCTTAAAGATATTTTCATCATCCAAACTCTCTTCTCTCTCCCTTGTTCTTCAAGCTCTCGAAAACCTAGCCAAAGTGAAGGACAAGATTAAGTTATTTTCCAAGATTAAGTTCCCTAACCAAGTTCTAAGTCAAGTTAACTCTCCAAGTTTAGTGATCACGGTTTTGGACCAAAAATGTTACACCCCGTAGTTCCAGGACATGTGTTTAAGGTATATGCATTGAGAAGATACGACCTTAAGATTTAAGCGAAGAAGGATTGTTTTTCCTACGGAAAAATTATTTCGAGCCTCGGGAAGGAAACAATTGTTCGTTAATGAGAATTGAGTTCCCGAATTTGATATTTGAGACTTATAGAATTTATCGGATTTTCGGGAGATGAAATATTTTAGACCAACCGTAGGGCGACACGTGTCACCCTCCACATGCCCAAGTAGGACGAAATGTGGACAAGTCAAGCTAGACAAGTGGAGCTTGACATTCTTGACTAAATCCTAGCCCTTCAAGTGTATTAATCTTGGCCCTTAGATGTGTTATATATATCACACTAGTGCAAGACAAGTTTTACACTTAGAGAATTTCATGAAAAACTTGTGCATTTTTTTAGAGGCTCTCGGCTTTGTGCCTTTATGGAAGACAAAGATTTTCATTTGTGGTTCATTATTCACAGACTTTAACCCGAGGTTCCCATGGGTATTGTAAGGATATCTCGATAGAAAGATCCCGAAAGCAGCGTTTTCCGTTAGTGATGCATGATTTATGCTCACACTAAACACAAGTACACGTGTCGTGACAAGTAATATAGTCAGAAGGCCGAGTTATCGTCTCGAGGATTAGTGTCGATTATCAATATCTATTATATGGTATCTATTTGGTATGCGATAATTGATTAATTGTTTATAACTATAATTATAGATGCTGACTAAATTACTTTATTTTACTTCAGATATGGTGGAAATAGGGCTTCCGTCTCTCTCGACTATCGCTCATCTTACTTGTTAATGCGATTAATTATGGTTCCTCTTCTATTTTGAGACAACAGGTTAACTAAGCCATTTTATACTCCTGTTAAGGTAATTTAAACACTCAACCCCAATATAGAACCCTTATACCTTTCGGTGACAAGATTGACTATAAAGGAGGATTAAGGCAATAACCTATTAAGCTACACAAGTATCGGTACTTTCGTCACGATTTAACATATGTTTATTCAACTATAGCATATTCACAATCTCCCCCTTCGGCTTTCGATTAGAAATCATATAGGTTATGATAATTAGTGATCAATTAATTACCAAGCAATCAAGACAAATATTGAATAAATCTCAACAATAATAAGAAGAAACCAAAGCATGCATTAATTCATAAGAATGAGTTTCAAGTGATTCGATATGGAAAGCCCTAAATTAAGTTATTTCCTAGCCATATGCATGCCAAGAACTAAACTAATATCCAACATAAACTAAAAGGAAATAAAATAAAGAACAAAGAAATTACACAAAAGTAGTCTCCAATCTTGATCTCCAAGGTTGTGATGAATTGGCAAAAGTGGGAACCCTTATTCTGACCTAGGAAGGTCCTTTTATAGCCTAAAAAACGTTCCCAAACTTTTCCTTCTTGGCCTTGTCCCATTCCCATTCGGATTTGGCAGAATTCCCGCCTCGGCGCCGCGACCCTGCAATCGGCTCCGCGGCGCCGAAACTCTTGCGGCTCTCTGTACTTTGGGCGCCGTGGCGCTCTGATGCTGCTGGTTGGTGGCGCCGCGACGCCGCCCTATTTCTCGCCCGGGTCGCCAACTTTCTAGCTTTTTGAGCTCTGGAACCTCTGTTTCTGCCCTCTTTTCACCAATGTGCCACTTTAAACCATTATGACTCAAAAGAAAGAAAATATATCCTAAGACGACACATATTTGTACAAAAATGGGCAAAAGACTAACTAAAAATGACTCAAAAGTGTATATAAAATACACTGATCAAATACCACCACTCGCCCTCGAGCAAAGATCAAAAGAAAGAAATAAAGACACGAAGGAAAAGAAAATAGAATGACTCAAAAAACACTGATCACTTTGCTGCACAATTGTCACTTAGAAAAACATGAAGGTTAGTAGAATAATATGCAGGAACATATAACATGAATTTTTAGCATTCTAAACACATCAAGTTAGTCATTTCGCAAATTCACTTTAATCATGCTCAATGGAAGTAAGAATACATAACTGTGCATGTTAATTTCAAAATCCTATGACATGTTTACTTGTTATTCTCCACTAATCATGGATACACACATTAGAGATCTTTAGGGCTTTTCAGGGTTGTAATGTAGGCTTAGGCAGGGGTAGGTAAAAATAGGCATTTAGGTTCAATTTACGTACCATAAGCTCTTTTCCTTTCGATTCTTCCCTTTTCTTTTGATTTTCTTTTTAACCTCATACCTATATTTCCCCTCTTTAGTTTGGAGAGAATGATGTGTCTGATGAATAGTAGGCACCCCCAAACTTAGGCTTTTGCCTATTTATTATTACTTTTTCATTGGGGTGCATCAAAATTATTCACTCTCTTTTTTCTCCTTTTCAACACTTTATATTCCAATCATCTCAATTTTTCACTTATGACATAAATATGGAATTATAGGGTGTCAAAGAAAGGTCATATTTTTGGCTCAATGGGGTTGACTAGTGATACAATTTGAATATCAGGGATAGGTAAAAATGGTAAGAAAGGGCTAACAAAGAAATGCCTGAATCATCTCCCTAACATGCATATCCTAACTATTTCACCTCAAATAGCAAAAAAGTAGACACATAGGTTTTCATCATTAACAATGCACAAATCAAGAAAGATACTCCAAATAGTTCGATTTCATGAATTTTTGGCATATCTAACCTAAGTGTTCAGATGATTGCTTCTAATTCCATTACATTATTCCACTTTACTCCACTAGGCGTTTCAAGTGACTACAGCATGCATGATCAATAATAATAGTAATAAATAATAAAAAAATGACTCACAAATACTCGAAAACACAAAACAAATCAAAAAGACTCAAAAACATTAAGACACCCCTCAAACTTAAATCACACATTGCCCCAAATGTGTGCAAGACTTAAAAAAAAATACAAGAAAAACGGGACAACTTACATACTTGGTTTAAAGTGGTGGCGGTGGCGGCGGATAATGCATGGACCACTGGTTGAACAAGGAAGTCATCTCATCAAATCTCTGGTGCAACTGTTGTTTCTCATGCCTTAGTTCTTGCTGTCCTTGCCTCAGGTCCTGTTGACCTTGTATCATTATGTCAAAATTCTGCATCATCCTCCTCTGGTTCATGAGCAACTGTTCCATTACCAGAGGTTCTAAGTCGAAATTTCTTGGCGGCTTCTACTGCCTCATCTTTGAGCCTCTGTCTCAGGCTCGTCTTCATCCATGTGATCTCTGCTTTGTTGTTCTTCTTCTTTCTTGGTCTTTGGTCTCCTTCGTCTTCTTCTTTGGAGGCCCAGTTACAGGAAGGCATGCACTATCCCATATGACACAGAAGGTTGACCCTTCTCATATGTATCAGTGGCTAGGGTTGGGACTCCATGTCTGGAACATAAGTTGCAAATAAGTGATCCATGTCCCAACCCACCTATAGTTACCAACCTACTGGTTTCTCCAATGTTTTGCAATATCTCTTTCCCAACGTCAATCGTCTTCCCTTCCATGATTCCATATATCATTTTTATTCTATCTGCTGGCACTCTGGTGAAGTGCATCGATGGAATTAGGCGGGCACTGGCAAAATATAACCAACCCTTGGCTGTTTTGTTGAACTGACATTTGCTCAGTCCTCTTGATCCATTTCTTGCAATATCATACTCAGCCCCAGGGTAGCATAATGTGCTTGCGATGATATCCCAGTCGATATTGTTGGCGTCTCTAGACCAAGTTCTGAAATAGCTCCGATCATCGCCTCTTTCTTGGCGTCAACGTTCTTAATAGCTCACTCACCACTTGGCCGTCACATGCACATCTGTCCTCTCATAAAGCATCTACCATTTACCTCTCCTGAAGTTAGCATAGAATTCTTTCACCATTACGGTGTTCTGTGGTACTATTCTTTCCGGATTAACAAATCTCTTCCACCCCATGACCTCTATCATCGCCCGAATAGGCTCATAGGCATCTCCATCCTCAAATGACTCCCTTTGGTACTCCATTCATCTCTCAGGGATCAAGGGTGTAGTACTAAGTTTGTAATATCTATCTTCTGTTTTTTGACTGACAAACCTAGTAGTATCATATTGAGGGACAGAGGTGGATGTGGAAGCTCTCCTCTTTTTGGCAAACAGTTTTAGATAAATTCAGCAGCGTTTCATTTGTTTCAGTGATATTACCCAGCAACTATCAATCAAACCAATCAACACACAGCATAATCAGTAAACTACAACACTATTCAACCCCAATCTTCACTCAAAGCACCGGTGCAACACCCCACGCTCACTACGTATAATCTTTCGCGAAATTTTCACACCCAACTTCAACACACCACACACTATCCACCAATAAAGCACATCCCCAAACCTATTACCTCCACTGATTATTTTGAAAATTTCAAGAAAAGTGATAAAGGTTACCTTGGACGGTGTTCTTCACGATTTTCTTGATCCTAATGATGGATTGAGGGTTGTTGTTTGAGATGGCTAAGGATGTAAGGAATTTAAGTACTTTGGTTGTGATTGAGTTTAGTTTGTGGAAGATTTTTAAGTAAAAGGGCTGATTTCGTGGGTTTTGGAGAATGGAAGGGTTTTGGATTTTTGATTTGGAGAAGGGAAAATCGGATTAGGGCTCCTTTAAAATTTAGATTTTTCATTGCGGCGCTGCGGCCCTGCAATCGGCGCCGCGGCGTCCAAACTTCTGCGACCCTCTGAACTTCCTAGTGGAGCTCGATTTGGCGCGTCGCCTAAACTTGAGAGACCTACGGACTTTCTAGCGTGGCGTCGAGCCCATTTTATCTTCTCTTCACGTTTTCATCCTCCAATTTTTGGCCATGTACCTGTCATCACAAAATGCCCACAATACTTCCCGTGAGACTGTTCTAACTAAAACTAAATTGCATAAAATAAAATAACCTTGGGTTGCCTCCCAAGTAGAGCTGTCTTTAACGTCTTTTAGACGGACGCAAGTTTCTTATCAAGAGGCATGGGGTAAATTCACCCCACAGCCTATCCATTTCATAATCATTTTTCGCTTTCGCCTTCTGTTTTTCTTTTTCTCTTTTTTCTCAAGAGAAGGTTTAGAGTTGCTCACCTGTACTGGTGGACTTATTTCCCTTGCTTTGGCCTGTGCTGTCTCAACTGATGTACTGACAGTGCTGACTGCAAAATACTTGCTTATGACTGGGAGTTCAACGATATGTTTAAACACCTTGAACACCATCTCTTCATTCTCCACTCTGAGTGTCAGCTCACCCTTCTCCACATCAATCAGGGCTCTCCCAGTTGCCAAGAATGGTCTTCCCAATATGATAGGGATCTCATCATCTTCCTCCATATCAAGGATGAGGAAGTTCGCAAGAAATAAGAATTTTCCCACCTTATCTAATACATCTTCAATCATTCCCCTGGGGTGCACCACTGTCTTATCCGCCCACTGCAAGCTCACAGTGGTTGGTTTGGATTCACTCAACCCCAACCTCTTGAAAATGGACAAGGGCATGAGATTGATGCTGACCCCCAAATCACACAGGGCCCTGTTACATGTCACCCTGCCAATTGTGCAAGGCAATGTGAAGCTCCCTGGATCCTTGAGTTTGGGGGGCAATTTCTTCTGCAAGATGGCACTGCATTCCTCTGTCAATGCCACTGTCTCATACTCAGCTAGCTTCTTCTTCTTCCCAAGAATTTCCTTCATGAATTTAAAATAAGTAGGCATTTGCTCCAATGCCTCAATGAACGGAATGTTAATGTGCAGCTTTCTGAATACTTTTAAGAACTTGGAGAATTTCTTATCAACTGCTTTCCTTTGCAACCTCTGAGGGTAAGGAATCTTCTCAGTGTATTCCCTCACTGGGACTGTTGGAACTTTCTCTAACATAGGACGGTCTTTAGTAACCCCCTTCATTCTCTGCATCTACTCTCTGTTCTACCACAGGCTGGGGTGTAGGCTGTTCTAGCTGCTTTCCATTTCTCAACTGCACCACTTGGCACTGTTCTCTGGGGTTAATCTCTGTATTACTAGGCAGAGTGCCCTGTGGCCTGTTGTTTTCCATCTTTGCTAGTTGTCCCACCTGTGTCTCCAAATTCCTGATAGAGGATCTTGTCTCTGCCATGAACTGGGTCTGTGAGTTGGTGAGTGTCAACAGGGCTGCCCTCAACTCATCTGGCTTTTCTTGTTGAGCAGGTGCACTGAATTGTTGTGAAGATGAGGCCTGAGTGAATGGTTGCTAATTTTGGTAGTGGCCTCGAAACTGGTTCTGCTGCCCTTGATCACCCCTCCATGAAAAGTTAGGGTGATTCCTCCACCCTGGATTGTAGGTATTTGAATAGGGGTTGTTCTTGGGCCTTTGGTAATTACTGTTACACCCCGTAAGTCCAGGGCATGTTTAAGAGAACGTACGTAAGGAACTCAAGACTTGATATTGGTACGAAAGGAAGAATTGTTTTTCCAACGGAAAATCTTCCGAACGTCGGAAAGGAAAAATGTTCGTTGAGGAGAATTGGATTCTCAAAATGCATTAATTGAGGATTATAGAATGTATTTTCATTATGGAAATTTATTTTTACGGATTTGGTCACGTGGGGCCCACCCGAGGAATTTTACGTTTTGTGGGACCCACGAGGGTTACGTAATATTGTGACGAATGGGAGGGCGACACGTGTCACCCCCTTATGTTGTCTTGGACGAAATTAAGCATGGACAAAATGGTCATTTGACCTATGTGAAGATGACAAAGTCTTGCAAGTAGTAGAGCTTGATATTATTGACTTGGTCAATGAGACCACTTAGCTTGATATTTAAAAGAGATGCATCCAAACCACACATATGTATTAATCTTAGCCCTCCATGTTGCTATATAAAGATACTAGTAGTGAGACAAGCTTTCTATACTTAGAAAAATTTCAAGAAAAATTGGATGAACTAGGCTATTGCTCTCGGGTTCAACAAGAAAGAAAAAGAAAAAAATTTGTTTGTTGTCCAATAAGCTCCACACTTTAAACCAAGGTTCATGAGGGTATTGCAAGGGTATCTCAATAGAAAGATCCCGGAAAAATAGCGTTTTTGTATTAGTCGCAAGGTGAAAACCTAGTTGCTTTTCTAGGTTTTGATTGGAAGATTTAAGGGAAGTGGTTTGTGATATTCTAAGGGTCTCAAGTGGTGGATTGAAGTGTCAAGAAGAGGCTCTAATTTGCTAAGGATCGACTTTGGATTTGAAGTTGGATTAAGACCCGTTGAGGTAACAATCTTGTTCTCTTAAAGTGTTACAAGATTATATATTGTTGTTAGCCTTACATTTTACTAGCATGAAGTATATGTGTTGAAGATTTATAAGTGATATGGATGGTTGTAGCCTAAAATCCGAAATGACATATAAGCCATTTGAGATTGAATTACAATTTGGTCGTTATTTAGAATCGTCGCATGTTACTTACTTGAAGATTGTAGTAGTTTAATCGATTGCGACTTGATATCATGTTATGCTAACAATTTGGATTGAAAAGGAAATTGGATAAGAATTGGTGTTGTTGTATCTCAAGTTGCCGGATTTACACTTGTAGTTGTATTAGTTTGATATCAATTGTGGGGCGGAATTTTACACGTCTAGTAGGCGTGTAATCCCCTATTGTTAATTGCATTGTTGGGCCTTAAATATGGCGTGTTTGGTTATTGAATTCGGCCTTGAAAAAGGTGGCAAAGTATGTAGAAACAAAGGAAGTGCTGTCCGATTTTCCGTAGAATTTAGTGACTTTGCACTTAGAATATTCTACGTTTGAAGCTAGAGGTTAATAGACATATTATGACCATTATAGGTTGAAGTACTACGAGTAGCGTACTCTACTTGAAGGGTGGAAAAGCTAGCAAGGTTATAGTACTTTGGAGCATTTTGCTACTTGTCGATAATCGTCGCGAGGTATGTGAACCTCTTCCTTCTTTTGGCATGATTCTATGTATGGAATATACATGTAGTAATATTTCATGTTCCCTTCTACTCTTAGAAGTTAAGAGGTATGTATGTGATTTACTCTATGTAAATGTTATGTCTAGGTTATCCTAAGTCCTTATCAAGTCTTATGGGGGATGTTGGTAAGAGTCGTTAGGAGGTATTTGGAGCCAAGTTGACTTGGCTAATTTTACGGCACAAATGAGAATAAGTATCGAGCAAGCCATTGCATCGTTAATAAAGGAAAATGTAATGACAATTGATTATATTAAAATGAGTAGAATTCTCCATCTGCATAGAAACTAAGATAAGACAAAATTTTATTACTTTTTCTAGATCGTGGCTACTTGAATAAGATCGTTATAAATAAGTATAACTTATTCACAACGCACCAGAGTATATGTTACGTATGAAGTTTTTAAGACTATGAACCTTGAATTTTTAAAAGGTTAAAAAAATTTTATTTTTCAAGATATGGGACTTGATTTCTAAAGGAATAAATGACTTGATTTAAATGTATAGAATACTTGATTTGGAAAGCATGGATTTCTTGATATTCTAAAGATAAGAGATTTTAAATTCTAAGTTAAGAAACTTGATTTCTAAAGTTAAGAGACTTGAAGTATTTTAAAAGTTATGTAACTTGATTTGAAAGTATAAGTCTCCTGGTTATAAAAAGAATGAATTAGTCTAAGGCATAAAGTTAGTATAATGACTTTATGGGAAGTTGGTTATAATAACTTTATGGAAGGTTAAGAGAATGGTTTTCTCTAGTAATATAAACAAAGAATGACTTGAATTAAAGAAGGGCAAATTGTTTTAAAGGTACCAATTGCTTAAGGTTTTTAAGAAAGAAGTCACTTGATTTAGAAGCCGGTAAATGTATTTCTAAAAGGTATTGTGACTTGTCTTGAAAAGTAGATATGACTTGATACTACGGTTGATAGTATCTTGGAAGTTTTATTTGAAAAAGAGTCATTCTGTTTAAAGGAGTAGAGGTACGTAGTACGTTGGGTTAAATTCCCGGATTTTATATGACATTACCGCGTCCCAGGAATGGGCCGGGCAGTATACCTTTATGGGCAGACTATATGACATTACCGCGTCCCAGGAATGGGCCGGGCAGTATACCTTTATGGGCAGACTATATGACATTACCGCGTCCCAGGAATGGGCCGGGCAGTATACCTTTATGGGCAGACTATATGACATTACCGTGTCCCAGGAATGGGCCGGGCAGTATACCTTTATGGGCAGACTATATGACTTTATCGCGTCCCAGGAATGGGCCGGGCAGTATACCTTTATGGGCAGACTTATGTGACTTTATCGCGTCCCAGATTGGGCCGGGCAGTATAGGCGTCCCTCCATAAAGGGCAGGATTATGTTAGGTAAGGTAAGTAAGTTATATGGTAATGAACTTGATGATTTTCCTAAGTATGTACGTAAGAAAGTGACTATAACTTTTATTGAAAAATGGGAAAAGATAATAAGGTACGATTAAGTTTACGAGATGGTAATGACATGGTAGGTTCAGGTATTTACCCTTTTTATACTTACCTCTATCATGTTTTTATACAGATTTGATTTGTTTACTGTACCTTATTTCCGTTTCATATTCGTGCAGTTGTCTTGACTTCCGGGCTGCGTTAAATGCCCGCAGGTATTAGGTACACAGGTTGGTGATCCTTGCTCTTAGGATCTCGGTTCAGTTTTTGGGAAAAACCTCCATCTACTCCGGAGGCTTATCTCTTGGTACGGTTTTCCCCTGAGGTTGTAGATTCATGTATATTCAGGGGTATGGCGGGGCCCTGTCCCGCCACTGATGTTATGTTAAAACTCTTAGAGGTTTGTAGTCACATGTTGTGGGTCAGTTTGTAAAGGAAATGAGGCAACTGCTTCGATCATGTTTTGTTTTATATGTTCAGGGAGGTAGCCTCATCAACTAACCTATTGATTTTATTTCTGTTGATTTTTTTGTATAAGTTTCATGTATGTTCCGCTGATTATCTCTGATGTATACTGTAGCGGTGCCTGTAGGGCACGATCGCGCCCGGGTCGGATCGTGACAAAAGTGGTATCAAAGCGATTAGTGCTCGGAAAGTGTCTACGTGCATCGTTCAGTAGAGTCTTGATTATCGGTGTGTTGTGCACCACATCTATAATCGGAGGTTGCGGGACATTTAGGATTGGTTTCCATTCTTCTCTCCGAGATCGTGCGAGCCGTGTCATAGTAGGTTGAATCCTCTCGACCTATTCTTATGTATCGATTATGCCTCGCGGAGCGACCGGGCCCGAAGGGCAAAGCGTGCGAGGCGCTAGTGAGTACGCAGAGGTTACCAGGACTCGGGCACAGACTATGCCTGAGGTAGTAGGCGGATCGGCGAGTTCAGCCTCGCCGGCAGTAGTAGAGGAGCCGGCGGTAGCTCGAGGTTCCGTACGAGCCTCGATTCGCGGCCGTGAGCCGAGTATAGAGACTACGTGGAAGCGGTCCGGTTATTGACCAAGATAGTATCGTGGCGCGAGAGCGAGTAGCTAACCACTGGGCCGGTTTGAGGATTCGGGACTTTCTGGGTTGTAGTCCACCCGAGTTCTATGGTTCGAGGTCTGAGGAGGATCCGTAGGAGTTTATTCGGCAGTTACAGCGGACCATGCAGATGCTTAGGGCCTCGGAGATAGAGTCAGTTGTGTTAGCTTCTTACCGGTTACACGATATTGCGTTGAACTGGTTTGAGTCTTGGGAGCTGTCGAGAGGTATGGGTGCTCGTCCAACAGTTTGGGATGAGTTCACGGAGGCCTTTCTTGATCACTTTTTGCCTCCTGAAATGAGGAGAGCCCGTGTTGATAGGTTCTTGTCATTAAGGCAGAATGGGAGGACCAATAGGGAGTACAACCTCAAGTTTGACTCGTTGGCCAGGTATGCGCATACTATTGTCGCTGACATGGCGGACAGAGTTCACCGCTATGTGATGGGGCTAGACCGTTATATGATTCTGCGTATGTCCGGAGTGGCCGCCAGCCGGTATGGATATTGCCAGGATGCAGGCATATGCACAGGGGATCGAAGACAAAGAGAAAGAGGACGGCCGACACGTCCGGCCCAAGAGGCGGGGCAATGGGTTTGAGGTAACTTTCGAGGCGGACTCGGCAGACTAGGTCTACATTACACCCAGACCGAGTGCTCCTCCACGATTTTGGCGGGGTTTTACAACCCCGAATGCAGGAGCCGACCAGATCTCTGAGCTTCGTGGTCTCGGGAGATGGGGTTCGGTCGATCGAGCCACCTTTGCCTCAACGCCCGGTGGTAGGTTCCATTCGAGGATGTCGCAGATGCGGGTGCTTGTTTTTCTTGTGGTCGTCTAGGCCATATGTTAAGAAAGTGTCCTTATAGAGAGTCTGGTGGGATAACACGATCTCTTGGATCAGTTGCGGGTTCTTCGCCTTCAATAGCTAGGCAGGATGTTCATGCACCGACAGGCCGTGACAGAGGTCGTGGTGGAAGTTCCCAGTTTTAGCGGTCCTTTGAACCGCCTATATGATTTCAGGTATGTCTTTGACCCTTTAGAAACTTGTATGCATGATAAAGTTGTTTTATGTTTAAGCGTCATGAACAGATTATATTGAGACTATGTATATGCTAGAAGGGGTTGGAAGTACGAAAATATAATCCCTTTTGGGCTTATGTATCACGACCCGACCTCGGGCCCGCGACTGGTGCCTTACCCCGGGCACCCTAGTGATACAACATTAGAGAAAATCAGCGGAAATAAAAACTCATAAAAGATAAACAGTGAAATAAGAAAACAAAGCAACCAAAACTACCTTTCTGTATATATAAATAAAAACTTGAACAGTTACATCCTTTACAAACACTGCCCACAACAGTACTACAGACCTATAAGATTTTTATAAAAACTATGGCCAACAGGCCCCGCCATACCCTGAATGTACAAGTACCTACAATCTCGTGGAATCATACCAAAAGATAAGCCTCCGAGAAACGGAGCTTCCCAAAACGCTGAACCGTGATCCTATGGCGAGGATCAACAATCGTGTACCTCTACTGCGGCATGAACGCACCAAGGAGGTCGATCAACAGTACCAAGTATGTGAAACTGAAAATACATAAAATAAAAACATAATAGTCTATAAAATAGAGACATATATGATAACCAAACTACGATACATAATATGTATGGCGATCATGTCAAGTCGTGACTCACGCGCGTAAAGTCATCACTCAAATATAACCCGAATTTAACCCGCAACGGCCGCGTGCCCCGACATCTTACCTCGGTATAAGTATGACCATGGAACCATCCTAATGGAAGCATACTGGGCCACCCATCGTGTCGGTATGTCCAAAGGAAATAACAAGATAACAATCATAATGGAAGATACTCGTGGCCACCCATCGTGTCGGTATGTCCAAAGCAAATAACAAGATAACACTCACAATGGAAGCATACGTGGGCCACCCATCGTGTCGGTATGTCCAAAAGGAAATAACAAGATAACAATCATAATGGAATCATACTCGTGGCCACCCATCGTGTCGGTATGTCCAAAGCAAATAACAAGATAACAATCATAATGGAAGCATACTGTGGCCACCCATCGTGTCGGTATGTCCAAAAGGAAATAACAAGATAACAATCATAATGGAAGCATACTCGTGGCCACCCATCGTGTCAATATGTCCAAAGCAAATAACAAGATAACACTTTCAATGGAAGCATACGTGGGGCCACCCATCGTGTCGGTATGTCCAAAAGGATCGATATAGTGGAAGCATACCCGGCCACCCATCGATGTCGGTATGTCCATCAATCAACTGGATAGCCGCCTCCAACGAGACGCCAGGTACGTAAATACAACACTTGCACAACAAAGGCTATCACCACAAGCACAGCAAGTTCAACGTACTCATAGACTTTCATTTTATTACAACAAATCCGAATTTAACCCCAAGGTACTACGTATTTTAACTGTTTAAAAGATCCATTTCTTTCACAAAAGTCACACGATACCCATAGTATCAAAATAGAGTAACTATCTTTTAAGTAAACCAAAACAATTTCCATATCTTCTTTCGAATAAACCAACTTAAGACAAAACCATGACTTCCTTTTAAACCATTTTAAGACAAAACCATGTCTTTCTTTAAAACCAAAACACTTTAACTTCCTCAAGTCTCTTTTCTTTTAGAAAACAAGTTCCTTACTTTGGAATTTAAGAAAAATCAATACTTGTTATTAATGATCTTATTAAAGCAATCATGATCTAGGAAATGTAATACAATTTTGTCTTATCTTAGCTTCTATGCAGATGGAGGTTTCTACTGGTTTTAATATAATTAATTATTTGTAAATACATTTTCCTTTATTAACGCTGCAGTGGTTTGTTCGATACTTATTCTCATTTCCGAAATCAATATAACTTATTCCTTTTTAAAACCCAATTACCCATTTCTCATAAATGCGGTTTCACAACTTTTTAACACAAACCAAGTCCTTAATATTTCACATCAAGTCATTTATAAGTCAAGTCTCTTATCTTTAAAAACCACAGACCATTTCTTTACCTACATAAAGTTGTTATAACAAACTTCCCATAAAGCCGTTATAACACTTTATGTTTTAAACCAACCAAATTCGTTTAGCACACGTACGTCTACCGTACTACATAGTTCACAACAATCATGCTAGAAAAGATATGAAGAGGTTCACATACCTCGCGACGATTATCGACAATTAGCAAAATGCTCCAAAGTACTATAACCCTGCTAGCCTTTTCCACCCTTCAAGTAGAATACGCTACTCGTAGTACTTCAACCTATAAAGGCCACAAAACGTCTATCAACCTCTAGATCTCTTCGTAGAACAATTCAAAGCACAAGGTCATTATTCTACGGAAAATTCGGCAGCACCTCCTCCCCCGTAACCACATAAATCTCCTCCTCTATCAAGGCCCGCTACCAAGCCAACAACTCCAAGGGGGTTACACGTCTAACCGGACGTGTACAACACTGCCCCACAATAATACTACAAGTCTCATCAAATACGGTCAATGTAAATACAGTTCAATTATTATCAATATTCATTCTATATATAGTATACTCAACTATACATTACTACAATATGTAATTTCCAATTACAATAGGGGGATAAAGATCATTACCTCGATAAGCCCAAAATTATCCAAGTTTTATAAGTCGATCCTGAGCAACGTTTAGCTCCAATTCCTTACGCTCCAACCCGCTCCAAGCAACCCTTAGAAGTTTCTAAACAACTTCTCTTAACACTTCATCTAAGCTTATGAAGATTTTTCTAGGGTTTTATTTTGCGACTATGGAATAAAGTAGTATTTCCGGGCTCTTATGTTGGGATTTCTTTGGAATACCACAAGGTATTTAGGCTAAAGTATTTGGAATAACAATAATACTTGAAGAATTCTACTCAAGGTGGGGGGGGGGGTGTTTGGACGAGAACTCACTAAGGGAGGAAGGGGAATTTTTGCCTTGGAAACTTTCTAATGTGGATGAAATAAAGTCTTGCACACAAGGGGTATTTATAGGGAAAACAATGGCCAAGATCTAGGCAAGTGGATGGTGAAGATTTGGTACATGTGTGTGGGTAGTTGGCCAACCATTTGTTCACCACAAAAATGGGACAAGTGGCCACCACAAAAATGGGCCACTTGTCCACCTAAAAAACGTCCCACTTGTCCTTCTCCAATTCGGCCAACATGGTCACACGGAGGTGACACGTGTCGCCCCTACTCATCCAAAATATTTCATCTTCCGAAAATATCCGCAATGCCAAAAATCCGAAAATAAAGTGGGCCCCACAAAACCGTAAATTTTCCCGTAGCCCCACGTGACCAATTTCGGAAATAAAATTTCATAATTCTCAAATATTCCAAAAAGTCCAAATACCAAATCTGGGAATCCCATTCCCTTTAACGAACATTTTTCCTTCACAAAATCCGGAAACTTTTCCGTCGAAAAATCACATCTTTCTTCCTTTCCAATTTAAATGTCGTATTCTCGAACGTACGTCCTCGTATACATACTCTGGAAATACGGGGTGTAACATTCTTCCCCCCTTAGAAACATTCATCCCGAATGTTCCTTCTAAGTCTCCAAGCACACCTGTGCCGGTATAGTCTTCCCTACTATGCTTACGAAACCATTTATGCCACACATGACCATAATACAACATACTCGCAAAAACGCACATCCAAGCCAACGAAGAATCATCTCTAAAGCGTATATCAATACCATTAGCTCCACCCATGGTCTAAAGGATACTTTCTTCACATCTTAGCCTCTTTTCTTACTCGTCGTACCTTCCTCGTACACTCGAACTCTTCCTACTATACGTACCACATTTCTATCATTGCTTCAGTTTCCAAAATCTCAGGGTTACTATCTCTAACTTGGTCATCATACTGGCCTCAAATTCCTTTAAGGCCATTCCCGGCCTTCACGATCTGATTCTGGTCGAACATATCCACGAACTCATACGGTGGTTACCTAAACCTGGGCCTAGCACCCTCGTGACCCTACCACCTGGCGGGAACACCTCGAACTGACCCCACCTCATTCCGGGCTGCGGGTTGACTCGCGATATGGCCTCAACCCGACCCACTTCGTACTAAACTCTCGTTCCCCGATCCGGAACAATATTACCAGTTCACGTCATGAAAGCTACCACTTCCATCTCACACTACCCATGGAATTATCCCACAATATATATCACGCATACCAAGTACTTCGATAAGGACCAACTGTAACATCCACTCAGAACGACCTTGCATCCAAGGTCCCAACTGTTATATTCTAAGGCTCCCCATTTTCTCGTCCCCAGACTTACCCCTTTCAACTACCCATGTTTTCTAATCACAACTTACATAATGCTAACCGAACATAGCACTCCACATGTATCTACCATAACGACCTAAACAAGTCTCTTAAGGCTGAAGATATCTCTCAGAACATCGCTCACTTTCCTTTGCCGCTCTAATCAAATCCTCGCTCTGCTTGCGATAACTCTGACGGTGATGAACCATCCATCGATCCCGGCGTCGAGTCGTAACATCCGCGCCACCTCTGTTCGGACAATTTCTCGCAAATGGCCTGCCGCCGCAAGCCTAACAAGCTATCTAAGCGATGACGACACTCCCATAAGAACACTTACCACAACGGCCATACCGAGGGGGTGGCCTCCTCGGCTAACACCCATTCCTCTCCGATCCACCGAATCAAGAATCGACGGTAGGCTAAGTCAACCTACCGTATCCTCCTCCTAGGACATTCTCTCATACGGCCTCGACACTGTAAAACAAGCGTTAGTAAAAAGACGACATTTCTCGGGATGGCGTCTACCACATAGTGAACACCGAGGGAAAATCAATCGGCCGGCTAGAACCTGTGCAAATCATGAACGAAAACCACGGAGTCTGACCAACTCCTAAATACCCCGAACGCCCGAAGTCCGTGGAGGACCACTCAGATCTTGGCGGAGGCGCATAACCGATGCTGGCTTGAGAAGGTCCGCCTCGAAAGTTACCAGGACCACTGCTCGCCCTCTTCTGCTGATCTTGGTTAATCCGTCGACCTTCACGTTCCTCAGTCTGCTGCGCGTAAGCCTGTACGCGGGCAATGTCCATGTCTGACTGAATAGCTACTCTTGTACAACTATCTGCTAGATAATCGTCATGTCTGTGACATATCAGTGCACTCTATCCTCCATGTCTGCCACTAACACGGGGACATAACGAGCCAATAAGTCAAACTCTATACTGTATTCCCGAACCGTCCGCCCGTTCTGCCTCAACCTCCTAAATCTATCTGCCCGAGCTCTCCTCATCCGCGAGGCGCAAGAGTGTAAGAAATGACTCGAGGTCTTGATCACTTTCATGATCCGCCGCAATTGTCGAATAAACTCCACGAGGATCTTCCTCGATCCTCAATCCATAGGACTCGGGTGGACCACAACTCGAAGTCCGAAATCTCAACTATCGGATCTCGGGTGAACTATCGTATCGCCGGAACCACCGGCTCCGTCCGTCTTATTCTCACCAGACTAGCTAGTAACTGGGTCATCTCCTTGTAACTCATATCCTCTGCTCCCGGCCGTGGGATTAGAGGCTCAGGTATCGTGGTCTCAGTAGCTACTGCTACTGCTCTAAACTCTCCTGGGGCTAGCGGCGTCGCAGAACTCCCCGAATGAAGCGCTATCTCAGATAATGGCCCGGGCGTGCCTGGTAACCCTCTGTGTTCTACTCGCAGCTCCCTCTGCTGCCTTGCCCTCCTGGGCTCTGGTTGCCTTGCGTAGAGGCATAACGGGTGAAAATAATACGTCAGAGGGAGTCCAACTTATAACACAGCTCTAAGGCACGATCTCAGAGTGAGAAGAATGGAAACCAATCCTAAATATCCTGCAGCCTCCTGATTATAGATGTGGTGCACAACACACCGATAATCAAGACTCTACTAGACACGGTCTGTAGACACTTTCCGAGGACTAACTGCTCTGATACCACTTTTGTCACGACCCGACCTCAGGCCCGCGACTGGTGCCTTACCCCGGGCACCCTAGTGATACAATATTAGAGAAAATCAGCGGAAATAAAAACTCATAAAAGATAAACAGTGAAATAAGAAAACAGGCTAACCAAAACGGTTACTTTTCTGTATATATAAATAAAAACTTGAACAGTTACATCCTTTACAAACCCTGCCCACAACAGTACTACAAACCTCTAAGAATTTTTATAACAACTATGACGGGACAGGGCCCCGCCATACCCCTGAATGTACAAGTACCTACAATCTCAGGGAATCATACCAAAAGATAAGCCTCCGGAGAAACGAAGCTTCCCAAAACGCTGAACTGTGATCCTATGAGCGAGGATCAACAACTGGTGTACCTCTACCTGCGGCATGAACGCAGCCCCGAGGAGGTCGATAACAGTACTAAGTATGTGAAATCGAAAATACAAGAAATGAAATCATAATAGTCTATATAAAACAGGAGACATATATGATAACGAAACTATGATACACAATATGTAAGCAGTCATGTCAAGTCAGGGACTCACGCCCGTAAAGTCATCACTCAAATATAACCCGAATTTAACTCCGCAACGGCCGCGTGCCCGACATCTTACTCGGTATAAGCATGGCCATGGAACCGTCCTAATGGAAGCATACTCGGCCACCCATCGTGTCGGTATGTCCAAAGAAAATAACAAGATAACAATCATAATGGAATGATACTCATGGGCCACCCATCGTGTCAGTATGTCCAAAGCAAATAACAAGATAACACTCCTAATGGAAGCATACCCGTGGGCCACCCATCGTGTCAGTATGTCCAAAAGGAAATAACAAGATAACAATCATAATGGAAGCATACTCATGGGCCACCCATCGTGTCAGTATGTCCAAAGCAAATAACAAGATAACACTCCTAATGGAAGCATACCTGGGCCACCCGTCGGGTCAAGATGTCCAAAAGGAAATAACAAGATAACAATCATAATGGAAGCATACTCGTAGCCACCCATCGTGTCGGTATGTCCAAAGCAAATAACAAGATAACACTTAATGGAAGCGTACCCGGTCACTCATCGTGTTAGTATGTCCAAAAGGATCGATATAGTGGAAGCATACCCGTGGGCCACCCATCGTGTCAGTATGTCCATCAATCAACCAGATAGCCGGCCCTCCAACGAGAGACGCGGTAGCACAGAAATACAACACTTGCACAACAAAGGCTATCACCACAAGCATAGGCAAGTTCAACATACTCATAGACTTTCATTTTATTACAACAAATCCGGATTTTAACCCCAAGGTACTACGTATTTTAACTCTTTAAAAGATCCATTTCTTTCACAAAAAGTCACACGATACCCATAGTATCAAAATAGAGTAACTATCTTTTTAAGTAAACCAAAACAATTTCCATATCTTCTTTTCGAATAAACCAACTTAAGACAAAACCATGACTTCCTTTTAAACCATTTTAAGACAAAACCATGTCTTTCTTTAAAACCAAAACACTTTAACTTCCTCAAGTCTCTTTTCTTTTAGAAAACAAGTTCCTTACTTTGGAATTTAAGAAAAATCAATACTTGTTATTAATGATCTTATTAAAGCAACCATGATCTAGGAAATGTAATACAATTTTGTCTTATCTTAGCTTCTATGCAGATGGAGGTTTCTACTGGTTTTAATATAATTAATTATTTGTCAATACATTTTCCTTTATTAACGCAACAGATGGTTTGTTCGATACTTATTCTCATTTCAAATCAATATAACTTATTCCTTTTAAAACCCAATTACCCATTTCTCATAAATGCGGTTTCACAACTTTAACACAAACCAAGTCCTTAATATTTCACATCAAGTCATTTATAAGTCAAGTCTCTTATCTTTTAAAAACCACAGACCATTTCTTTACCTACATAAAGTTGTTATAACAAACTTCCCATAAAGCCGTTATAACACTTTATGTTTTAAACCAACCAAATTCGTTTAGCACACGTACGTCTACCGTACTACATAATTTACAACAATCATGCTAGAAAAGATAGGAAGAGGTTCACATACCTCGCGACGATTATCGACAATTAGCAAAATGCTCCAAAGTACTATAACCCTGCTAGCCTTTTCCACCCTTCAAGTAGAATACGCTACTCGTAGTACTTCAACCTATAAAGGCCACAAAACGTCTATCAACCTCTAGATCTCTTCGTAGAACAATTCAAAGCACAAGGTCATTATTCTACGGAAAATTCGGCAGCACCTCCTCCCCCGTAACCACATAAATCTCCTCCTCTATCAAGGCCCGCTACCAAGCCAACAACTCCAAGGGGTTACACGCCTAACCTGACGTACAACACCGCCCACAATAATACTACAAGTCTCATCAGAATACAGTCCAATGTAAATACAGTCCAATTATTATCAATATTCATTCTATATATAGTATATTCAACTATACATTACTACAACATGTAATTTCCAATTACAATAGGGGGATAAAGATCATTACCTCGATAAGCCCAAAATTATCCAAGTTTTATAAGTCGATCCTGAGCAACGTTTAGCTCCAATTCCTTACGCTCCAACCCGCTCCAAGCAACCCTTAGAAGTTTCTAAACAACTTCTCTTAACACTTCATCTAAGCTTATGAAGATTTTTCTAGGGTTTTATTTTGCGACTATGGAATAAAGTAGTATTTCCGGGCTCTTATGTTGGGATTTCTTTGGAATGCCACAAGGGATTTAGGCTAAAGTATTTGGAATAACAATAATACTTGAAGAATTCTACTCAAGGTGGGGCGGGGGTGTTTGGACGAGAACTCACTAAGGGAGGAAGGAGAATTTTTGCCTTGGAAACTTTCTAATGTGGATGAAATAAAGTCTTGCACACAAGGGGTATTTATAGGGAAAACAATGGCCAAGATCTAGGAAAGTGGATGGTGAAGATTGGGTACATGTGTGTGGGTAGTTGGCCAACCATTTGTTCACCACAAAAATGGGACAAGTGGCCACCACAAAAATGGGCCACTTGTCCACCTAAAAAACGTCCCACTTGTCCTTCTCCAATTCGGCCAACATGGCCACACGGAGGTGACACGTGTCGCCCCCCTACTCATCCAAAATATTTCATCTTCCGAAAATATCCGCAATGCCAAATATCCGAAAATAAAGTGGGCCCCACAAAACCGTAAATTTTCCCGTGGGCCCCACGTGACCAATTTCGGAAATAAAATTTCATAATTCTCAAATATTCCAAAAAGTCCAAATACCAAATCTGGGAATCCAATTCTCTTTAACGAACATTTTTCCTTCACAAAATCCGGAAACTTTTCCGTCGAAAAATCACATCTTTCTTCCTTTCCAATTTAAATGTCGTATTCTCGAACGTACGTCCTCGTATACATACTCTGGAACTACGGGGTTTAACATTATGATGGACGGATATGCGTGTGCGAGGTATTAGGGCCATAAGTGGCATAATTAGGTTTCATTAAGTGTAGTTTTATGAGATTATGCCGAGAAATGATAGAGTGAGCTCCGAAAGAACATTCGAGGACGAATGTTTCTAAGGGGGGAAGAATGTTACACCCCGTAAGTCCAGGGCATGTTTAAGAGAACGTACGTAAGGAACTCAAGACTTGATATTGGTACGAAAGGAAGAATTGTTTTTCCAACGGAAAATCTTCCGAACGTCGGAAATGAAAAATGTTCGTTGAGGAGAATTGGATTCTCAAAATGCATTAATTGAGGATTATAGAATGTATTTTCATTATGGAAATTTATTTTTACGGATTTGGTCACGTGGGGCCCACCCGAGGAATTTTACGTTTTGTGGGACCCACGAGGGTTACGTAATATTGTGACGAATGGGAGGGCGACACGTGTGACCCCCCCTTATGTTGTCTTGGACGAAATTAAGCATGGACAAAATGGTCATTTGACCTATGTGAAGATGACAAAGTCTTGCAAGTAGTAGAGCTTGATATTATTGACTTGGTCAATGGGACAACTTAGCTTGATAATTAAAAGAGATGCATCCAAACCACACATATGTATTAATCTTAGCCCTCCATGTTGCTATATAAAGATACTAGTAGTGAGACAAGCTTTCTATACTTAGAAAATTTTCAAGAAAAATTGGATGAACTAGGCTATTGCTCTCGGGTTCAACAAGAAAGAAAAAGAAAAAAATTTGTTTGTTGTCCAATAAGCTCCACACTTTAAACCAAGGTTCATGAGGGTATTGCAAGGGTATCTCAATAGAAAGATCCCGGAAAAATAGCGTTTTTGTATTAGTCGCAAGGTGAAAACCTAGTTGCTTTTCTAGGTTTTGATTGGAAGATTTAAGGGAAGTGGTTTGTGATATTCTAAGGGTCGCAAGTGGCGGATTGAAGTGTCAAGAAGAGGCTCTAAGTTTCTAAGGAGCGACTTTGGATTTGAAGTTGGATTAAGACCCGTTGAGGTAACAATCTTGTTCTCTTAAAGTGTTCTGAATTATATATTGTTGTTAGCCTTACATTTTACTAGCATGAAGTATATGTGTTGAATATTTATAAGTGATATGGATGGTTGTAGCCTAAAATCCGAAATGACATATAAGCCATTTGAGATTGAATTACAATTTGGTCGTTATTTAGAATCGTCGCATGTTACTTACTTGAAGATTGTAGTAGTTTAATCGATTGCGACTTGATATCATGTTATGCTAACAATTTGGATTGAAAAGGAAATTGTATAAGAATTGGTGTTGTTGTATCTCAAGTTGTCGGATTTACACTTGTAGTTGTATTAGTTTGATATCAATTGTGGGGCGGAATTTTACACGTCTAGTAGGCGTGTAATCCCCTATTGTTAATTGCATTGTTGGGCCTTAAATGTGGCGTGTTTGGTTATTGAATTCGGCCTTGAAAAAGGTGGAAAAGTATGTAGAAACAAAGGAAGTGTTGTCCGATTTTCCATAGAATTTAGTGACTTTGCACTTAGAATATTCCACGTTTGAAGCTAGAGGTTAATAGACATATTATGACCATTATAGGTTGAAGTACTACGAGTAGCGTACTCTACTTGAAGGGTGGAAAAGCTAGCAAGGTTATAGTTGTTATACCCCGTGGTTCGGGCCGTGCGAGAAATTAGAGAAACACGCTCGGGGCACCAGGCGCATGGCCGGAGGCGGGCGCGGCGCTTGGCGGGTGAAGTGCGGTGGCTGAAGTTCCAGCGCCATGGCCCAGAAGCGAGGCGGCCGAAAGATCGAGTCGCGTGAGTTGCGGCGCCAGCCCAGCGAGGGCAGCGGCGGGAAATTTGGGCGGAAAAACTTAGAAAATCTGATTTGTGTTTTAAAAGGGGCCATGGGAGGGTGACAAGTGTCCCCCCACATCTGATTTTCAGAATGCATGCAATATAATTGACCAAGGCTTGGTCACTTTTCCATCTTTCATCTTTACTCTCTCTCTCTATCTCTCTCTCTCTCTCCAAAGCTTGAGCTCCCTTCTCTAAAACCTCGAAGTGTTCTAGCCTAAGAAAATCTGAAAAGTTAAAGGCAAGAAGGAAGCTTGTGACTAGCTTAGAAGTCTATTGTAGTGGTGTTCTTGGAGAAAAAGGCTAGCAAGGTGTTGGAATAAGTTTGGCTAAAACTTAAGGTAACATTTCTTCTCTTGTAGTTGGTATTGGGTGTTGCATGTTTAATAGGAAGAACTTGCAGTTGGAAAAATGCACTTAGAGTAGTTGCGTGTAAGAAATGGGGTGTGATTATGAAAGAATTGGTTAGGGGATTTTATGAGCATGTTGTTCCCAACATACTACCTGAGACTTGTGGGGGTATTTGTTGAAACTTGGGGGGCTGAATTTTTACACACCAAAGTTTATGTGTGTAATCCCTTGGTGTTGGTTGGTTGTTGAGCCTTAAACATGGCATTTGAGCGTTAAAAATCGACCTTGGAAAAGGTGGCAATGTATGTAGAAACAAAGGAAAGCGCTGCCCAATTTTCGTAGGAAATTGGTGACTTTAACTTGGAAAATTCTGCATTGTAATTAGAGCTTGATAAACGTATTGTGGTCATTTTAGGTTGACATACTACGTGCGGTAAATTGGACTTAGCTTGTGGATTGACCGAAGAGGTATGTGGAACTTTCCTATCTTTTGAGCATGAGTAGTTGTATCTATGTAGTGCAGTGAGCGTCAAGATTCGATATCTTTCACTTGTTTTAAAGTATATTGGTACTTGTTTCATTTTAAAAGTATAAGTCCCTTGGATTTAGGGAAAATGTATTTGACAAAGGAATAACGCTAATATAATGACTTTATGGGAAGTTGGTTATATTAGTTTTTGAGAGGTTCACAAAGAAAGGTTTACTCTAATTAAAACAAGTACAGGTAAAGTATTTGAAACTAAGAAAGGTGAATTGATTTTTAGGCATTGGTTGCCTAAGGTTTTAAAGGAAATGAAGTCACTTGATTTAGAAGCTTATTATATTTCTAAAAGGAAATGTGACTTGTTTTGAAAAGAAATTGTAACTTGATACTATGGTGATTAGTATCTTGGAATTTTTGTATAAAAAGGAGTTATTTCTTAAAAGGTTAGAAGTACATGGTACTTGGGTTAAATTTCCGGATTTTCTATTAAAAGACATGTTGGTGCCTTAGGTATACTAAAATGAGAGGATATATTAATAATGTTAATAAGAAGTTAGGGGATTTCTTAACTTGCTTATGTTATGATATGATAGGCCGGTAGTGCTTATGTTATGATATGATAGACCGGTAGTGCTTATGTTATGATATGATAGGCCGGTAGTGCTTATGTTATGATATGATAGGCCGGTAGTGCTTATGTTATGATATGATAGGCCGGTAGTGCTTATGTTATGTATGATAGCCGGATGAGCTATGTTATATATATATTATTATGGGTAAAACCGGGTTATTCTTGTTATTTCCTTTGGACATACTTGTGCGATGGATGGCCCAGGGTATGCTCGATAGGATGGTTTACTACTTATGCCATGAATTTGCTACCCATGATGCGAGTGCGGCGTTTGTACTCATGCGGATCCGGTCCACAGGATCCATGCGGGTGAAATAGTCCCATGCGAGTACGGCGATGGTACTCATGCGGGTCCACAGGATCCATGCGGGTGAAATAGTCTCATGCGGGTGAAATAGTCCCATGACGAGGCGGATGACCTCATGCGGGTCCACAGGACCTATGCGGGTGAAATAGTCCCAGGAGTAGGATTGCTTAATGATACTACGGGCGAGGTACCCTGTTTTGATCATGAGCTTCCTATTTTTATGCAGTATATATATATACATTTGTTACTCTCATTGTTAGTAAGGCACAGTGCAAAGTAAACTGATTTTCGTCTATAACTCCAGCTTATATTTTGACTTATGATATTATTACAGTATTTTCCAGTTTCGCATATTTGGTACATGTTATGCGACCTCGCTTGAAGTGCGTTCATGCCGCAGGTTGAGGTTCATAACTTGCTGATCCGCACTCTTAGGATCACGGTTCGGTTCTCGGAAGGCTCCATTTCTCCGGAGGCCTCGTCTTTTGGTACGATTCCCTGAGGTTGTAGACTTTTGTACATTCAGGGGGTATGGCGGGGCCCTGTCCCGTCATAGTGTTATACCTTCTTAGAGGCTTGTAGTCCTGTCATGAATTGGGGTGTAAGGATGTAACTGTTCGTTTTATTATATTTAGAGGTAGCCACTTTGGGTTGCTTTGTTTTATATTCTTATATAGTTCTTGTTTGTGAGTTTATTTCCGTTGGTTTTCTCTGATGTTGTATCACAAGGGTGCCCGGGGTAAGGCACCAGTCACGGATCCGAGGTCGGGTCGTGACAAAAGTGGTATCGAGCGATTAATCCTCGGAAAAGTCTCTGAGCCGTATCTAGTAGAGTCTTGATTATCGGTGTGTTGTGCACCACATCTATAATCAGGAGGCTGCAGGATATTTAGGATTGGTTTCCATTTCTTCTCACTCTAAGATCGTGCGATAGAGCTGTGTGGTTAGGGTCGTCTCTCCCTAACAGGTTATGGTGTTTGCAGCTACGAGGAAGCAGCAGTGACCCAGGAAAGATTATGTGGATTGCGTATCCAGGTTGGTAATACTTGTAGTATAGTTGGTATTGTGACATACAGCTATCTGATTTACGTATGAGGTCACATATGTGTTGCCTAGAATGATTTTAGATTACCGAGTTCGGTAAGGACTAAATAGGTACCGGGAAGGTATGAACAGTTAAGGAACTCTCATCGAGGTTTTACGTGCTAGTTTGAGAAAATTAGGAGACGATGAGTTGTCGGAAAAAGTAATGGAACCTTAAGAAGCTTAATTAAGGGGCCCAATGGGAGACTATGTTTGTAAATTAAGCTATGTGGTATGCTTAAGAGGATAGTACGGATGAGATCTGTGTGGAGTAAGTAATGGTTGTTGTGACCAAGACGACACGACTATGGTATTATGAGAAGTTAGTATACCCGTTTATGGGGTGGGATCAGTTAATAGTAGTCATTCACGGGGCGGTCCGCAGTACAAGCAGAGTCTAATTAATCATTTACGAGTTCGCGACGTATTCCACGGAACCGAGGTTGTGGCGCGGAAATGACCTTGTATTGTTTAACTTAGTAACTCAAGATCGAAGGCCGACTTTATTATGGAGGTTATGTCGTAAGCTAGAATAAGTTTGGAAATGCGGAAGAAATGCGGCCGTAAGGAAGTGAGCAACCAAGTGTGAAAGAAATGAAGCGAGAATCCATGAGAACGCTTTATGAGGTAACCACGCGTGAGTGTTGGGTGGTAGCTGAGTGGGCAGATAATAATTGTCAGTAACGATATAATCGTCGGACCCTAGCAAAGCTGTTATGACAGACGTTGAGGTCATTATGAGTACGGGCTAGTTGGCCTCATGTTATGCCAACGTGGACTACAGAAGAGATTGATTCGGTACCAATTTTCCTGGCGGTTATCGAGTGGAAGGAAGGAAGTGGTAGTAACCAGTGAATTATCCGTCCTTCTTTGGCATCATTGTTTTTAATAAGTTTGTGTGACTTGTTCATTGTGAAAAATTGACGCAGAAAGTAAGTAATACTTGAATTTGAAGGAATTTATGTTAAGTTCCCTTGGAGGTACTTGGAGTTAGTTTGGTGTGGCGGTCGGGGCCACGACCTTCGGATAATTTCATGGAAATGTGCAAGGCAAGAATAAAATAAATGCAGCTATTTGCAGAAAGTGAGGCATCTTTGGTAGGTTTTGAAAATCTACGATTTTAAAGGCGGTGCGTAATGATTAGATATTTCTGGGACCACGATAGGACGTGATTAGGGTTGTGACACCGAGGAAAGTTTATTGAAGGAGATAAGTTCTCTCCCTACATAAAAGGATAGTCTTACGTATTATGGGGTTATGTGTACCCGTGTAGTTAGGCGAAGGATGGGAAGACGGGTAGGTCTTGATGTCGTCATGCCATAAGTTCTGATTTTAGATAACCGTGGAAAAAGTATTATGTTGGGGGTAATTAAGAACGGCGTTCTGAAACGGTCGAGGAAGTGTCGTAAGAAAATACGGGTAGTGCAGCGTATTTGAAGCATGCGATTATGGATCAAATTAGAAACACTTTACTATTAATAAGCATAAGGTAGGTTATGACCGGAAGGATAAAGAGAATACAACTATGGTTATGTAAGTTGCGCGAGATCTGATTACCGGACTAGTGTAAGACCATTAGTAGGTAATGGGCAGTAGGAACACCTCGAGGAAAGGTAGTAGCATCTGTACTGACGAGGAAGATAGTAAGAGAATACGGAGAGGTAAAGGACCCCAGGACAACTTGAAATAACTTATAAAGGAAAGACGAGTAGACACTCGAACGATGAGAAATCTTGACAACTCATTGGATTATGTAATACCGTGAATTGAGGTTGAACACCGGACTATAAGCTCTACAGTGAGATAGGATAATAGGATTACTACTTGACAAGATCGAAGTCTTCCCCTAAATTGTGATTGGCGGCGATCTTAGCCATGCGGCAAACAAAGGAATCAGATCAGTATAGTAACCAAGTTTGGTTGCAACGGGGAAAGGAAAGCAGGAACCTGGCGAGATTAAGGATGCGAATATTTCGCAAGTACAAGAAAGGCTTCCAGTTATTGGAAGAGAAGTTGACCACGACTACAGTTCTAACCCCTCTTGAGAGACTAGAGGGTTAGGGTATTATTGTAACACGTTGGGTGTTGGGCTAGGTTGTGTGCTGACGCAACACGGTAAGGTTAGAGCTTATGTTTCCCGGCGGTTAGGGAAGCAAGAAAGGAATTACGTTACTCACGATTTAGAGGCGACAGTATGAGGATCCGATTTTGGTACGGTACCGAGATGCAGCTCTCCAGGAAGAGAAGAGTCTATTTGAGGTAGCACCGGATGGGGTGCTAAGATTCGAGGGCCGGTTGTGTGTTCCCGATGTAGTGACAGACTTCGTCGGCCAGTCGGGAGGCACACAGTTCTCGTTATTCTATTCATCCGGGGTCGACTAAGATGTATCATGACCTCATATGCGTGTATTGGTGGGATGGTTTGAAGAGGGACGTGGCCGGTTTTGTTGCCCAGTGTCCTAATTGTCAGCAGGTTAAGGTTGAGCACCAGAAGCCCGGTGGGCTATTACAGGCTATTGATATTCCGATGTGGAAGTGGGAGGTGGTCAACATGGACTTTATTATAGGGTTACCTCGCACCCAGAGGAGACATGATTCCATTTGGGTTATTGTTGTGGTGGAAATCAGCCCACTTTCTTCGGTCGGGGCAGCGTTTTTAGAGGACTATGCGGATTATATATTAGAGATTGTGAGATTGCGGAGTCGGTGTCGATTATATCGGATAGAGAGCCCGGTTCACGGCTAACTTACGGAGGTCTTTCGGAAGGATTAGGGACAGTGAGTCTCAAGACGGCGTTTCATCCTCGTGACGGACGGGCGAGCGCACTATCCGAACTCGAGGATATGCTGCGGGCTTGTGTTATTGATTTCGGGGTAGGCGGGAGGATCATTTACCTCTTGTGGAGTTTGCTTATAACAACGGCTACCATTCTAGTGTTCGGATGGCGCCTTATGAGGCCTTATACGGGAGGAAGTGCAGTCACCGATAGGTTGGTTTGAAGTGGGAGAAGTGCGATTAATCGGGCGGTTGGTTCAGTGACGATGGATAAGGTGAAGCTTATCCAGAGCGGTTATTGGCAGCCAGTCGGCGAAATCATATGCAGATCATCGGCGTCGACACTTAGAGTTTGAGGTTAATGATTGGGTCTTTACGAAAGTGTCACCCATGAAGGGTGTGATGAGATTTGGGAGGAAAGGAAACTCGGCCCAGGTACATTGGGCGTATCAGTTGTCAAGAGTGGGAAAGGTTGCCTATGAGTTGGATCTGCCGTCCGATCTTGAGGCGGTACATCCGATTTTCACGCGTGTCTATGTTACGGAAATCGTTGGAGATCCGTCTAGAGTGCACCCGATTCAGGATATCCGGTGTGAGAGGAGTTGTCGTATGAGGAGAGTCCCATAGCGATACTCGATCGTCAAGTTAGACGACTCGGACGAAGGAGGTGGCTTCCGTCGAGTTTTATGGCGGAACGAGCAGAGAGGAGATGGCGTGGGAGCGGAGGATGATATGATGAAGAAATACCCACACTTATTCCCTATACCTCTAGGTAACCCCCCTTTCCTACTGATTGGGGTTAATTTAGTTGATTATGCAGGAGTAATGTTGTGGCTCGGGGAGCATTCTTATTTGCAAAGGAATAGGTAAGAAGATATATTTATATTGTGTTTTGTGTAAGGCTAGAAGGGACATTCGGGACGAATGTTTCTAAGGGGGGGAGAATGTTATACCCAGTGGTTGGGCCGTGCGAAATTAGAGAAACACGTTCGAGGCCTCGAGGCGCACGCGGGAGCGGGGCGGCGCCAAAGCGGGTGAATGCGGTGGTGAAGTTCCAGCCGCGGCCGGGAAGCAGGGCGGCCGAAGATCCGTCGCGGTCGGAGTTGTGCCGCGCCGACGCCGCCGCAGGCGGCGAAATTGGGCGAAAAAACTTAGAAAATCTGATTTTTGTTTTAAAAGGGGCCATGGGAGGGTGACAAGTGTCCCCCCCATCTGATTTTCAGAATGCATGCAATATAATTGACCAAGGCTTGGTCACTTTTCCATCTTTCATCTTTACTCTCTCTCTCTCTCTCTCTCCAAAGCTTGAGCTCCCCCTTCTCTCTAAAACCTCAAGAAGTGTTCTAGCCTAAGAAAATCTGAAAAGTTAAAGGCAGGAAGGAAGCTTGTGACTAGCTTAGAAGTGCTATTGTGGTGGTGTTCTTGGAGAAAAAGGCTAGCAAGGTGTTGGAATAAGTTTGGCTAAAACTTAAGGTAACATTTCTTCTCTTGTAGTTGGTATTGGGTGTTGCATGTTTAATAGGAAGAACTTGTAGTTGGAAAAATGCACTTAGAGTAGTTGCATGTAAGAAATGGGGTGTGATTATGAAAGAATTGGTTAGGGGGATTTTATGAGCATGTTGTTGCCTAAATACTACATTAGACTTGTTGGGTTAGTTGTTGTAACTTGTGGGGCTGAATTTTTACACACCAAAGTTTATGTGTGTAATCCCCTTGGTGTTGGTTGGTTGTTGATCCTTAAACATGGAATTTGAGCGTTAAAAATCGACCTTGGAAAAGGTGGCAATGTATGTAGAAACAAAGGAAACGCTGCCCAATTTTCCGTAGGAAATTGGTGACTTTAACTTGGAAAAATTCTGCATTGTAATTAGAGCTTGATAAACGTATTGTGGTCATTTTAGGTTGACATACTACGTGCGGTAAATTGGACTTAGCTTGTGGATTGACCGAAGAGGTATGTGGAACTTTCCTATCTTTTGAGCATGAGTAGTTGTATCTATGTAGTACTGTGAGCGTCAAGATTCGATATCTTTCACTTGTTTTAAAGTATATTGGTACTTGTTTCATTTTAAAAGTATAAGTCCCTTGGATTTAGGGAAAATGTATTTGACAAAGGAATAACGCTAATATAATGACTTTATGGGAAGTTGGTTATATTAGTTTTTGAGAGGTTCACAAAGAAAGGTTTACTCTAATTAAAACAAGTACAGGTAAAGTATTTGAAACTAAGAAAGGTGAATTGATTTTTAGGCATTGGTTGCCTAAGGTTTTAAAGGAAATGAAGTCACTTGATTTAGAAGCTTATTATATTTCTAAAAGGAAATGTGACTTGTTTTGAAAAGAAATTGTAACTTGATACTATGGTGATTAGTATCTTGGAATTTTTGTATAAAAATGAGTTATTTCTTAAAAGGTTAGAAGTACATGGTACTTGGGTTAAATTCCCGGATTTTCTATTAAAAGACATGTTGGTGCCTTAGGTATACTAAAATGAGAGGATATATTAATAATGTTAATAAGAAGTTAGGGGATTTCTTAACTTGCTTATGTTATGATATGATAGGCCGGTAGTGCTTATGTTATGATATGATAGGCCGGTAGTGCTTATGTTATGATATGATAGGCCGGTAGTGCTTATGTTATGATATGATAGGCCGGTAGTGCTTATGTTATGTATGATAGCTGGATGAGCTATGTTATATTTATATTATTACGGGTAAACCCCGGGTTATTCTTGTTATTTCCTTTGGACATATCGACACGATGGGTGGCCCGGGTATGCTCAATAGGATGGTTTACTACTTATGCCATGGATTTGCTACCCATGATGCGAGTGCGGCGTTTGTACTCATGCGGATCGGTCCACGGGATCCACGCGGGTGAAATAGTCCCGTGCAGTACGGCGATGGTACTCATGCGGGTCCACGGGATCCATGCGGGTGAAATAGTCCCGTGCGGGTGAAATAGTCCCGTACGAGGCGGATGACCTCATGCGGGTCCACGGGACCTATGCGGGTGAAATAGTCCCGAGGTAGGATTGCTTAATGATACTACGGCGAGGTACCCTGTTTTGATCATGAGCTTCCTATTTTTATGCAGTATATATATATACACTTGTTACTCTCATTGTTAGTAAGGCACGATTGCAAAGTAAAGCGATTTTGCCTATAACTCCAAACATATTTTGACTTATGATATTATTACGGTATTTTCGGTTCGCATATTTGGTACATGTTGTATCGACCTCCTTGCCAAGTGCGTTCATCGCGAGTTGAGGTTTATAACTTGTTGATCCGCTCTTAGGATCACGGTTCGGTTCTCGGAAGGCTCCATTTCTCCGGAGGCCTCGTCTTTTGGTACGATTCCCTGAGGTTGTAGACTTTTGTACATTCAGGGGGTATGGCGGGGCCCTGTCCCGTCATAGTGTTATACCTTCTTAGAGGCTTGTAGTCCTGTCATGAATTGGGGTGTAAGGATGTAACTGTTCGTTTTATTATATTTAGAGGTAGCCACTTTGGGTTAGCCTGTTTTATATTCTTATATGGTTCTTGTTTGTGAGTTTATTTCCACTGGTTTTCTCTGATGTTGTATCACAAGGGTGCCCGGGGTAAGGCACCAGTCACGGATCCGAGGTCGGGTCGTGACAATAGTACTTTGGAGCATTTTGCTACTTGTCGATAATCGTCGCGAGGTATGTGAACCTCTTCCTTCTTTTGGCATGATTCTATGTATGGAATATACATGTAGTAATATTTCATGCTCCCTTCTACTCTTAGAAGTTAAGAGGTATGTATGTGATTTACTCTATGTAAAGGTTATGTCTAGGTTATCCTAAGTCCTTACCAAGTCTTATGGGGGATGTTGGTAAGAGTCGTTAGGAGGTATTTGGAGCCAAGTTGACTTGGCTAATTTTACGGCACAAATGAGAATAAGTATCGAGCAAGCCATTGCAGTGTTAATAAAGGAAAATGTAATGACAATTGATTATATTAAAATGAGTAGAATTCTCTATCTGCATAGAAACTAAGATAAGACAAAATTTTATTACATTTTCTAGATCATGACTACTTGAATAAGATCGTTATAAATAAGTATAACTTATTCACAACGCACCAGAGTATATGTTACTTAATTTAAAAGAGTTTACGTATGAAGTTTTTAAGACTATGAACCTTGAATTCTTAAAAGGTTAAGAAACTTTATTTTTCAAGTTATGGGACTTGATTTCTAAAGGAAGAAATGACTTGATTTAAATGTATGGAATACTTGATTTGGAAAGCATGGATTTCTTGATATTCTAAAGATAAGAGATTTTAAATTCTAAGTTAAGAAACTTGATTTCTAAAGTTAAGAGACTTGAAGTATTTTAAAAGTTATGTAACTTGATTTGAAAGTATAAGTCTCCTGGTTATAAAAAAAATGAATTAGTCTAAGGCATAAAGTTAGTATAACGGCTTTATGGGAAGTTGGTTATAATAACTTTATGGAAGTGTCACGACCCGAACCCGGGTCCGTGACTGGTGCCTTACCCCGGGCACCCTAGTGATACAACATCAGAGAAAAACCAGCGGAAATAAAAACTTAAACATACAAATAGATATGGATCAAGATAAAAGAAAATAGGTCAACCAAAACGGTTGCCTTTCTGCATATATATATATCGACATTTGAACAGTTACAATCCTTACAACCCTGCCCACAACAGTGCTACATACCTTTAAGATTTTTACAACAACTATGACGGGACAGGGCCCCGCCATACCCCTGAATGTACAAGAACCTACAGACTCAGGGTAACATACCAAAAGATAAGCCTCCGAAGGAACGGAACTTCCCAATACGCTGAAATGTGATCCTATAAGCGGGGATCAACAGACGATGTACCTCTACCTGCGGCGTGACGCGAACCCCGGGAGGTCGATGCAAGTACCAAGTATGCGGCCCGAAAAACAACGTAAATGAAATCATAATAGTCTATATAAAGCGGGAGACATGTATGATAACCAAACTAAAGTACCTGACGTATAGCGATCATACCAAGTCGTGACTCACGCCTCCAAGTCATCACTTAAATATAACAATGGGTCTCACGCCCACAACATCACTCTTGCCCGTGGAATTCCTTCCTCACGCCGATGCGATGTAACAACACCGAGGTTATACATGAACACGGTCCCACCCTACCAATATCTTGAACAACCATATCATGAAGGCGACGCGTGGCAAGTGTGAGAGCCTCGAGATCCTCCTGCGCCACGTGGCGGCGAGGGCAAGTAACCAGGCTAACCACCAGATCACAACCGTAAGTCACGAAGCTCCATCCAAACACTGACCCGCGAAGCTGACACGTGGAAAGTGTGATAGCCTCCACCAGATCCTCCTTGCGCCACGTGGTAGCGGGGGCAAGTAACGAACTAACCAGATCACAACCGTAAGTCACGATACTTCGCCGCGAAGCTGACACGTGGCAAGTGTGATAACCTATACCAGATCCACCTGCGTCACGTAGCTGACGGGGGCAAGTAAACAGGCTATGCACTCGATAACAACCGTAAGTCACGATACTTTGCCATAAATAACCATAATGGTCACATGCCCACAGAATCCATCATCGGTGTAGACATGCCCATGTAACAATAATAATGGAAGCATACCCGTGGAATCTTTCGCGTCGCAGAATGCGTCCAAGTAAGTTCTCAATAAGTCAACCGGCCCTCCATCGAGAGACGCGGTAGTATAGAAACGCAATTCTTGCACAGCAAAGACTATCACAACAAGTATAGGCAAGTTACACAACAACAAGCATAGGCAAGTTACACAACAACAAGCATAGGCAAGTTACACACAACTCAAGGTACTTTCATTTTATGTCAAAGTCCGGGTTTTAACCCTAAAGTACTACGTACGTTAAATTCCTTTTAAAGATCCATTTCTTTTACAAAGGTCACCCGATACCCGTAGTATAAAAATAGAGTGACTAACATTTTTAAGTAAACCAAAACACTTTCCCTTTTTAAAATCAAGTAACAACATTCTTTTCCAAAGGTTCAAGTTTGCCTAATTTCAACCATTCAAGTCCCTTATTTTAGAAGGTTTCATAGTCCATAGACTTAATCACTTAAAAGCGAAATTCCTTTTTAAAACAATTGAGTAGCATATGTCTTAAGTGTGAGTAGGTTATTCTTGTTTATAACAATCTTATTAAAGCAGCCATGATCTAGAAAATGTAATATCATTTTGTCTCATCTTAGCTTCTATGCAGATGGAGGTTTCTACTGGTTTTCATATAATTAATTAGTCAATACATTTTCCTTTATTAGCGCTGCAGTGGTTTGTTCGACCCTTATTCTCATTTCCGAAATCAGTAAAACATTATTCATTAAAAACCAAGTACTCATTACTCACGAATGAGGTATCACGACTTTTTAACAAAATTCATATCAAGTCAATTAAGTTAAGTCTCTTATCTTTCAAGATCAAGTCTCTTAACTTCTTCAATCAATAAACCATTCTTTTTATCTTTCTTAAGTCGTTATACCTAACTTCCCATAAAGCTAGTATAACTCTTAATCTTTTAAAACCAAGTATTACTCTTCTTCAGCGGTTCTTAATTCTTTTGAAATATTTCAAGATTCTTATTATTCAGGCTTAAGTCAAAAGACATTGCCGTACAACTACGTTCAGTTAACACACGTACGTCTACCGTACTATATATATATTCTTTTAAAAATATCATGCTCAAGAGTATAGGAAGAATCACATACCTCGCGACGATTATCGACTATTAGCAAATAGCTCCAAAGTACTGTAATCCTGTTAGCCTCTTCCACCCTCGAGTAGAATACGCTACTCGCGATTTCAACCTATAGCGGTCATTCAAGTCTATCAATGTCTAGACTACTGCAGTAGAATAATTCTCTACGAAAAATTGGCGTGACACTACCCGCCAAACTACACAAGTTTACTGTAAATACAGTCCTATGTAAGTACAGTTCAATCTTCTTCTGTAATATCCTTCTATTACAGTTCAATTCTCTTCTATGTATCTTATATACATTTCTATACTATTACAGTATGTAATTCCCAATTACAATAGAAGGTCAAGAGTATTTACCTCGATAAGCCCAAAATTATCCGAGATAAAAGTCGATCCTGAGCAAGGTTTAGCTCTACTCGTGCGCTCCAATTCGCTCCAAGAAACCCTTAGAAGTTCTACACACTTCTACTAAGTACTCCGACCAATTATGGAGAATTTTTCATAGGGTTTAGTTTAGTGGCTAAAGGAAAGTATAGTGGTATTTTAGGGTTTTAAGTAAAGAGGGTACTTGGAAATTCTACAAAGGTTTTGGGCTAGAGTATTTTGGCATTAACAATACTTGGAGAAGTATTTCTCAACCAAGGGGGTTCGGCGAGGCCTTCTCGAGGGGAGGATGATTTGGACGAGAGCTTTGAGAGGGAGGGAGAGGGATTTTTAGACTAGGAAATGTCTAAGTGTGGATGAAGAAGTTCATCATCTAAGGGGGGGTATTTATAGGCCAACCAATGGCCAAGATCAAGACAAGTGTTAGGCAAGTGTAGGGTGGGGATTTGGACATGTGTAAGTGGGTCCCACTTGTTCATCAACTACACAAAATATCTCACAAATATCCTACCTAACATTGACTACAAACAAGGCACAAAAAACGTGCCAATGCTAGCCCGCCGTCCACTTTTGAGGTGACACATGTCACCTCCCGTTGATCCAAAATATTTCATCTCTCGGAAAAATCCGCAAAAATAATAAATGACATAACCGTATTTTTCCCTTCGCAAAGTTTGGAAAACGTTTCGTCGGAAAACGATTCTTTTCGGTAGTTGTGCACAAAATTTTCGTCCCTTAGTCTACTTTAAGGCTCAAACTTTTGTACGTACGCCCTCACGTACATACTCTGAAAATACGGGGTATAACATTCTCCTCGCCTAGAAACATTCGTCGAATGTTTCATCTCAAGACGGATAATGATAAAGTTCTTCTTAATCAAACAAGTTGCCAATGCCACACTTTGGCGCAAAATAACACCGCGTTCACTTCTTTCCTCAATCGTCGTACTCTTCTCGAACACTTGAACTCTTTCTAGTATAAGTACCATACCTCAGTCGTCACTTCAGTTCCCAAAATTTCTGGAGCCACTACCTCCAAACTTGGTCATCTTACTAGCCTCTATCTTCAAGGCCATTCCGGCCTTCACGATCCGGTCGATCGAACATATCCACGAACTCATACGATGGTCATCTAAGCTTGGGCCTGGCGCCCTCGTGACCCTACCACCTGGCGGGATCACCTCGAACTGACCCCACCTCAATCCGGGCTGTGGGTTGACCCGTGAATGGCCCTCAACCCGACCCACAATCGCGCCAACTCTCGTTCCCCGATCCGAAACAATCTCACTAATCAAGTCCTGAAAGCTACCACTTTCATGCTACACAACCCCTGGAATTATCCCACAACACATTTTCACTCCGATAAAGGTCAACATAAACATAAATCTTTTACTCAAGACGGCCTTACATCTAAGGTCTCAATGTGTAATATTCTAAGGTTCATCATTACCTCACCCCCAGGCTTACCATTTTCACTAACCAGGCTTCTAAATCACATTTTTAGCACAAAGCTATCCGAACATAACACATCATCAAAACATCAATACATACAAGTCTCTAGAGGGTTAAGGATATACCTGAAAATAGGCGGTTCAAAGGACCGCTAAAGCGAGAACTTCACCGCGACCTCTGTGGCTGCGGTGTATGAACATCTGCCTAGCTATGGAAGGTGAAGAAGAACCAACGGATCTCGTGATGCAGTGCTATCCACGGTGCTACCCACAGTGAGACGATCTCGCCAAATGGCCTGTTGGCGCGCATAACAATCTCCCAACCCGGACGACATTCCCTATGGGCTTTACCACCGGCCACACCGAGATACGGGTGGCCTCGTCCGAGCACTCCTACTCCCAGAACATCTGAAACACGGGAGCCACGACCTGCTCACGAATATCCCAGCGTCCGGCGGCGGTGGGGACCGCTCGTCTTGTGGCGCATCGCGGCTCTTCTTGGCGGTCCGCCTCGAAAGTCACCAAAGGACCTGCATTGCAGCCTCTTACCTGGCGATCTCGGTCGTTAGTCGATCTCTCCGCTCCTCATCGTCAGTGCATAAGCTGCGTGCGGGCAATGTCCGTGCGGTGAAGAGCTACACGAACAACTCTGCTAGGTAATCGTCGAGCCTGTAACATATCGGTGCACTCGATCCTCCATACTAGCTACTAACGCGAGGGCGTCAGAGCCAACGAGTCGAACTCACATTGTACTCCGAACCGTCGCGCTCTGCCTCGACACCAAAAATCTATCGGCCCGAGCCCTCATCCGGAGGCAATAAATCGCGAAATGCCACGAGAACTTCGTTCGACCGGTGAGCGCGTCTCTCCGGGACAGCTCCGAAATCAAACGATCATTGCGGTATCACGCGGATGCGAACCTAGGACCCGGCTCGGTCTCCGATGCCTTGATCACTCTCATGATCCTGTGTATCGCCGAATGAATTCCTGCGGATCATCCTCGAGGCCTCGACCGTAGAACTCCGGGCTACAACTCGAGAAAATCCGTAGCCTCGAACTATCCGATCTCGGGTGAACCATAGATGCTTCTTTGGGCTGCTGCGTCGGCTATCCTCGTGCCTTGCCTTATCACGGCGATAATTGGGCCGTCTCGCGTAACCCGTCTCTCTGCTCGGTGTGGGGTGGAGGCTCGGTACTATGGTCTCTGTGAGAGCGCCATTGCTCTGCCATGACTCCTCTCGCCTTGCCCTCTCACGGGCGGGTTGCCTTGCGCGGAGGCATAAGCGGTAAAAACGAAATACGTCGGAGGGTCCAACTTATAACCGGCTCTGAGGCGATCTCGGAATGAGAAGAATGGAAACCAATCCTAAATGTCCTGCGACCTCGATTATAGATGTGGTGCCAACACGCGATAATCAAGACTACTAGACACGGTCTGCGTAGACACTTTCAGGATTAACTACTGCGATACCACTTTTGTCACGACCCGAACGGGCGTGGTGGTGCTACCGGGCACCCTAATGATACAACATCGAGAGAAAAACCAGTGAAATAAAAACTTAAACATACAAATAGATATGGATCAAGATAAAAAAATAGGCCAACCAAAGCGGTTGCCTTTACTGCATATATATATATCGACATTTGAGCGATTACAATCCTTACAACCTGCCTGTGATCTACATACCTTTAAGATTTTTACAACAACTATGGCGGAATGGGCCGCCGTACCACGAATGTACAAGAACCTCTGGACTCGGGTAACATGCCAAAAGATAAGCCTCAGAAGGAACGGAACTTCAATCTGCTGAAATGTGATCCTATGGCGGGGATCAGCAGACGATGTACCTCTACTGCGGCATGAGCGCCCGAAGGAGGTCGGTCTGCGGTACCAAGTATGCGGCGAAAAACAACGTAAATGAAATCATAATAGTCTATATAAAGCAGGAGACATGTATGATAACCAAACTAAAGTACACAACGTATAAGCAGTCATACCAAGTCAGGGACTCACGCCCTTCAAGTCATCACTTAAATATAACAATGGGTCTCACGCCCACAACATCACTCTTGCGTGGAATTCGCCATCACGCCCGATGCGTGATGTAACAACACCAAGGGTTATACATGAACACCAGGTCCCACCCTACCAATAATACTGAACAACCATATCACAACCGTAAGTCACGATACTTCGCCGCGAAGCTGACACGTGGCAAATGTGATAACCTATACCAGATCCACCTGCGTCACATAGCTGACGGGGGCAAGTAAACAGGCTATGCACTCGATAACAACCGTAAGTCACGATACTTTGCCATAAATAACCATAATGGTCACATGCCCACAGAATCCATCATCGGTGTAGACATGCCCATGTAACAATAATAATGGAAGCATACCCGTGGAATCTTTCGTCACTGCCGGTACGTCCAAGTAAGTTCTCAATAAGTCAACCGGCCCTCCATCGAGAGACGCGGTAGTATAGAAACGCAATTCTTGCACAGCAAAGACTATCACAACAAGTATAGGCAAGTTACACAACAACAAGCATAGGCAAGTTACACAACAACAAGCATAGGCAAGTTACACACAACTCAAGGTACTTTCATTTTATGTCAAAGTCCGGGTTTTAACCCTAAAGTACTACGTACGTTAAATTCCTTTTAAAGATCCATTTCTTTTACAAAGGTCACCCGATACCCGTAGTATAAAAATAGAGTGACTAACATTTTTAAGTAAACCAAAACACTTTCCTTTTAAAATCAAGTAACAACGTTCTTTTCCAAAGGTTCAAGTTTGCCTAATTTCAACCATTCAAGTCCACTTATTTTAGAAGGTTTCATAGTCCATAGACTTAATCACTTAAGCGAAATTCCTTTTAAAACAATTGAGTAGCATATGTCTTAAGTGTGAGTAGGTTATTCTTGTTTATAACAATCTTATTAAAGCAGCCATGATCTAGAAAATGTAATATCATTTTGTCTCATCTTAGCTTCTATGCAGATGGAGGTTTCTCTTGGTTTTCATATAATTAATTAGTCAATACATTTTCCTTTATTAAGCGCTATGATGGTTTGTTCGACCCTTATTCTCATTTCCGAAATCAGTAAAACATTATTCATTAAAAACCAAGTACTCATTACTCACGAATGAGGTATCACGACTTTTTAACAAAATTCATATCAAGTCAATTAAGTTAAGTCTCTTATCTTTCAAGATCAAGTCTCTTAACTTCTTCAATCAATAAACCATTCTTTTTATCTTTCTTAAGTCGTTATACCTAACTTCCCATAAAGCTAGTATAACTCTTAATCTTTTAAAACCAAGTATTACTCTTCTTTCAAAAACGGTTCTTAATTCTTTTGAAATATTTCAAGATTCTTATTATTCAGGCTTAAGTCAAAAGACATTGCCGTACAACTACGTTCAGTTAACACACGTACGTCTACCGTACTATATATATATTCTTTTAAAAATATCATGCTCAAGAGTATAGGAAGAATCACATACCTCGCGACGATTATCATTATTAGCAAATAGCTCCAAATCGTAATCTGTTAGCCTCTTCCACCTCGGTAGAATACGCTGCTCGCGATCTTCAACCTATAGCGGTCATTCAAGTCTATCGATGTCTAGACTACCTTTGTAGAATAATTCTCACGAAAAATTGGGCGTGACTTCCACTGCCGCCAAACTACACAAGTTTCACGTAAATACGGTCCTATGTAAAAATGATTCAATCTTCTTACGTAATATCCTTCTATTCAGTTCAATTCTCTTCTATGTATCTTATATACATTTCTATACTATTACGTATGTAATTCCCAATTACAATAGAAGGTCAGTATTTACCTCGATAAGCCCAAAATTATCAGAGATAAAAGTCGATCTGAGCAAGGTTTAGCTCTACTCGTGCGCTCCAATTCGCTCAAGAAACCCTTAGAAGTTCTACACTTCTACTAAGTACTCGACCAATTATGGAGAATTTTCCATAGGGTTTCGTTTAGTGGCTAAAGGAAAGTATAGTGGTATTTTAGGGTTTTTAAGTAAAGAGGTACTTGGAAATTCTACAAAGGTTTTGGGCTAGAGTATTTTGGCATTAACAATACTTGGAGAAGTATTTCTCAACCAAGGGGTTCGTGAGGCCTTCTCGAGGGGAGGGATGATTTGGGCGAGCTTTGAGAGGGAGGAGAGGGATTTTTAGACTAGGAAATGTCTAAGTGTGGATGAAGAAGTTCATCAACTAAGGGGGGGTATTTATAGGCCAACCAATGGCCAAGATCAAGACAAGTGTTAGGCAAGTGTAGGGTGGGGATTTGGACATGTGTAAGTGGGTCCCACTTGTTCATCAACTACACATAATATCTCACAAATATCCTACCTAACCTTGACTACAAACAAGGCACAAAAAGCGTGCCAATGCTAGCCACTAGCCGTCCACTTTTGAGGTGACACATGTCACCCTCCGTTAATCCGAAATATTTCATCTCTCGGAAAAATCCGCAAAAATAATAAATGACATAGCCGTATTTTCCCTTAGCAAAGTTTGGAAAAGCGTTTAGTCGGAAAAGCGATTCTTTTCGGTAGTTGTGCACAAAATTTTTAGTCCCATAGTCTACTTTAAGGCTCAAACTTTTGTCACGTGCGCCCTCGCGTACATACTCTGAAAATACGGTATAACATTCTCCTCGCGTAGAAACATTCGTCGAATGTTCATACCAAGACGGATAATGATAAAGTTCTTCTTAAGCGAAACAAGTTGCGATGCCACACTTTGCCGCAAAATAACACACGTTCACTTCTTTCCTCACTCGTCGTACTCTTCGAACACTTGAACTCTTTCTAGTATAAGTACCATACCTCGATCGTCACTTGGTTCCCAAAATTTACGGAGCCACTACCTCCGAACTTGGTCATCTTACTAGCCTCTATCTTCTTGAGGCCATTCCGGCCTTCACGATCCGGTCACGATCGAACATATCCACGAACTCATCGATGGTCATCTAAGCTTGGGCACAGCGCCCTCGTGACCTACCACCTGGCGGGATCACCTCGAACTGACCACCTCAATCCGGGTGTGGGTTGACGTGAATAGCCCTCGACCCGACCAATCGCGCCAACTCTCGTTCCCCGATCCGAAACAATCTCACTAATCAAGTCCTGAAAGCTACCACTTTCATGCTACACAACCCCTGGAATTATCCCACAACACATTTTCACTCCGATAAAGGTCAACATAAACATAAATCTTTTACTCAAGCGGCGCACATCTAAGGTCTCGATGTGTAATATTCTAAGGTTAAATCATTACCTACTTTGAGGCTTACCATTTTCACTAACGAACTTAAATCACATTTTTAGCACAAAGCTATCCGAACATAACATCGTCAAAACATCAATACATACAAGTCTCTAGAGGTTAAGGATATACTGAAAATAGGCGGTTCAAAGGGCCGCTAAAGCGGGAACTTCCAGCGCGACCTCTGCGTGGCTTTGGGTGTATGAACATCCTGCCTAGCTATGGAAGGTGAAGAACATGCCGGATCTCGTAGTCTGTGCTATCCCGGTGCTACCCAGTCGGACGATCTCGCCAAATGGCCTGTTGGCGCAAGCATAACAATCTCCCAACCCGATCGACATTCCCCCCATGGGCTTTACACGGCAGCCACCGAGATACGGGTGGCCTCGTCCGCGAGCACTCCTACTCACGAACATCGAAACACAGGTGCCACGACTGCTCCTGAATATCCCAAGCGTCAGACGGCGGTGGGGACCACTCGTCTTGGCGGGCGCATCGCGGCTTTCTTCTTGAGGCGGTCCGCCTCGAAAGTCACCAAAGGACCTGCTGTTACGCCTCTTACCGATCTCGGTCGTTCGTCGATCTCTCGCTCCTCGCATCAGTCATAAGCTGCGTGCGGGCAATGTCCATGCCGGTGAAGAGCTACACCGAACAACTCTGCTAGGTAATCGTCGAGCCACGTAACATATCGGTGCACTCGATCCTCCGTACTAGCTACTAACGCGAGGGCGTCACGAGCCAACGAGTCGAACTCCACATTGTACTCCCGAACCGTGCGCCGCTCGCCTCGACACCAAAAATCTATCGGCGAGCCCTCCTCGTCGGAGAGGCAATAAATGCGCGAAATGCCCACGAGAACTTCGTTCCAACGGTGAGCGCGTACTCTCCGGGGCGGCTCGCGAATCAAACGATCGGCTGCGGTATCACGCGGCCGATGCGAACCTAGGACCGACTCGGTCTCGATGCCTTGATCACTCTCGCGATCCGTATGGCGTCGAATGAATTCCTGCGGATCATCCGCCGCCTCGACCGTAGAACTCCGGCGGCTCTGACTCGAAAATCCGTAGCCTCAAACTATCCGATCTCGGGTGAACCGTGGTACTCACTGGGCTAGCTGCGTCCGGCCTATCCTCGTGCCTTGCCTTATCACGGCCAATAATTGGGCGTCTCGCGTAACCCGTCTCCTGCTGCTCGGTGTGGGGTGGAGGCTCAGGTACTATGGTCTCTGTAGAGACTGCCGCTACCCGCGACTCCGCCTCTGCGCGCCTCGCAGGCCGGGTTGCCTTGCGCGGAGGCATAGCGGTAAAAAGCGAAATACGTCGGAGGGTCGACTTATAACACGGCTACAGGCACGATCTCGAGAATGAGAAGAATGAAACCAATCCTAAATGTCATGCGACCTCACGATTATAGATGTGGTGCCGACACACCGATAATCAAGACTCTACTGAACGCGGTCTGTAGACACTTTCAGAGGATTAACTACTCGATACCACTTTTGTCACGACCGAACCGGGCGTGGTAGTGCCTACCGGGCACCCTAATGATACAACATCAGAGAAAAACCAGCGGAAATAAAAACTTAAACATACAAATAGATATGGATCAAGATAAAAGAAAATAGGCCAACCAAAACGGTTGCCTTTCTGCATATATATATATCGACATTTGAGCGATTCTGATCATACCACGCACTTGCAGTGATTACTCTGGACCTTTAAGATTTTTACAACAACTATGACGGGACGGGGCCGCCATACCACGAATGTACAAGAACCTCTGGACTCGGGGTAGCATGCCAAAAGATAAGCCTCAGAAGGAACGAAACTTCCCAATCTGCTGAAATGTGATCCTATAAGCGGGGATCAGCAGACGATGTACCTCTACTGCGGCATGAGCGGCCCGAAGGAGGTCGATCTGGCGGTACCAAGTATGCGGCGAAAAATATTGTAAATGAAATCATAATAGTCTATATAAAGCGGGAGACGTATGCGATAACCAAACTCTGACCTGACGTATAGCGGTCATGCAAGTCGGGGACTCGCGCCTCAGTCATCACTTAAATATAACAATGGGTCTCGCGCCCGCGACATCACTCGTGCGTGGAATTCCTTCCTCACGCGGCGATGCGTGATGTAACAACACCGAGGGTATACGTGAACACGAGTCCCACCCGATATCTTGAACAACCGTATCATGAAGGCGACGCGTGGCAAGTGTGAGAGCCTCGCGAGATCCTCACTGCGCCACGTGGCGGCGGGGCAAGTAACGGGCTAACCACGCGGATCACAAGTAAGTCACGAAGCTCCGTCAAACAACGACTCGCGAAGGCGACCGTGGCAAGTCGATAGCCTCACGAGATCCTCCTGCGACCACGTGGCGGCGGGGCAAGTAACGAGCTAACCACGGATCCTGGCCGTAAGTCACGATACTTCACCGAAGGCGACACGTGGCAAGTGTGATAACCTATGCAGATCCACTGCGTCACGTGGCGGCGGGGCAAGTAAGCAGGCTATGCACTCGATAACAACCGTAAGTCACGATACTTTGCCATAAATAACCATAATGGTCACGTACCGCGAGAATCCATCATCGGTGTAGACATGCCCGTATAACAATAATAATGGAAGCATACGTGGAATCTTCCGTCGCTGCGATGCGTCAGTAAGTTCTCGATAAATCAACCGACCTCCATCGAGACGCGGTAGTATAGAAGCGCAATTCTTGCACGCAAAGACTATCGCAACAAGTATAGGCAAGTTACGCAACAACAAGAATAAGCGAGTTACACAACAACAAGCATAGGCAAGTTACACACGACTCGAGGTACTTTCGTTTTATGTCAAAGTCGGGTTTTAACCCTAAAGTACTAAATGCGTTAAATTCCTTTTAAAGATCCGTTTCTTTTACAAAGGTCACCCGATACGTAGTATAAAAATAGAGTGACTAACATTTTTAAGTAAACCAAAACACTTTCCCTTTTTAAAATCAAGTAACAACATTCTTTTCCAAAGGTTGAGTTTGCTAATTTCAACCATTCAAGTCCACTTATTTTAGAAGGTTTCATAGTCCATAGACTTAATCACTTAAAGCGAAATTCCTTTTAAAACAATTGAGTAGCATATGTCTTAAGTGTGAGTAGGTTATTCTTGTTTATAACAATCTTATTAAAGCGACCGTGATCTAGAAAATGTAATATCATTTTGTCTCGTCTTACATGCGGATGGAGGTTTCTCTTGGTTTTCATATAATTAATTAGTCAATACATTTTCCTTTATTAAGCTGCGATGGTTTGTTCGACCACTTATTCTCATTCCGAAATCAGTAAAACATTATTCATTAAAAACCAAGTACTCATTACTCACGAATGAGGTATCACGACTTTTTAACAAAATTCATATCAAGTCAATTAAGTTAAGTCTCTTATCTTTCAAGATCAAGTCTCTTAACTTCTTGATCAATAAACCATTCTTTTATCTTTCTTAAGTCGTTATACCTAACTTACCAAAAACCTACTATAAATCATAATCATTTAAAAACAAATATTACTATTATTTAAAAGCGGTTCTTAATTCTTTTGAAATATTTCAAGATTCTTATTATTCAGGCTTAAGTCAAAAGACATTGCCGTACAACTATGTTCAGTTAACACACGTACGTCTACCGTACTATATATATATTCTTTTAAAAATATCATGCTCAAGAGTATAGGAAGAATCACATACCTCGCGACGATTATCGACTATTAGCAAATAGCTCCAAAGTACTGTAATCCTGTTAGCCTCTTCCACCCCGAGTAGAATCGCTACTCGCGATCTTCAACATATAGCGGTCATTCAAGTCTATCGATGTCTAGACTACTTTGTAGAATAATTCTACGAAAAATTGGCGACAACACCACTGCAGCAAACTTCACAAGTTTACTGTAAATACAGTCCTATGTAATTACATTTCAATCTTCTTCTGTAATATCCTTCTATTACAGTTCAATTCTCTTCTATGTATCTTATATACATTTCTATACTATTACAGTATGTAATTCCCAATTACAATAGAAGGTCAAGAGTATTTACCTCGATAAGCCCAAAATTATCCGAGATAAAAGTCGATCTTGAGCAAGGTTTAGCTCCTACTCCGTGCACTCCAATTCGCTCCAAGAAACCCTTAGAAGTTCTACACACTTCTACTAAGTACTCGACCAATTATGGAGATTTTCCATAGGACTTCGTTTAGTGGCTAAAGGAAAGTATAGTGGTATTTTCCGGGTTTTGCGTAAAGCGGGTACTTGGACATTCTACAAAGGTGTTCGGGCTAGAGTATTTTGGCAATACTAATACTTGGCGAAGTATTTCTCAACCAAGGGGGTTGGTAGAGGCCTTCTCAAGGGGAGGGTGATTTGGACGAGAGCTTTGAGAGGGAGGGAGAGGGATTTTTAGACTAGGAAATGTCTTAGTGTGGATGAAGAAGTTCATCAACTAAGGGGGGGTATTTATAGGCCAACCAATGGCCAGATCAAGATAAGTGTTAGGCAAGTGTAGGGTGGGGATTTGGACATGTGTAAGTGGGTCCCACTTGTTCATCAACTACACAAAATATCTCACAAATATCCTACCTAACCTTGACTACAAACAAGGCACAAAAAACGTGCCAATGCTAGCCCTTGCCATCCACTTTTGAGGGTGACACATGTCACCCTCCCATTGGTCCAAAATATTTCATCTCTCGGAAAAATCCGCAAAAATAATAAATGACATAGCCGTATTTTTCCCTTCGCAAAGTTTGGAATACGTTTCGTCGGAAAACGATTCTTTTCGGTAGTTGTGCACAAAATTTTCGTCCCTTAGTCTACTTTAAGGCTCAAACTTTTGTACGTACGCCCTCACGTACATACTCTGGAAATACGGGGTATAACAGGAAGGTTAAGAGAATGGTTTTCTCTAGTAATATAAACAAAGAATGACTTGAATTAAAGAAGGGAAAATTGTTTTAAAGGTACCAATTGCTTAAGGTTTTTAAGAAAGAAGTCACTTGATTTAGAAGCCGGTAAATGTATTTCTAAAAGGTATTGTGACTTGTCTTGAAAAGTAGATATGACTTGATACTACGGTTGATAGTATCTTGGAATTTTTATTTGAAAAAGAGTCATTTTGTTTAAAGGAGTAGAAGTACATAGTATGTTGGGTTAAATTCCCGGATTTTATATGACATTACCGCGTCCCAGGAATGGGCCGGGCAGTATACCTTTATGGGCATACTATATCACATTCTGCGTCGAGAATGGGCAGGCGGTATACCTTTATGGGCGGACTATATGACATTCCGTGTCGAGGAATGGTAGGGCGGTATACCTTTATGGGCGGACTTATGACTTTATCGCGTCGAGAATGGTAGGCGATATACCTTTATGGGCGGACTTATGTGACTTTATCGCGTCCCAGTTAGGTAGGGTAGTATAGGCGTCCTCGTAAAGGCGGGATTATGTTAGGTAAGGTAAGTAAGTTATATGGTAATGAACTTGATGATTTTCCTAAGTATGCGTAAGAAAGTGACTATAACTTTTATTGAAAAATGGAAAAGGTAATAAGATGCGATTAAGTTTACGAGATGGTAATGACATGGTAGGTTCGGTATTTACCCTTTTATACTTACCTCTGTCATGTTTTTATCTGATTTGATTTGTTTCTTGTACCTTATTTAGCTCCATATTCGATTTGTTGTCTGACCCCGCCGGGGATGCGTTCATGCCGCGGTATTAGGTACCATTGGTGATCCTTGCTCTTAGGATCTCGGTTGATTTTGGGAAAAAGCTCCATCTACTCGGAGGCTTATCTCTTGATGCGGTTTTCCCGAGGTTGTAGATTCATGTATATTCGTGGGTATGGCGGGGCCACTGTCCCATATGTTGTTATGTTAAAACTCTTAAGTGCAGTAGTCACGTGTTGTGGGTCGGTTTGTAAAGGAAATGAGGCAAGCTTGGTCGTATTTTGTTTTATATGTTCAGGGAGGTAGCCTCATCGGCTAACCTATTGATTTTATTTCTGTTGATTTTTTTTGTATAAGTTTCATGTATGTTCCGCTGATTATCTCTGATGTATACCTGTAAGGGTTCCCAGGTAGGGCACGATCGCGCCCGGTGGGTCGTGACAATTACCATTACTGACATTACGCGCTTTCGATAGAGATGTTGTTGGGGTTTCTTTGATGGGCACCTATCAAAGGTATGAGGACCCCGCATTTCACAACTCGATGACATTTGAGCGCGTTCAGCGACATTGTGTTTCATTGCGGTTGCTTGGTTAAGAGAGCAACATGTGCATTTAACGCTGTGATGACATCAATCTCATGAACTCTTATTGCCCTCCTTCCACTCACCCCTATGTCCTCTGTTACATGATTATTGGTGACCATGTCTTCTAGCAAATAATGGGTCTTATGTGCTGTCTTCCTCATGAAGGTTCCACCTGCAGCTGCGTCAATGATGGTTCTTGTGGTCCCGCTTGATGTGCGATTTATGCACACACTTAACGCAAGTGCACGTATCTTGACAAGTAATATAGTCTAGGTAAGACCGAATATCGTCCTCAAGAACTGGTTTTCAAGTACCGATTATCTATGCTTTAGTTTCTATTTGGTTAACGTTAATTGATTGGGAATTTTAGACTAATAATGCAGGAAATAAACTAATTAAGAAAATACTTTGAATTAAATCAGTTATGATGGAAAATTAGGGCTTCCAAGATCATCAACTATCCACTCTATTCAATCCTTAATACAATTAGACTAACTTCTTTTTCTACGTTAAGATAACAGGTTAACTAGACCGTTTTATACTCCTGTTAAGGTAATATAAACACTCAACCCCAATGGAGAACCATACCTTTGGTGACAAGATTGACTACAAAGGAGGATTAAGAGCGATAACTTATTAAGCTACACAAGTATCGAGTACTTTTGTCCACGATTTAACCTATGTTTATTTAACTATAGCATATTCACAATCTCCCCTTTCGGCTTTCGATTAGAAATCATATAAGTGATGATAACTAGTGATCAATTAATTATCAAGCAATCAAAACAACTATTGAATAAATCTTAAATAAGTGAAGAAGAAACTAAACTAATATATTAATTCATGAATAGAGTTTCAAGTGAATCACAAGGAAATCCCTAATAAAGTAATTAACTCCTAGCCATAGTCACGCTAAGAACTAATACAATCTTCATACATGAACTGAAATAATTAAAGCAAAAAGAAAGAAAAGAAAATACTCAAGAACGAGTCTCCGAGCCTTCTAGCATCCAAGGATTGTGTTGTGGAATATTTACAAGATGGAATGGAATGGAATGGTGGATGGTGGAATGGGATGGGTGATGGATGGAGAATGGGATGTAGGATGTAGAATTTTAGAATGAATTCTTCTAATGATGTAGAGACTATTTATAGACCAAGAATCCTTTAGGTAAAGGTTTAGGGATTATGTAGGTAGGAAAGGTTATGGAATCCTTTTAGGTAAAGGTTTTAGGAAAAGTTATGGAAAAGGGTTAAGGAATATGTAGGTAGGAAAAATTATCCCTTTTGGACCCTGAAAATGTGTCAAATCCGGCCCAAAACTTCGAGAAATCAGCGTCGGCGCCGCGACCACAGACCGGCGCGCGGCGCTGAAAATCGAACTTTCGGACGGCTCGATGTCGGCGTCGCGGCGCTGCCGTGCGCGGTGGCGACATTCTTCGGATTTTTCGTTTCTTCTTCGTCCGGTCGTCGATTTCTTTTATATTTCCGGAACTTCTTGAAGCCGTTTCTTGGCCCTTTTAGTGTGCAATTCCATCTCATTTCTGCTCATTTCATATCCTTTTCGCCATTTCTCCATTTCTGACCGCTGTGACAAAAAAGAACGGAAAACGACCCCAATACTATACTAAACATAAATGAAATGAGTAAAATACTAACTAAAAATGACTTAAGAGGTTATATAAAATACACCGATCACCGCTTAGCCCATTGTAGAAAATATGGACCAAATTCCACAGCTCAATGCTATGATGTGGACACTTCCTCTGCAAATCTTTAAATCTCTCCCAAGCCTCATAGAGTGACTCTCCATCAGCATGGTAAAAATTGTTCAACTCATACCGACAGCGGCTTTGGGCCGGTGGAAAGAACTTTGCTAAGAACACGTGCCAACTCCTGCCATGTGAATATAGAATCTGTAGGCAGGGAATTCAACCAAACTTTTGCTCTATCCCTGAGTGAGAAGGGAAAGAGACTCAATCAGATGGCATCGTTAGTAACGCCATTATACTTGAAAGTTGCACAAAACTCCAAGAAGCTCGCTATGTGCATATGAGGATCTTCCGATGGAAACCCTCCGAATTGAACAATATTCTGCACCATACTCAAGATCGCAGGCTTGATTTCGAAATTATTTGCTCCTATTGCGGGAGCTGATTCAAATCGTGCTCCATTCACCCTTGGTAGCACATAATCTCCCAAGCTTCTCTCGTCTTGGACCTGGACCCTTTCTTCCACATCCATTGGTAACCTCCGGGGCATCCTTTGGTTAGGTTGATGATCACCTAACCCTTCGTTCATCTCATTGTTGTTCGGCAAGCCTCCCATTGCTATTAAAGCTAAAATCCATTTGTTTCTCCGGTTCTGCTTGCAAGTCTTTTCAATCTCCGGGTTGAAGGGAACAAGTGTATATGCTCCTCTTCTCCTTCGCATAAACTAGATGTCTGCAACAGATTAAAATCAACAAACGAATCACGGCGCACGGTTTCACGAATAAAAGAGAAAAATATAGTAATAAATAAAAACCAAATTAGAAATTAGGAATAGATAGAATGATATTGAACTACGTCAATCCCCGGCAACGGCGCCAAAAACTTGGTGCGCGATTTTTGCACACACTAAACACAAGTGCACGTGTCGTGACAAGTAATATAGTCTAGAAGACCGAGTTATCGTCCTCAGAGATTAGTGTCCAATTATCAACCTCTATTCTATGGTATCTAGTTGGTAACCGATAATTTGATGAATTGTTTATAACTATGATTATAGATGCTAACTAAATTACTTTATTTTACTTCAGATATGGTGGAAATGGGGCTTCCAAATCTCTTCAACTATCCGCTCTTCTTACTTGTTAATGCAAATAATTATGGTTCTTCTTCTATTTTGAGACAACAGGTTAACTAAGCCGTTTATACTCTGTTAAGGTAATATAAACACTCAACCCCAATATAGAACCCTTCTATCTTTCGATGACAAGATTGACTATAAAGGAGGATTAAGAGCAATAACCTATTAAGCTACACAAGTATCGGGGTACTTTTGTCCACGATTTAACCTATGTTTATTCAACTATAGCATATTCACAATCTCCCCTTTCGACTTTCGATTAGAAATCATATAAGTTATGATAATTAGTGAACAATTAATTACCAAGCAATCAAAACAAATATTGAATAAATCTCAACAATAATAAGAAGAACCAAACCATGCATTAATTCATAAGAATGCGTTTCAAGTGATTCGATATGGAAAGCCCTAAATTAAGTTAGTTCCTAGCCATAGACATGCCAAAAACTAAACTAATATCCAACATAAACTAAAAAGAAATAAAATAAAGAACAAGAATTTACCTAAAAGGAAGTCTCTAATCTTGATCTCCAAGTTGTGATGAATTCTCCAAAGTGGGATCCTTACTTAAAAAACATTCACAAACCTTTCCTTCTTGGCCTTGGCCGTTCCATTCAGTTTGGCGAAATTCCCGCCTGTTCAGTGCGACCCACAACTGGCACCGCGGCGTCGAAACTCCTGCGGCTCTCTGTTCTTTAGGCGCCGTGGCGCTCTAATGCTGCTGGTTGGTGGCGCCGCAGCGCCGCCCTGTTTCTCGCTCGGGTTGCCAACTTTCTAGATTTTTGAGCTCTGGAACCTCTGTTTCTGCCCTTTTTTCGCTCCTTTTCACCAATGTGCCACTTTAAACCATTATGACTCAAAAGAAAGAAAATCTATCCTAAGATGACACATATTTGTACAAAAATGGGCAAAAGACTAACTAAAAATGACTCAAAAAGTGTATATAAAATACACCGATCACTAAGCTTAAGAAATAATGTGTGCAAGACTTAAAAAAAATACAAGAAAAACGGGACAACTTACATACTTGGTTTAAAGTGGTGGCGATGGCGGCGGATAATGCATGGACCACTAGTTGAACAAGGAACTCATCTCATCAAATCTCTGGAACAATTGTTGTTTCTCCTGCCTTAGTTCTTGCTGTCCTTGCCTCAGGTCCTGTTGACCTTGTATCATTATGTCAAAATTATGCATCATCCTCCTCTGGTTCATGAGCAACTGTTCCGTTATAGGCACCAGAGGTTCTAAATTCGAGCCGCTTGGCGTTCTTTACTGCCTCATCTTTGAGTCGTTGTCTCGAGCTTGTCTTAAATCCATGACACCTCTGCTCTGCTGCTTTGTCTTGGTCTCATTCGTCTTCTTCTGAGGGCCCGGATTACGGGAAGGCATGCACTATCCCATATGACACATGAGGTTGTCCCTTCTCATATGTATCAGTGGCTAGGGTTGGGACTCCATGTCTGGAACATAAGTTGCAAATAAGTGATCCATGTCCCAACCCACCTATAGTTACCAACCTACTAGTTTCTCCAATATTTTTTGCATCGATGGAATTAGGCGGGCACTGACGAAATATAACCAACCCTTGGCTGTTTTGTTGAACTGACATTTGCTCAGTCCTCTTGATCCATTTCTTGCAATATCATACTCAGCCCCAGGGTAGCATAATGTGCTTACGACGATATCCCAGTCGATATTGTTGGCGTCTCTAGACCAAGTTCTGAAATAGCTCCGATCATCACCTCTTTCTTCAACGTCGGCTGTTCTTAATAGCTCATTCACCACTTCGGCCGTCATAGGCACATACTATCCTCTCACAAAGCATCTACCATTTACCCTCTCTGGGAAGTTAGCATAGAATTCTTTCACCATTACGGTGTTCTGTGGTACTATTCTTTTCGGATTAACAAATATCCTCCACCCCATGACCTCTATCATCGCCCGAATAGGCTCATAGACATCTCCATCCTCAAATGACTCCCTTTGGTACTCAATTCCTCTCTCAGGGATCAAGGGTCTAGTACTAAGTTTGTAATATCTATCTTCTGCTTTTTGACTGACAAACCTAGTAGTATCATATTGAGGGACAGAGGTGGATGTGGAAGCTCTCCTCTTCTTGGCAGACATTTTTATATAAATTCGGCAGTGTTTCATTTGTTTCAGTGATATTACCCAGCAACTATCAATCAAACCAATCAACACACACAGTGTAGTCAACAAGCTACAACACTCTTCAACCCCCAAACTTCACTCAAAGCACCGGTACAACACCCCACACTCACTATGTATAATCTTCCGCGAAATTTTCACACCCAACTTCAACACACCACACACTATCCACTAATAAAGAACATCCCCAAACTTATTACCTCCCCTGATTGTTTTTGAAAATTTCAAGAAAAGTGATAAAGGTTACCTTGGACGGTGTTCTTCAAGATTTTCTTGTTCCTAATGATGGATTGAGGCAATGGAATGAGGGTTGTTGTTTTGAGAAGGCTAAGGGTGCAAGGAATTTAAGTACTTTGGTTGTGATTGAGTTTAGTTTGTAGAAGATTTTGAGTAAGGGAGGTTGATTTCGTGGGTTTTGGAGGAAGGAAAGGTTTGGGTTTTTGATTTGGAATAAGAAATCGGATTAGGGCTCCTTTAAAATTCAGATTTTTCGTCGCGGTGCCCAAACTTCTGCGACCCTCTGAACTTCCAGCGTCTTGGCGCTCTGATTTGGCGTCGCGGCCCTGCAATTGGCGTCGAGGCGCCCAACTTCCTGCGCCCTTCTTCATTCTCGGCGCCACGACCCTCTGCTGGGCGTCGTGGCGCTGATCCGATTTCTTTTCCTTTTTTTTTCTCTCTTCTCTTCCCGTTTTCGTCCTCCAATTTTTGGCCATGTATTTGTCATCACAACATGCAAACAATACCTTCCGTGAGACTGTTCTAACTAAAATTAAATTGCATAAAAAAAAAACCTTGGGTTGCCTCCCAAGTAGCGTTGTCTTTAACGTCTTTTAGCCGGACGCAAGTTCCTTATCAAAAGGCATGGGGTAAATTAACCCCACATCCTATCCATTTCATAAACATTTTTCGCTTCCGCCTTCTGTTTTTCTTTTTCTCTTTTTTTCCAAGAGAAGGTTTAGCGTTGCTCACCTGTTCTGGCGGACTTATTTCCCTTGCGTTGGCTTGTCTTTGGCTCAGCCGTGTCTTGTGATCTTGTGCAAAACACTTGCTTATGACTGGGGGTTCAATGATGTGTTTAAACACCTTGAACACCATCTCTTCATTCTCCACTCTGAGTGTCAGCTCGCCCTTCTCCACATCAATCAGGGCTCTCCGGTTACGAGAATGGTCTTACTAATATGATAGGGATCTCATCATCTTCCTCCATATCAAGGATGAGGAATTTCGCAGGAAAGAAGAATTCTCCCACCTTAACTAATACATCTTCAATCATTCCCCTAGGATGCACCTTGTCCTGTCACATTGCCGGTCCACGGTGGTTGGTTTGGCCTCACCCAACCCTGACCTCTTGAAAATGGACAAGGGCATAAGATATATCTTGGCCCCCAAATCACACGGGGCCTGGCACATGTTACCCACGCTAGCGTGCGAGGCAATGTGAAGCTCACTGGATCGCGAGTTTGGGGCGATTTCTTCTGCAAGATGGCCTTTGTATTCCTCTGTCGATGCCAGCATCTCATACTCGGCCAACCTTCTTATTCCCGAGAATTTCCTTCGTGAATTTTAAATAAGTAGGCATTTGCTCCAATGCCTCGATGAACGGAATGTTAATGTGCAGCTTTCTGAATACCTCCAAGAACTTGGAGAACTTCTTATCAATTGCTTTCCTTTGCAACCTCTGAGGGTAAGGAATCTTCTCCGTGTATTCCCTCACTGGGACTGTGGAAACTTTCTCTAACATAGGGCGGTCTTCAGTAACCCTCTCCCTCTCTGTATCTACTCTCTGTTCTACTACAGTGGGCGTAAGGCGTTTCTTGCCAATTTCTCGGTACTGCACAGCTATTCTCTGGGGTTCATCTTTGTATTACTAGGCGAGTGCCACGTGGCACATTGTTTGCCATCTTTTCGGTTGTCCCACATGCGTCTCCAAATTCTGATAGAGGATCTTGTCTGCCATGGCGGAGTGCAGTGAATTGGTGAGTGTCAGCGGTGCTCTCGGCTCATCGACTTTTCTTGTTGAGCAGGTGCACTGCATTGTTGTGAAGATGAGGCCTGAGTGAATGGTTGCTGATTTTGATATTGGCCTCGAAACTGGTTCTGCTGCCCTTGGTCACCCCTCCATGAAAAGTTAGGGTGATTCCTTCACCCTGGATTGTAGGTATTTGAATAGGGTTGTTCTGGGGCTTTTGGTAATTCCCCACATTCTGCTTGCTCGATACAGATGTTGTTGGGTTCAGCTGATGGGTACCTATAAAGGTATGAGGACCTCCGCGTCTCACAACTCAGCGACATTTGAGCTGCGTTCAGCGACAACGTGTTACATTGCGGTTTCTTGGTCAAGAGAGCAACTTGTGCATTTAACGTTGTGATGACATCAATCTCATGAACTTCTATTGCTCTTCTTCCACTCACCCCTCTGTCCTCCGTTACATGATTATTGGTGGCCATGTCTTCTAGCAAATCATGGGCTTCATGTGTTGTCTTCCTCATGAAAGTTCCACCTGCAGCTGCGTCAATGATAGTTCTTGTTGTCCCGCTTAGCCCATTGTAGAAAATATGGACCAAATTCCACAGCTCAATGCTATGATGTGGACACTTCCTCTGTAAATCTTTAAATCTCTCCCAAGCCTCATAGAGTGACTCTCCATCAGCCTGATAAAAATTGTTCAACTCCCCTCTCAGCTTAACGGCTTTGGACGGTGGAAAGAACTTTTCTAAGGAACTTCTGTGCCAACTCCTGCCATGTGAATATAGAATCTGTAGGCAGAGAATTCAACCAAACTTTTGCTCTATCCCTGAGTGAGAAGGGAAAGAGCCTCAATCGGATGGCGGCGTCAGTAACGCCATTGTACTTGAAAGTTGCACACAATTCCAAGAAGTTCGCTATGTGCATATGAGGATCTTCTGATGGAAACCCTCCGAATTGAATAGTATTATGCATCATACTCAGGATCGCATGCTTGATTTCGAAATTATTTGCTCCTATTACTGGGAGCCTGATGCAAGTTTGTGCTCCATTTACCCTTGGCAGCACATAATCTCCCAAGCTTCTCTCGTCTTGGACCTGGACCCTTTTTTCCACATTCATTGGTAACCTCCGGGGCATCCTTTGGTTAGGTTGATGATCTCCTAACCCTTCGTTCATCTCATTATTGTTCTGCAAGCCCCCCATTGCTATTAAGGCCAAAATTTATTTGTTTCTCCTATTCTGCTTGCAAGTCTTTTCAATCTCCGGGTTGAGGGGAACAAGTGTATCTGCTCCTCTTCTCATTCGCATAAACTAGATGTCTGCAACATATCAAAATCAACAAACGGATCACGGCGCACAGTTTCATGAATAAAAGCAAAAAAACTATAGTAATAAATAAAAACAAAAATAAAAACCAAATTAGAAATTAGAATAGATAGAATGATATTGAACTACGCCAATCCCCGGCAACGACGACAAAAACTTGATGCGTGATTTATGCACAAACTAAACGCAAGTGCACGTGTCGTGACAAGTAATATAGTCTAGAAGACTGAGTTATCGTCCTCAGGGATTAGTGTCCAATTATCAACCTCTATTCTATGGTATCTATTTGGTAACCGATAATTGATGAATTGTTTATAACTATAATTATAGATGCTGACTAAATTACTTTATTTTACTTCAGATATGGTAGAAATAGGGCTTTCAAATCTCCTCAACTATCCGCTCATCTTACTTGTTAATGCAATTAATTATGGTTCCTCTTCTATTTTGAGACAGCAGGTTAACTAAGCCGTTTTATACTCCTGTTAAGGTAATATAAACACTACCCCAATATAGAACCATACACCTTTCGGTGACAAGATTGACTATAAAGGAGCATTAAGGCGATAACCTATTAAGCTACACAAGTATCGGGGTACTTTCGTCCATGATTTAACCTATGTTTATTCAACTATAGCATATTCACAATCTCCCCTTTCGACTTTCGATTAGAAATCATATAGGTTATGATAATTAGTGATCAATTAATTACCAAGCAATCAAGACAAATATTGAATAAATCTCAACAATAATAAGAAGAAACCAAAACATGCATTAATTCATAAGAATGAGTTTCAAGTGATTCGATATGGAAAGCCCTAAATTAAGTTAGTTCTAGCCATATGCATGCCAAGAACTAAACTAATATCCAACATAAATTAAAAGGAAATAAAATAAAGAACAAAGAAATTACACAAAAATAGTCTCAATCTTGATCTCAGTAGTGATGAATTGGAAAAGTGGGAACCACTTATTCTCACCTAGGAAGGTCCTTTTATAGCCTTAAAAATGTTCCCAAACTTTTCCTTGGCCTTGGCCCATTCCGTTCGGTTGGCGAAATTCACTTGCCTGCCTGCAATCGGCACCTTGCGCGAAACTCACGCAACTCTCTGTACTTTGGAGTGCTGTGGCGCTCGATGCTTGGTTGGGCGCGGCCCAGCCCTATTCTCGCGGTCGCAACTTTCTTGCTTTTTGATCTTTGGAACCTCTGTTTCTGCCCTCTTTTCGCTCCTTTTCGCCAATGTGCCACTTTAAACCATTATGACTCAAAAGAAAGAAAATATATCCTAAGACGACACATATTTGTACAAAAATGGGCAAAAGACTAACTAAAAATGACTCAAAAAGTATATATAAAATACACCGATCAGTTAGTTACAAGGCGAAAACCTAAGGTGTTCTTCAACTTTGAAGATGGAACTTGAAGAGGAGTTCTTCATGAGCTTTTAAGGAGTGCTTGGAGCGGATTGAAACATAATAAGAGGAGCTAAAAGTTGCTAAGGATCGACTTTTACGTTTGGATATTATTAGGGCTTATTGAGGTAAAAATCTTCATCTTCTTAATGTAATTGAAGATTACATGTTATAGTAGTTAAGAAATGAGCATGTGGTATATAATGAAGTTTGAAAAGATTTGGATCATGTCGACATGTTAAAACCGAAAATGGACAAGTTAGTCATTAATGGTGTAATCAAATTGGTCGATAGTTACAATCGTCGCATGTTAAGGAAGAAATGATTTGTAGTTGTTGTAATTGTTATTATGTATATAACATGTTAGAATAACAACTCGGATTGAAAAAGGAAATTGAAAGAGAATTGATATTGTTATGGATAGTGTTATTGCCGAGAATGTACCTTAAGGAATGGACATTTTTATATTGATTGTGGGGTAGAATTTTACACGTCCTATTAGGCGTGTAATCCCCTTTGTATAGCTGAATTGTTGGGCCTTAAATGTGGCGTTTGGTTATTGATTTTTGGGCCTTGAAAAAGGTGGAAAAATACGTAGAAACAAAGGAAGTGCTGCCCAAATTTCTGTAGAATAAGAGACCTAGCACTTAGTATTATTCCACGTTGATAAGCTAGGAGTTGATAGACATGTTATGATTACTATAGGTTGAAGTACTACGTGTAGCGTATTCTACTTGAAGGGTGGAAAAGCTAACAAGGTTGAAGTACTTTGGAGCATTTTGCTACTTGTCGATAGTCGTCGCGAGGTATGCGAACTTCTTCTTTCTATAGACATGAGTATATTTGAAGTATACTTGCCTTGTTTATTAGGAGTATACTTGGCTTGATATTTGGAGTATACTTGCCTTGTTGTTAGGAGTATACATGACTTGTTCTTGAGTATACTTTCCTTGTCATAGGAAGTATTTATGTTATTGATTTTATGCTAAAAGAATGTCTAGAATATTCCTAAGTTCTTACCAAGTCTTATGGGGGACGTTGGTAAGAGTCGTTAGGAAGTATTGAAGTCTAGTTGACCTTGCTAAATTACTTCACTAATGAAAAACAAGGACCGAACAAGCCATTGCAGCGTTAATGAAAATGTATCGGTAATCAATTACATTGAAATGAGTAGAATCTTCCATCTGCATAGATGTTACACCCCGTAATTACAGGACATGTTTATAAGAACGTACGTAAGAACTCAAAAATGTTAAGATTTGAGACTAGTAAAAATTTATCGGAATTATGGAAATGTCGGGAAATGAAATATTGCGACGAACGGGAGGGTGACACATGTCACCCCCTTGGATGGTCATGGTCGAATGGACCAAGGTTAGAAGGGTCATTTGACCAATGTTAAGATGACCAAGTCTTGCTAGGCTAGAGCTTGATAATATTGACTAAGTCAAAAGGGCCACTTAACTAGATTTTTAAATAAATTTCATCCAAGCCCAACATGTGTTCTAATCTTGACCCTCCAAATGGTTATATAACCACACTAAGTAGCAAGACAATGCTATTTACACTTAAATTTTTTTGAAGAACTCTTGTTCTTGCTAGTATAGCTCTCGGGTTAGGCATCCTCAAGGAAAGAAAAAATTTCGTTTGTTGTTCAATAATCTCCATACTTTAAACCAAGGTTCCTAAGGGTATTGTAAGAGTATCTCAATAGAAAGATCCCGGAAAAGTGTCGTTTTTGCATTAGTTTCAAGGTGAAACCCTAAGTCGATTTCATAAGTTTGGATTGGAAATTGAAGGAAAGTTGTTTGTGAACGTCTAAAGGCTTCAAGTGGCGGATTGGAGTGTCAAGGAAAGGAGCTAAGTTGCTAAGGAGCGACTTCAGATCTTGAAGTTGGATTAAGGCTCGTCAAGGTAACAATCTTGTTCTCTTAGTGTTATAAGATTACATATTGTTGTAGCTCTACATTTTAGCAAGCATGAGATATATGTATTAATGATTGATAAGTGTTATGGATATTGGAAGCCTAAAATCCGAAATGACTTTGTTAGCCATTTGAAATTGAAATACAATTTGGTCGATAATTAGAATCGTCGCATGTTATCTACTTGAAGATTGTAGGTGTTATAATCGATAGCGGCTATATAAAATGTTAGACTAAACAACTTGGATTGAAAAGGGAATTGGATAAGACTTTGCATTGTGGTACTTTATGGCCCAAAATGGCATTGGTTATTGGATTGCTTGGTATCAATTGTGGGGCAGAATTTTACACGTCTTGTTAGGCGTGTAATGCCCTATTGTTAACTACATTGTTGAGCCTTAAATGTGGCATGTTTGGTTATTGAATTCAGGCCTTGAAAAGGTGGAAAATGCGTAGAAACAAAGGAAGTGCTGTCCGATTTTCCGTAGAAATTGGTGACTTTACACTTAGAATATTCTACGTTTGAAGCTAGAGGTTAATAGATGTATTATGGTCATTATAGGTTGACATACTACGTACGGCATATTGGACTTAGCAAGTGGATTGAACCGAAGAGGTATGTGAAACTTTCTTATCTCTTGAGCATGAGTAGTTGTAAATGTATAGTACGGTAGACGTACGAGATTTAAATGAATTTAGTTTCATTTGTTACCCTTGACTTGCTTTAAGAATGTCCAAGTTGGTTGAGTTAGAAATTTAACTCACTTGTTTTAAAGGTTAAAGATATCCTAGTTTCTAAGGCTAAGAAGCTTGATTTTCAAAGTTAAGAGGCTTGGAGTATTTTGAAAGTATATGATACTTGGTTTTCGAAAGTATAAGTCTCTTGGTTATAAAAAAAAATGTAAGTGTATAAAGCATAAAGTTAGTATAACGGCTTTATGGGAAGTTGGTTATAATAACTTTATGGAAAGTTAAAAGAATGGTTTACTCCAGCGATGTAAATTAAGATAAAATTACTTGAAAGAAAGAAAGGCGAATTGATTTAAAGGTATCAATTGCGTAAAGTTTTAAAGTAAAAAGTCTCTTGATTTAGAAGCCTATAAATGTATTTCTAAAAGGTATTGTGACTTGTCTTTAAAAGTAGATATGACTTGATACTACGGTTATTAGTATCTTGGAATTTTATATGAAAAAGAGTCATTTAAAAAGAATAGAAGTACGTAGTACTTTGGGTTAAATTCCCGGACTTTATAATGACATGTTAGTGCCTTAAGTAAACTAAAATGAGAGTGTATATAAATAAAGCTAATAAGAAGTTAGGGGATTTCTTAACTTGCTTATGTTATATATGATAAGCCAGTGGTGCTTATGTTATGTATGATAAGCCGGTGGTGCTTATGTTATGTATGATAGCCGGTTGTGCTAGTGTTATGTTGTTCTTGCGGGATAAACCCCCCGGGTTACTACTTATTCCATGGATTTGCTACCCATGATGCGAGTGTGGCGTTTGTACTCATTGCGGGCCCATCGGGCCTAAGAGGGTGAAATAGGGGTAAGCAGGTTGCGGATCATCACTCTTAGGATCACTGATCAGTTGTCAGAAAGCTCCATTTCTCCGGAGGCTTGTCTTTTGGTACGGTTTTCCCTGATGTTGTAGATTTATGTACATTCAGGGGTATGGCGGCCACGTCCATGCTGATTGTTATTCTTAGAAGTGCATAGTCATATTTGTGGATTGGGTTGTAAAAGCAGATCTGCATTTGTTTTATTTTGGATTTATGTATATTTCACGGAAGGTGGCCTTATCGGCTAACTTTGTTGATATTCTTTGTCTAAGTATTTTTATGAGTTGTGTATGTTCATTGCTATTCTACGATGTATACGAAAGGGGTGCCAGGTAGAGCCTGATCGCGGCTTGAAGTCGGGTCGTGACAAAAGTGGTATCGAGGCGGTTAGTCCTCGGAAAGTGTCTGACCAGTGTCTAGTAGAGTCTTGATTATCGGTGTGTTGTGCACCACATCTATGTCGAGGAGGCTGCGAGATATTTAGGATTAGTTTCCATTTTCTCTCTGAGATCGTGCGATAGAGTTGTCTTATTAGGTTGAATCATCTACGACCTATTCTTATGTATCGATTATGCCTGCGGAGCGGCCGGGGCCCGAAGGGCAAAGCGACGGCGAGGCGCTAGTGGTCTGTGAGGGTTACTAGGACTCGAGCCAGTTATGCACGAGGTTGTGGGTGGTCGGCGAGTTCGGCCACGCCGACAATATTAGAGGCCAAGGCGTAGTAGCTCTGAGGTTCCGATACGAGCCTCGATTCGCGACCGAGGCGGTATAGAGATTATGGAGAGCAAATCGGGTTATTGACTAGCATAGTGGTAGGCGCGGCCGACGGGAGCAGTAGCTAACCACTGGCCGACAACGAGGATTCGGGATTTTAGGTTGTAATCCATCAGAGTTCTATGGCTCGAGATCGAGAGGATCCTCGGGAGTTTATTAGCGATCTGGCGGACTATGCAGTGCTTAGGGCCTCGGAGATAGAGTCATTTGTGTTAGCCTCTTTGGGTTCTGCGATATTGCGTTGGCTAGTTTGAGTCATGGGAGCTGTCTAGAGGTGTGGATGCTCTTCCAGCTGTTTGGGATGAGTTCGCAGGGGCCTTCCTTGATCACTTTTTGCCTCCTGAGATGAGAAGATCCCGTGTGGATAGATTCTTGACATTGAGACAGAATGGGAGGACTATCGGAAGTACACACAGTTTGACTCATTGGCGGTATCGCTCGCCATTGTGGGCGACATGGCGGACATAGTTCATCGCTATGTGATGGGGCTGAAGCCGTCATATGATTCTGCATGCACGAGTGGCCCTTGATCGGTATGTATATTGCGGGATGCGAGCTTATGCGCGAGGATAGAAAGCGAGAGAGAGAGGATCGGCCGGACTCGAGGCGGCCAAGAGGCGAGACATCGAGGTTTGAGGTAATTTTAGGTGGACAACCTCGTGGCGAGCAGTCCACATTTCAGCCGGCACATAGTGCTCCTTCTCGGTTTTCTGGCAGGAGGTTTGATCGATCGGGTTATTCGGGCGGTCGGGACTCGGGCCGGGTTCCCAGGCAGGGGTTCTACAATCGAGATGAGGCCACCTTTACCTCGGTGTAGTCGATGTGGTGGTTCCCATCGTGAAGTGTCGTATTCCTCCGAGGCTTGTTACTCTTGTGGCGGCGAGGGCAATTTGAAGAGATTGTCAGGCAGGCGAGAATGAGTGGTATGGTTCAGCCAAGCGAGTCGATTGTTGGGTGCTTCTTCTTGGTGGTTATGCGCCCCGAAGGCGGGGTGTTCACGGACGGCGAGCCTTGGCGGTCGTGGTGGAGGTCCTAGTTCTAGCGGTCCACAGAACCGCATATATTCTTTAGCCAGCTGACAAGATCAGGAGGCTTCCCCGGATGTCGTCATAGGTACATTATTGATTTCATGCCGTGACGTGTATGCTTTGATAGATTCAGGTTCTACCTTGTCCTATGTGTCCCCTCTTATTGCTGGTAGAATAAGGATAGAACCGGTGTCGATAGAGCCTTTTGAGGTAGCTACGCCGATGGTGATTCGGTGTTAGGCGGCGGGTGTACAAAGATTGCGGTGTATATATCGATCGTCGGACCTAGCGGACTTGATAGAGTTGGAGATGAAAGATTTTAGCGTCATTATGGGTATGGGTGGTTGGCTTCTTGTTATGCCAACGTTGGTATGAAACGAGTTGGTCGATTCGATTTCTGATGAGCAGATTATCGAGTGGAAGGAAATCTGGCGTCGTAGGGTAGGTTTATTTCTTACCTCAAGGCTAGGAAGATGGTGCGAGAAAGAATGCATCTATCATCTGGATTCGGTATTGAATCTGAGGTTGAGGTGCTAGTTCTTGATCGATTCAGGTGGTTAGAGAGTTTCCGGATGTATTCCCGGATGATCTCGGTATTTCCTCCCGAGAGGAGATAGAGTTAATATTGACACGTTGCGGACACTCGACCTATATTTTGTCTGCCGTGAGGATGGCTTTCTTGAGTTGAGAGTTGAAGGACGGATGAATGATTTCTTTGGAAAAAGGTTTTATCAGTCCTAGTGTTTCTCCCTGGGGAGCGCTGGTTTTGTTTGTAAAGAAGAAGGATGGAGCAGCTGCGTATGTGTGTTGACTCTTTGGCGGTGAATAAAGTAACCATCAGAATAGATACCCTCCCGGGATTGATGATTTGTTTGACCGGTTGCGAGTGCGAGGTATTTCTCCAAGATAGACTGCGATGCAGTTATCATCAGTGCGAGTTAGAGAGGTAGATATCCCAAAGCGCATTCGGGACCGGTATGGGCACTATGAGTTGGTGATGTCTTCGGTTTGACAGCACTCCGGTATTTATGGATTTGATGAAGCGGGTGTTCACGCGATGTGTGGATTCGTTTGTTCTAGTATTCATTGATGACATCTGGTTTATTAGCGCCTGAGCGAGCATGCGAATCGGCGAGGGCGGTGCTTGGGTCCTCGGGCCGGCGATTGTTAGCCAAGTTCTCCAGTGTGAGTTTTGGTTGGCCTCGGTGGCATTCTTGGGGCACGTTATCGAGGTGGCGGTGTTCGAGTTGTCGACAAAGATTGAGGCGGTCAAGTCTTGGGCGAGACCTACTACTCCGACGGAGGTGCGCAGTTTCTTAGGGCTGGCAGGTTGTTATCATAGGTTTGTGGAGCAGTTTGCTTCGATATCAGCACCGTTGACTAGGCTGACTCGGAAAACAGCTAAATTCCAATGGACATAAGCTTGTGAGAAGGGCTTCCGATTCTTGAAGGAAAAGTTGGCAGCGACTCGATTCTTACTCTTCAGGGGTTAGAGGGCTCGTGATTTATTATGATGCCTCGGGTATCGGGCTAGAGTGCGTATTGATGCGGCGACAAGGTAATAACTGTGCTTCCGGCGATTCTGAAGCATGGGAGGAATTACCCTACTCACGACTTAGAGTTGGCCGCAGTTATTCATGCCTTCAAGATTTGGAGACATTATTTATACGGGGTCTATGTGGATATTTATACAGACCACAAGAGCCTCAAGTACATCTTGATGAGAGTGAACTTGCGACAGAGACGGTGGTTAGAGTTGTTGAAGGATTATGATGTTGATATCCTATACCATCCGGGAAAAACCAACATGGTTGCAGATGCTTTGAGTCGTAGATCTATGGGGAGTCTGTCAGAGGTGCAGCCATATAGACAGGACATGGTCCGTCAGATCCATCAGCTAGCGAGACTTGGGGTTCGGTTGGTCGATACCGATGATAGTGGGGTACGGGTTCGTGAGGTTGCCGAGTCTTCCATCGTTGAGGAGGTGAAGATCGGCGATATGAGGATCCGATTATGATCACGGTATCGAGATACGGATCTTTAGAGGAAAAAGTCTATTTGAGGTAGCGCTGATGGGGTGCTAAGATTCGAGGCGGTGTGTGTTTAGATGTTGCGAGGACTTCGTCAGCCGATTACGGGGAAGCGCGCGGTGCTCGTTACTCTATTCATTCAGTCGACTAAGATGTACCATGACCTCGATATATATATTGGTGGGATGGCACGAAGAGGGCGTGGCGGGGTTTGTTGCTAAGTGTCGAATTGTCGTGGTCAGGTTGAGCACCAAAAGCCTGGAGGGCTATTGCAGGCGATTGATGTTCTGACATGGAAGTGGGAGGTGATCAACATGTATTTTGTTATAGGGTTACCTCATACTCAGAGGAAGTGTGATTCCATCTAGGTTATTGTAGACAGGCTGACAAAATCAGCCCATTTTCTTCCAGTCAGGACTACGTATTCGGCCGAGGATTATGCTAGATTGTATATCAGGGAGATTGTGAGACTGCACGGAGTTCCTATATCGATTATATCAGACAGAGGAGCCAGTTTACGGCTAACTTCTAGAGGTCTTTCCAGAACGGGTTAGGGACACAGGTGAGTCTCAGTACTGCGTTTTATCCTCAGACCGACGGGCAGGCATAGCGTACTATCCAGACACTTGAGGATATGCTGCGGGCATGTGTTATTGATTTCAGGGGTAGCTGGGAGGATCATTTGCCTCTTGTGGAGTTTGCTTATAACAACAGCTACCATTCTAGCATTCAGATGGCGCCATATGAGGCTTTGTATGGGCGGAAGTGTAGGTCGCCGATTGGTTGGTTGGACGTGGGCGAGGTTTAGTTAGTTGGCGGACTTGATTCGGCGGTGTGGATAAGGTGAAGCTTATCCGGAGAGGCGATAGCGGCTGAGTCGGCGAAGTCTTATGCGGATAATCGGCGACATTTGGAGTTCGGTAGCGATTGGGTCTTCTTGAATGTATCACCCATGTAGGGTGTGCTGATGTTCGGAAAGAAGGAAACTTAGCCCAGTACATTGGGCCTACCGAATCATTAAGTAGAGTAGGCAAGGTTGCCTATGAGTTGGAGCTTCCATGATTTAGAGGCGGTCATCAGGTCTTCCGTGTTTCTATGTTCTGAAGTGTATCAGAGATCCATCGAGTCTTCCCAACTAGCGAGTCCGGTGTGGAGGGTTATCGTATGAAGAGAGTCCCATAGCGATACGCGATCGCCAGGTCAGGCGACTGCGGACCAAGGATGTGGCTTCCGTCAAAGTCTTGTGGCGGAATGATAAAATGGAGGAGATGACTTGGAAGCGGAGGAGGACATGTTGAGGAAGTATCCTCACTTATTCTCTACACCTTCAGGTAATTCATTTCCCTTACTTGTCAAGTTTTAATTGAAGTATTTTGCTTAAGTTCTATTATGTGGCCACGTGGGACATTATTGCTATGTAGGGGTTGTAAAAGGAGACTATGTCGCTATTTATAAGATTGACTCCGAAAGAAAGAACATTCGGGGATGAATGTTTCTAAAGGGGGAAGAATGTTACACCCCGTAATTATAGGACATGTTTATAAGAACGTACGTAAGAACTAAAAAATGTTAAGATTTGAGACTAGTAAAAATTTATCGGAATTATGGAAATGTCGGGAAACGAAATATTGCGACGAACGGGAGGGTGACACGTGTCACCCCCCATTGGATGGTCATGGTCGAATGGACCAAGGTTAGAAGGGTCATTTGACAAATGTTAAGATGACCAAGTCTTGCTAGGCTAGAGCTTGATAATATTGACTAAGTCAAAAGGGCCACTTAGCTAGATTTTTAAATAAATTTCATCCAAGCCCAACATGTGTTCTAATCTTGACCCTCCAAATGGTTATATAAACACACTAAGTAGCAAGACAATGCTATTTACACTTAGAAAAAATTGAAGAACTCTTGTTCTTGCTAGTATAGCTCTCGGGTTAGGCATCCTCAAGGAAAGAAAAAAATTTGGTTGTTGTTCAATAATATCCATACTTTAAACCAAGGTTCCTAAGGGTATTGTAAGGGTATCTCAATAGAAAGATCCCGGAAAAGTATCATTTTTGCATTAGTCGCAAGGTGAAAACCTAAGTCGATTTCATAAGTTTGGATTGGAAATTGAAGGAAAGTTGTTTGTGAACTTCTAAGGGCTTCAAGTGGCGGATAGGAGTGTAAAGGAAAGGAGCTAAGTTGCTAAGGAGCGACTTCGGATCTTGAAGTTGGATTAAGGCTCGTCAAGGTAACAATCTTGTTCTCTTAGTGTTATAAGATTACATATTGTTGTAGCTCTACATTTTAGCAAGCATGAGATATATGTATTAAGGATTGATAAGTGTTATGGATATTGGAAGCCTAAAATCCGAAATGACTTTGTTAGCCATTTGAAATTGAAATACAATTTGGTCGATAATTAGAATCGTCGCATGTTATCTACTTGAAGATTGTAGTTATTATAATCGATTGCGGCTATATAACATGTTAGACTAAACAACTTGGATTGAAAAAGGAATTGGATAAGACTTTGCATTGTGGTACTTTATGGCCGAAAATGGCATTGGTTATTGGATTGCTTGGTATCAATTGTGGCGCAGAATTTTACACGTCTTGTTAGGCGTGTAATCCCCTATTGTTAACTACATTGTTGAGCTTTAAATGTGGCATGTTTGGTTATTGAATTCGGGCCTTGAAAAAGGTGGAAAATGCGTAGAAACAAAGAAAGTCTTTGTCAGATTTTCCGTAGAAATTGGTGACTTTACACTTAGAATATTCTACGTTTGAAGCTAGAGGTTAATAGACGTATTATGGTCATTATAGGTTGATATACTACGTATGGAATATTGGACTTAGCAAGTGGATTGAACCGAAGAGGTATGTGGAACTTTCTTATCTCTTGAGCATGAGTAGTTGTAAATGTATGAAATGCAGTGAGCGTCACGAGATTTAAATGAATTTATTTTCATTTGTTACCCATGACTTGCTTTAAGAATGTCCAAGTTGGTTGAGTTAGAAATTTAACTCACTTGTTTTAAAGGTTAAAGATATCATAGTTTCTAAGGCTAGGAAGCTTGATTTTCAAAGTTAAGTGGCTTGGAGTATTTTGAAAGTATATGATACTTGGTTTTCGAAAGTATAAGTCTCTTGGTTATAAAAAGAATGTAAGTGTCTAAAGCATAAAGTTAGTATAATGGCTTTATGGGAAGTTGGTTATAATAACTTTATGGAAAGTTAAAAGAATGGTTTACTCCAACGATGTAAATTAAGATAAAATGACTTGAAAGGAAGAAATGTGAATTGATTTAAAGGTATCAATTGCGTAAAGTTTTAAAGTAAAAAGTCACTTGATTTAGAAGCCTATAAATGTATTTCTAAAAGGTATTGTGACTTGTCTTGAAAAGTAGATATGACTTGATACTACGGTTATTAATATCTTGGAATTTTATATGAAAAAGAGTCATTTAAAAAGAATAGAAGTATGTAGTACTTTGCGTTAAATTCCCGGACTTTATAATGACATGTTAGTGCCTTAAGTAAACTAAAATGAGAGTGTATATACATAAAGCTAATAAGAAGTTAGGGGATTTCTTAACTTGCTTATATTATATATGATAAGCCGGTGGTGCTTATGTTATGTATGATAACCGGTGGTGCTTATGTTATGTATGATAGCCGGTTGTGCTAGTGTTATGTTGTTCTTGCGGGGTAAACCCCCGGGTTACTACTTATTCCATGGATTTGCTACTCATGATGCGAGTGCGGCGTTTGTACTCATTGCGGGCCCACAGACTAAGCGAGTGAAATAGTCTGTCTTGGGTGAAATAGTCTCATGCGGAGCAAATACCGCTCCATTGGTCCGTAGGACTATCGTGTGAAATAGTCCCGAGTAGGATTGCTTAATGATACTACGAGGCGGGTGACCTACTTTGATCATGAGCCTCTATTTTTATGCGATAAAGTATACTCTTGTTTACTCATTGTTAGTAAGGCCTGATGCCTTTACTGTTATTTGAGTTATCATACATGTCTCCAGCTTTATTTCTAGACTTTATGATTTCATTTCAGTACTTTCAGTTTTGCATACTTGGTACATCTGTTATGCGACCCCGCTCTCGGGGGCTGCGTTAAATGCATGGTAGGGGTAGCGGTGGTGGATCCTCGTTCTTAGGATCATTGATCGATTGTCGAAGCTCCATTTCTCCGAGGCTTGTCTTTTAGTGCAGTTTTCCACGATGTTGTAGATTTATGTACATTCGGGGTATGGCGTAATTGTCCGTCACAATTGTTATTCTTAGAGGTCTGTAGTCATATTTGTGGATTGGGTTGTAAGAACAGAGATGTACTATTTTTTTTTTGGATTTATGTATATTTTACGGATGGTGGCCTTATCGGCTAGCTTGTTGATATTTGCTGTCTAAGTATTTTTATGAGTTGTTTATGTTCCGCTGCTATTCTCTGATGTATACCTGAAAGCGGTGCCCAGGTAGGGCACGATCGTGAGTCGGGTGAATTCGGTCGTGACAATAGAAACTAAGATGAGACAAAATGGTATTACATTTTTAGATCATGGCTCAATGAACAAGATCGTTATAAACGAGTATAACCTATTCACGGCTTATAAAAGTATTAATTTGGAAAATCTGCGAGACTTGAATTTGAAAATATGTAGTGACTTGATTTATTTGAAGTAAGTAAATTGATTTTGAAAATATATAAGTCTTGATTATGAAAGTATTAGTAACTCGAATTACTTTAAAGATTATGAGACTTTATTTTTCAAGTTATGAGACTTGATTTGTAAAGAAAGGAATGACTAGATTTAAAAAGTATGGTTTCTTGATTTATTTCAAGAGTTAAGAAGAATGATTTTAAAAGAGTATGTAACTTGAGTTTTAAAAGTATACGTTTGTTGATTTAAGGAGAAAGAGTTGCATGATTCTTTTTAAGTATGTATGTACGTAGTACTTTTGGGTTTAGTTTCCCCAATGTGATAAGAACTAACAGTGCCTTAAGTTCTCTGAAATGAAAGGTTGTTATAATAGCTTTATGGAGAGTTGTTATAACGACTTAAGAAGAAGTGAAAAGGCGGTTTAAAATGTTATGTTATGAGACACACCGAGCCTACACATAGACCGGGTTATGTTATGAGATTATGATTGTTACACCCCGTAATTGCAAGACATGTTTAAGAGAGATATGCGTAAGGAAGCAGGACTTTAAAATTTTTGAACGAAAGAAGAATTCGTTATTCTTAAAGAAAATCCTCCGAACCTCGGGAAAGAGAAGTGTTTGTTAATGAGAATTGGGTTCTCAAATTTGTAATTTGAGACTTAGATAATTTATCGGAATTATGGAATATTATTTTCGGACTTGGTCACGTGGGGCCACCCGAGATATTTTATGTTTTTATGGGGCCCACAAGGTTTACGATATTCTGAATCAATTATGGAAATTTCGGGAAACGAAATATTATGGACCAATGGGAGGGCGACATGTGTCACCATCCACATGATTATGTTGGATGAAGAAAGGAATTGACTAAGTCAAGTAGTCAAGATTGGCTTGATATAATTGGAATCTTAACCACACATTTGTGTTGATCCTAGCCCTTGATTTATTTATATATACTCTACTAGTAGCAAGAAATCCCACACTTAGAAAAATCAAGAAACTTTGTGTGCTCCCCAGTGAGCTCTCGGTTTTGTGCTCCTTTTGGACACAAAAATTCTTCAATCTTGCTTCATAAATCTCAATAGTCAAACCCAAGGTCCCTAAAGGTATTCTAAGGATATCTCAACACACAAATCCCGGAAAAACTACGTTTTTCGTTAGTTGCAACATGAAAACCTAAGGGGTTTTCATAGTTAGTGTTGGAACTTGAAGAGGAGTTCTTCATAAGCTTCTAAGGGTTGCTTGGCGTGGATTAGAGCGTAAAGAAGATGAGCTAAAGTTGCTGAGATCTACTTTTAATCTTGGATTGTATTTGGGCTTTTTGAGGTAAAAATCTTACGTCTTACTATTGTAATTAAAGATTCCATGTTATGATAAGTTAGAAATGATCATGTGATATATAGAATGAAGATCTATTAATGTTATGGAATTTAGAAGCTCAAAACCGAAAATGGCATGGTAGTAGATTAAGATTATCATCGGTTTGATCGATAGTTACAATCGTCGCTAGTTAAAGAAGAAAAGATTTATAGTTGTTATAATTGTTATTTTGTATATAACATGTTGGAATAACAACTTGGATTGAAAAAGGAATTGGAATGAAATTGACATTGTTGTTGGCATTGATTATAGCGAGAATTTCCTTAATTATTGGACAATTTTATATTAATTGTGAGGAAAAATTTTACGTCTGTTAGGCGTGTAATACCACTAGTTAGCTGAATTGTTGAGCCTTAAAGGAGGCATGTTGGTTATTGATTTGGGCCTTGAAAAGGTGGAAAAGTGCGTAGAAACAAAGGAAGTCTTTGCCAAATTTTCCGTAGAATAAGTGACTTTACACTTAGAATATTCTACGTTAGAAATCTAGAAGTTGATAGACGTATTATGGTCATTATAGGTTGACATCCTACGTGCGGCATATTGGACTTAGCAAGTGGATTGAACCGAAGAAGTATGTGGAACTTTTCTTATCTCTTGAGCATGAGTAGTTATAATTGTATAGTACGGTAGACGTATGAGATTTAAATGAATTCAGTTTCATTTTGATATCCTTGACTTGTTTTAAGAATGTCCAAGTTAGTTGAGTTAGAGAATTAACTCACATGTTTTAAAGAATAAAAATGCCTTAGTTTCTAAAGCATAAAGTTTTTATAACGGCTTTATGGGAAGTTGGTTATAACAACTTTATGGAAAGTTAAAAGAATGGTTTACTCCCCACGATGCGAGTGCGGCGTATGTACTCATTGCGGGTCCACCGGGCCCATGCGGGTGAAATAGTCCCATGCGGAGCAAATTGCTCCATTGCGGGTCCACAAGACCTATGCGGGTGAAATAGTCTCAGGAGTAGGATTGTCTAATGATACTACGGGCGGGTGGCCCTAATTTGATCATAAGCTTCCTATTTTTAAGCAGCAAAGTGTACTCTTGTTTACTCTCATTATTAGTAAGGCACGATTGTCTTGTTATTTTGGTTATCATCGTATCTCGACTTTATTTTATTTGGACTATATGATTTCTTTTAAGTACTTTCGTTTCACATACTTGGTACATATTTTGTCTTGACCCCATTCCTCGGTGCGTTAAATCTGCGGTGTAGGGTAGCGATTCTTGGATCCTCACTCTTAGGATCACTGATCAGTTGTCAGAAGCTCCATTTCTCCGGAGGCTTGTCTTTTGATACAGTTTCCCTGATGTTGTAGATTTATGTACATTCAGGGGTATGGCGAAGACCTATCCGATCCACGATTGTTATGTCAAAACTCTTAGAGTTCTGTAGTCATATCACGTGGGTCAGTTTGTAAAAGAAGGGATGTAACTGTTTTTGGATATGCAATTATATATATGTCCAGGGAGGTAGCCTTATCGGCTAGCCTGTTATTTATTTCTGTTGTTGCACGTTATGTGGTTATGTATGTTTTGATTATCTACGATATATGCATAGGGTATTTGTATGAGAGAGATTGGTTCGATTTCAGTTTCCCGGTGGAGTCTATATGACTTGTTTCATGGAAGTAATTGATTTAAATTTGAACGTTAAGAGACGGAGATAAGAACGTACGATTATTGAAAGATTTTATGATAAGTACCCGGAATTGCGGAGTGAGTTAGTATGGCGATTAGGGCAATGACTTTCGAATAATCTCGGAGAATCAAAGCAAGAATAAGATAAGTATGAGTGATCTTAAATGAAGAAGCGAGAAGACATCGTAGGTAGGTTTTGAAAATCTACACGATTTTAAGGCGGTGCTTGATGATTTGAATTATAGAAAACGCATAGCGATTACCACATGAATAGGTTGTAACTTCAATGAAAGATTATGAAAGGGAGATAAGCTCTCCCCCCATGTAAAAGGATAGTTTTACGTATCTTTGAGGGTTATGCGTACCCATATTATTAGGTGATAGATATGAGACTAGTAAAGTCTTCAGTTTCGTTATGCAATGGGTTAAAAATTTGACATAACCTTTGGAAAAAGTATTGTGTTGGGGTAAATTGAGGATGACACTAGGAAATGGTGGAAGAAGCGTAAGGATATAAATGCAGGTAGTACGCGTGAATGAAATAGTATGATCAAGAATCAAGATAAGAAATCTTGGCAAGCTAGTGGATTATGTAATACCGTGAGATGAGGTTTGAACACCTGACTATAAGCTCTATGAGCTGGGAAGAATAATAGGATTACTACTTGACGAGATCAAGGAAATCTCCCCCTAGATTGTGATCGGCAGGAAGTCGTAACAATGAGGCAAGTGAAGGAATTTGAATCTAGGTATAGTAACCAAGTTTGGTTGCAACAGAATACTGGAAACATGAATCATAATTAAGATTGTATCATGCCCGAATATTTCAAAAGTGCGAGAAAAGATGCTAGTTATTGAAAGATCAGCTGACTACGACTACAATTCTAACCCTTCCTGAGGGACTAGAGGGTTAGGTTATTATTGTAACACTTTGAGTGTTGGACTAGGTTGCGTCTTTGATGCGGCCAGATGAGTTATAGCCTATGCTTCCGACTCGGGAGCACAAAAGGAATTAAGCTGCTCACGATTTGAATTGGCGGTAATTAGGCATGCCTTGAATATTTGGAGGCATTACTTATATGGATTTCATGTGGATATTTGTGCAGACCACAAGAACCTCCGGTATATCTTGACGAGGCTGAATTTATTCTGGAGGCGGTGGTTAGAGTTGCTCGAGGATTATGATGTTGATATCTATACCACGAGAAAAGCGGCTGTAACCGGATGCTCTTAGTCATAGATCTATGGGTAGTCTTCCGGATGGACAACCGGATAGACTATACATGTCCGTGAGACTCATCGGTAGCGGCGAGGTTCGATTGTTTGTTCAGATGATAATAGATTTGGTCGGGAGGTTCTTAAGTCTTCTGTCGAGGAGGTGAAGAGGCGACAATATAAGGATCCATTTTAATGAAATCAAGATCGACTCTCAGAGAGGAAAGAGCTATATGAGATAGCACTGATGGGGTGCTGAGATCTGAGGCGGTGCGTGTGCAGGTCTTTGCGAGGACTTCGTCCAGCGAGTTTTAGGGAGGCACTGCGGTGCTCGCTTACTCTCTTTATTCGGTGACTAAGATGTATCATGACCTCGGATGTATGTATTGGTAAGATGGCACGAAGAAGTGCATGCGAGTTGTTGCTTTCGGTGTCCGATTGGCGAGTCAAGGGTGAGCACGAAGCGGTGGGCTATTATCGACGATTGAGATCGGAAACTTGGTTGTGGGTGATTCATATGGATTTTTCACGGTTGCATCGTACTCGGAGGAAGTCGCCTCGCTTGTATGGGTTATAGTAGGCGGTAGCAGATCAACCCATTTGTTTTTTCTTAGGCGGGACTACATACTGGTGAGGATTATGCTAGATTATAAATCGGGAAGATTGTGAGGCTGCGGGGTTCTACATTTATAGCGAGACATATGAGCCCGGTTCTGGCTAAGCTTCAGAGGTCTTTCGGAAGGGATTGGGGACACAGTGAGTCTGATCTTGCATCTCACCCTCGGAGCCGTGGAAAGGCGAGCGTACTATCCGACACTCGAGAGAATATGTTGCGGGCTGTGTTATTGATTTGAGGATATGCAGGAGGATTATTTGCCTCTTGTTGGAGTTACGTATGATAACGAGATACCGCTTCCGATATTGAGATGGCCTGTATGAGGCTTTTATGGAAAGAAGTGTAAGTCGTAGAGTGGTTGGTTTGTTTTGGCGAGTTGATTAGTTGGCCCGATTTGATTCGTGGTGTGGATAGGTGAATCTTATCCAGAAAGATACATTGAGACTTATCGATTATCCTTAAAATAGGCAAAGTTGCCTATAAGTTAGATCTGTATCAGATTTGGAGGCGGCATCCGGTCTTCCATATTTTATATTCTGAGAGTATCGGAGATCCATCGAGTTTCCGATTAGTGATGTCAGTGATAGAGGGGTTGCTCGTTTGAAAGTGTCCCGTTGTCACACCCGAATTCGGACGTGGCCCAGTGCCTTACCAGGCACCTAGCGATACAACATCGGAAAACCGGCGGAATTAAAAACTTTAAACATGAAATGAGAGACATGATAAATAAGCAGGCCAGCCAAAACAGTTGCCTTGGTATATATACATAAAAACCCGAGCGGTTATCCTTTTTACAAACCACACAGCGATTACTACTGGACTCTAAGATTTACAACAACTATGGACCACGGCCACGCCGTACCCGAATGTACAAGAACCTGACTCGGGAAAACATACCAAAGATAAGCCTCAGACGGGCGGAGCTTTCCAACACTGTGAAATGAGATCCTAAGGCGAGGATCCACGGCCAGTGTACCTCTACTGCGGCGTGAGCGCGGCCCAAGGAGGTCGATAACAGGTACAGTATGTGGCGTAAAATGCGTAAATGAAATCATACTAGTCTATATAAAGCGGAGCGTGTATGATAACCAAACTTCTGATTCACGACATAAGCGATCATGTCGATCGGGGACTCACGCCTGAAGTCATCGCTCAAATATAACTATGGGTCTCGCGCCCACAGCATCGTCGTATTCGCGTCATGGCGCGTGCCCCGAGTGCATCGGTGTAGGCGTATCCGTGATGCAACAATAATACCAATGCCCCGTGGCACGTACGCCGGAATGCTACCTCGGTGTAGACCGTCCATGTGACATTAATAACAATATCTTTGGGTGATCAACCTGCGCGTAGCCACGTGCCGAATTCTACCTCGGTGTAGGCGTATCCATGTAACCGTAATATGATATATCGGGTGTCAACTGCCGCATAGCCACGTGCCGAATTCTACCTCGGTGTAGACATGTCCGTGTGACATCAACAACAAGGCGGTAATCAAAATGAAACATACGGTGGAATTCTCCGTCACGCCAAGACGTCAGTAAGTTCTCGACAAGTCAACCGCCTCTGTCGAGGCAGCGGTAACAATACAACACTTATACAACAAAGGCTATCATTACAAGCATAGGCAAGTTTCACAACTCAAAGTACTTTCATAAGTAACACAATACGTAGTATAAAAATCGTGACTATCTTTTTAAGTAAACAAGACACTTCCCTTTTGCAAAATCAAGTAACAACATTATTTTCCAAGCGTTCAAGTTTGCCTAATTTCAAATGCTCAAGTCACTTATTTTAGAAAGGTTTCATAACTCGTAGTCTTAATCTCTTTTAAAACAATTGGGTAACATATGTCATATATGTGAGTAGTTTATTCTTGTTTATAACGATCTTATTACAACGTGATCTAGAAAATGTAATATCATTTTGTCTCATCTTAGCTTACATGCGGATGGAGGTTTCTAATGGTTTTAATACAACACATCATTATTAATACATTTTCCTTTATTACTTATTTGCGGTGGTGCGTGATACGTTACGATTTAGAAATCGATGAAACATTATCCCTTTAAAAACCAAGTACTCATTACTCATGAATGAGGTTTACACAACATCAGCATTAAAACAAATAAGTTAAGTCTCTTATCTTATAAGATCAAGTCTCTTAACTTCTAACATCGATAAACCATTTTCTTACCTACATAAAGTTTTTATAACCAACTTCCCATAAAGCGTTATAACACTTTATGCTTAAACAAACAATTACACTTATGCGCATGTCGTCCGCGTCTTATATAGCTACACAGCGTATCATGCTAGAACAGATAGGAAGAGGTTCACATACCTCGCTGACAGTATCGACGATAAGCAAAATGCTCCACGATCTTGTAACTGGCTGGCGTTTCCACTCTTCAAGTAGAATAAACTTGTTATACCGTATTTCCGGTATGCGTGGGGCGTCACGTAGAAAATTTGAACTTGAGAAAGTAGCTTGGCCGAAATTTATTTGTACAAGACACGGAATTAAGTCGTTTTTAGTGAAAGCGTTTTCTGACTTTCGTGGGAATTTCGGCTATGTCATTTTAATTTTTCGGATTTTTTAGAGCGAAACATTTTGGACCAACAGAGAGGCGCCACTTGGCACCTCCAATTGGTGGCTTGAAATCGTCAGCTTGGGCGAAATGGACAAAGAGCACGTTTTTTGTGCCTTGACAAAGTCAAGGGTAGGTAGGATATTTGTGTTTGGTAAATCCTAGCCCTACACTTGCCTAACACATGGATTGATCTTGGCCTTTGGTTGGCCATCCCTTGACCTATAAATACCCCTCTCCCTTTGATGAATTCTTCATCCTTTCCACAAATCTTTAAGTGTTAAACTCTCCCGCTCCTTGTTGTGTTTCGTTTCCCACTGTGAGGCTTAGCAGAGCACCCTACCCATGGCGAGTACCCACAGTGGGGTAGGCGAGGGTATACACCTCCTTGGGGTGCTAGCCGTGGAGTACCCACTGCTAGTTGTTTTAGGTATAATACACCCTCTCTTGGTAGAAATACTCTCAAAGTATTGTTATAATGCCCAATTACCTTAGTATGCCTTGTAGTATTCTAAGGTTATGCTTATCTGAAAGCCGAAATACTATTATACTTCCTTAGTCACAAAACCAGAACCACAGGAAAATCTCCATAGTTAGTTGGGTATTAAGTAGAAGTTGGTTAGAACTTCTAAGGGTTGGTTGAGGCGGGTTGGAGCCTTGGAGTAGGAGCTAAACCTTGCTCGGGATCGACATTTAAACTCGGATAATTATGGGCTTATCGAGGTAAATATCTTTGTCCTCTATTGTAATTGGAAATTACATGTTTGTGAATATATAGTTGAAGTATACTATATATAGAAGCGAACGTAGTTATCGGCAATGTCTTGCGACTTAAGCTGAATTTAAAGAAGAATACTCATTTGTAATTACATGAAATTTGTATTCACAGTAGACTTGTGTAGTAATGTAGTGGAGTAGAATTGTACAGATTAGGGTTAGGCGTATAACCCCACGGTTGGCAGTGGCCAGGCCTCGGTAGAGGAGGAGATTTCTGTTTGTTGCGGGAGGTCTTTAGAATTTTTGGTGAATGTTACGCGATGAGATCTAAATGTTAATAAAGCGCCTTGGCCTTATAGGTTGAAGTACTACGTGTGCGCGCGATCTTGGCTTAAGGAGTAGCGAAGCGTTTGGAAGTACT